>VDFB02000003.1:261078755-261100988 GCA_007258455.2 Sequoia sempervirens | reverse complement strand
AAAGCTTGTTACAAGACTTTACAACACTTCAAAATAGGACTTGTTTAGTGATGAAAAGGTGATTTTCAGGTGAATTGCAATACATAGAGTCTAGAAGAATGTAGAAATGTCTTACAACACCTTCACAAGATGTCATTCTTTGAATTTTAGCACCTAAATAAGCCTGTTCAAGCCATGTCACAACATAAAATCAGAGCAACATAGTTCCAACACCATGAAACAAGACCTAAAAGGCCATGAAAATGATAAGGGTCCATTTTTCTATGACACATTTAGCCCCCACTTTAGTGAGAGGTTGAAATTGCTTGAAACTCACACTAAAGTAGCCATAAACATCAAGAAGAGGGTTCAAATGCACTTACGTTAGCAAGATGGAATGACAATGATCAAGAGGGATGATCAATCCCCCAAGATGAAGATCCCATGGAAAAATAAGCATAATAACAAAGGAAAACACAAGTGTTGAAATGAGTCGAATGAAGCTTTGATCTTCAATCAAACTAGTTGTGGATTAGATATAGGCTGATTGTTTGAAAAAGAGGATGTATACTCACTCTAGGGCCACGAAACTTTAGGTTGTCCATGGGGTGAGAAGGCCCAACTGTACTGAATCTAGGGCCATGAAACTAGTTGTCCACAGGGTGAGAAATCCCAAAAAGGATAAGATACATACGCTAGTTGGTATGCACTCACAAACACAAAGGTGGCTATGGGGAAAAGTCATGCCACTAGGTGGGCTTCCCGCTCAACCATGTTAAAGCTATACTACCTAATAACTTTAAAAATGCACCACAAGGAAAAATTCTCATGAACAAAAATAAAGGGATACCATAGTCATGCAAGTTACATTATGCAAGGTGGCAAAAAGTGCAAAATGTAAAAATGCAAAAATGAAAAGATGTAAAATGAAAAAGTGTAAAAGGATGTTCAAAGGAGTCTTGTTCAGTTTATGCAAGGTCAGTCACTTAGGGAACATTGTGTCTAATGTCTCCAAGAGAGGACCAATCAAATAATAGTATATTCACAACTTAGGGGACGTAGTGTGTCACATCAGGCCACCAAGAGGAATGTAATATACTGAGAAAGATCACACTTATGAAGGACATCACACCCATTGTCATCTACAAAGTGACAAACACATCATGTAAATGACAAGGATAAACTAAGAACCAAAAATTCCAATGAATTATGGTAATGTATGCCCCCCACTTTAAAGGAATTGCTACACATCATTCTGTGAGCAATTACTTTAAAGTAGAAAAGGGAAAGAAATTTCAAAAAGAAAACAAGACATGAGAGCCAACCTAGAAAGACCTATTCCAAGTCATATGTTTTAAAGTTAGGCTATGTCATGTCAAGGAAAATGAAAAATAAAGAAATGTAGTTTCCCCAAGAAAAGAAAACACACAAACACATAAGGGATCTATGGATTTGGGGTCAACATGTTCATTTGTGCAATTTTTGTATGAAAGAGCTCAGAACTTTCATCATTCCCAAAAGTACATAGAAATGCAAGAATGACACAAAGAGAGTGAAAACAAAAGGAAAAATAACATCCATTTTGGGTCAACATGGAAGATACATTGCGGTCTCGGTGCCTTACATCATCCCCAAAATGAAAACACAAGCGAAAAGGTGAAAGAAAAGTGAAAAATATTTTGGGTCAACATGAAGGAGACATTTCGGTCTCAATGCCTTGCATCATCCCCAAAAGGAAAAAAAAAAGAAAGGAAAAATAAAAAGGAAAATAAATGATTTGGGTCAACATGGAAGAGACATAGGGTATCTCAACATTTTGCATCATCCCTAAAAGGAGAACACAAAACAAAAAGAGAAAAAAACAAGGACCATTTGGGTCAACATGGAAGAGACATAGGGTGTCTCTACACTTTGCATCATCCCCAAAAGGAGAACACAAAACAAAATAGAGAAAAAGATAAGGAATGACAAATAGAAGAATAGAGATACTAATAGAAGAAGTGTACAAAGAGAGGGAACATCAAACACATGATACGAGGGAACATGAAACACAAATGAAAAGAAAATTAAAGAAAAGGAAAAAGATAAAAGACTAGCTAGGAAAATGCAAGTCAACCATCTAACAAGTCATCTTTTTCCCAATCATGTTTAGTGTAATGTGAGAGTGGTTGACTATCCAAAGGAATAATTTCAAGCACCGAACTAGGAGTCGTACCAGGTTCTTCACTTGTTGAAGAAGATTTATCATTTAAGCTCATTGTATATGAAAATAGATATTTTAAGTTGTTATTCACTTCTTCATCTATTTTGGCAATCTCCGCACATCCTCATCATCAATATTAATGACGATGGGAGGACGAAGGGTGATTTCTAAAGATGGATGTATCAATAGTTGTGGTTGCTCGATTGGTTCATTTTGTTGGGGTTGTTGCACTAGACTATCTTCTGGCATTTTAGGAGAGGGAGGATTGTCATCTATTACTTTTGTGAAGGGTGGACATTGATTTTCTTTATCTTCTTCCATGCAATATTGATGATCAAGGAGACGATGATGATGCCTATGTTCCCTAGCATCACAATTTCTTTTGATTCTATGTTAGATTTTTTGAGGTGTAAGAGAAGATTGAGTCATCATAGGTTCTTCTATTCCCAAAGAAGGAAGAGCAAAAGAAACCAAATAATATGGATCAATCACTTTCTCCATTGCTTTATATACTTATTGACGCAAGAATAGAGGAAGAAAAAACTCGCTCAATCTCATTAGTTAAAATTCAAAGCAATCTATGTTTGATTATTCACCATTAGATCACTTTTCCTTCACAAACCTTGACTTAATACAACAAAACACTATTTTATATCTCCAAACTTCTATCAAAACTCTCAAACACCTTAGGCAACTCTAGAAATGTTATTTCAATCCAAAACTTCAATGGATACATTACAAACATAAGAAATTTTAGAATAGTTTTTCATAACAATTAGGCCATTTTAGGCCACTAACACACCAAATCCATCCTCCAAGCCCATTCCTATTGTAGAAGCCACACAAAAAAATATTTATGCCTACACAAACAATATAAACCATCCTCTCAACTTTGTTCAAAACATTTCTTCAAAGAACCATATACAACCTTCTTGTACTATTCCAAAATTGGCTACAATTATTCTATCTAGGCAGGACAGTCATTAAATGATCAACACAACTTGTAAAAATATCAACCCCTATCTTGTGATGGATTCATCTTTCTTCAAACACCCTCACAAACAAAATACTCATTGAATAAATTAAGAAATACATCCAAAAACTCATAAATCTCATTGTATTATGTTCTTTACAGTCCTTTTCACATTTTTGCAAACCTAGGCTTATTGATTTTAATGCCTCCGCACCCAAAAAAACCAAAAAATGCTTAATAGTCCATTTAAAGTTCATTCACATACTTATTTGAACAAACCCTAGCTGCAAACCTCTCAAACTCTATTTTTCTTAGTTTGAATCATAGTTTTTAGACATTGTACCAAACATTCACCATTGAATCCTTCCTCTCATGAATTATAACCTTGATAATATTAAAATAGATGCACAAAGGAATACTTTCACCAAATTACAGAGCTTTTTACCAAGTATTCAAGGAGAAACACAATTTTCAAACCACATTGTTACCCTAATGAAGGTTTTAGCCAATCTTCACAAAATTTACAATATCTTCTTCAAAATAGCATGTGATTGCATGAAAAAAATATTAAATTGAATGTGATTGTTTATTATAACACTTACAATCAATTAGACATCCATTCATTCCCGTACAGCTCCATACAAAGTCTAGAAACAAAGAATCTCTGTAAGAAAATTCATAAAACGGTTCCTTTATTGATTCTATCTCAAAACATCAATCACCAACAAAATGCAAGAATGTATCCTAATCCCTTTTAAAGGAATTACAATGTCACTCATCACATTCCAACTACCTTCTAACTACCTTCCATTGTTTGGACCCTCTTGACCTTTCATATTCCATATGCAATTTTTTTTACAATTTTGCATTTTTTCCACATTTGTGTTGAACATTTTTGACAACTTTTACATTTTCCCAAATTTGACTCTAATGACCTTCTAAGACACATGAAAAATGACTCCTAAGGAATTTAATTACCCTGTAATAGTGTTGAAACAACAAAATTTATCAACCTTCAAAAAAAAATTCCAAATGGAAGCATAATTTTATCAAGGTGCTCTTACACCACTTATTTAATTCAAGGAGGTTGAGCAGGGTTTGTTTCAGTTTCCCTTGGTCATTTAAATGATGGTTGGGAAAATTTAAAGGGGTGGTTGTGTAAGAGGTTTGATGGTTTGTTCAATGTCAGACTCAGGTTGTAGGATAGTTTCATCTATGATAGGAGGTGTGGAAGTGGACGTGGATGCTATACAAAGAGACAACGATAGGGTAGGGGTTGGATGAGACTCTCATAGTCCCATGCTCAGGTCTTTATTCTCAAGAACTTCTAGGTGACTCCTTCACCATAACCTTTAGGTCCTATCATAGGTATAGGCACCCCTGATATTCCTGGCCTGCCCCTCTATCAACATTCCTCCATACTACCAAGCCAACCTTGGTGCCTTGCCACTATCCCACCATTGACCCTTATTCTTCCCTAAAGGCCAAATCCTCTCAACATTCAATTTTATTCTTGCAGGGGTGTGTAAATGTTGTAATAGCTTCAATTTAACCTTTTAAGATCTCTTATTCAACCACAAGACCCCAATTCCCCATCGCTTCCACCAAACCCTCTCCTAGGGTTAGAAAAGGCTACAAGCCTAGAGCCCCAATTAGGCCTCCTAACTGAGAAAAATGTAATTTTCTCCTAAACCCTCCAAAGACCAGGGTTCTTTATTTTGTGTTTGTGTTTCCCTTCCCCATACCTTAAAGATTCTTGGGGTTTTGAGCCTGTATAGGCCGTACACTACCCATTCACAAGATAGGCCAAAAAGCTAGGGTTTGTAAGCTTTTCCTGACTGTTTTGAGACTGTCAAAAGTTTCTCCCATCAAATTATTTGATAGAGCCTCCTACTAACTACCAATCCTTGCCAAGACCCTCAAAAAAATTCACCAAAATGAATTTCTCCAAAATCTTAATACCCCTGCAAGATATGAGTCTTTTTCTCACTGTCTTCCCTAGCTGGACTCTGTCTGGCTTGCCTAGGGAAAGACACTTCTAACAACTCCTGCACTCACACAAAGCCTACCAAATTTCATATGTACAAGCATGGTGTCCAGGAACTATTTCCAAAGGGTCATATAGTTTGTATGGTGGAAAAGTGCTCTAGCACCCCATTTTCTAAAAATAGTCTGGTTCATACCAGCAACATGACAACTATGAACTATTTACAAAAAGACACCTTAAATTGTACAAGAAGCTATTTAATTGAATAAAAAATGATTAAATTCTAACTTCACTTCATCCTACAACAAAATAGAAACAAATCTAATCCATTAAGACTTATTCAAGATGCCAAAAATCTGGAATTTCTGCACAAAACATTGTTTTCATCAATTTCACAAGGTTTCACCAAAACATTAAATCTTCCAACCCTACTCCAGGGTCAACTCATCCCTTAAATAGACTCCAAAAATAGTTGAGCTTCTTGGGTCGAGCCTTTTGATGACCTAATGGTAAAAGTTATAAAACCCACTGTGTTTTTCAACCTTTGCCAAATTTTGACAACTTAGCCAAAATGATGTTCTAAACCTATTTAGCTATTGTCAACTTCTTTCCAACAAATCAAAAAAATCCCTGAGCACTCAACACAATGGTCAACATGACCTTATAAAAATAAAACAAAAATTAACCCTCTAGGTTTCTTCTTTATCTAAGAAACTGCCTGTTGTTCCTTAGGTGCTCCTGCACCATTATCCCCCTCTTAGGTCAAACACTAAGGATTGGAAGGAGAAATCAATGATAGGTCAATTCCAAGCTTCTTGAACTAATCTTCTTGTACCCATGTAGCTTTTGATTCATGCTTGTTCTTCCACTTGATAAGGTGCTCCATGTACACCTTGTTCCTTATAGACTTTTCCACTCTTGACTCCAAGATCTACTCTACCTGAGGCTTCTCTTGATTAGGTAATGGTACATTAATAATGTCCTTGAAGATCTCCTAACTATTCTGAACCTCATCACTGACTGTTCCCTTATACTTGATCAAATCAGCAATGTTGAAAACTGGTGAGATTCCTAGATCGGTAGGTAACTCCACCTTGTATGCATTCTTGCCATATTTGGCCAATATCTTGCATGGACCCACTCTCTTCATTTGCAACTTGGTTGACATTCCCTTCTACAACCTTTATTTGTTAAGGTGGACCATAACATAGTCCCCTACTTGAAATTACACATCTTTCCTTGGCATATCTGCCTTCTCCTTCACTTTTTGCGTAGCCTCAGTGACTGTCCTCTTGACTTGCTCCTAAATCTCCTTCATGGTCTAACTGAAGTCTTCTACATGTCCACTTCTATGTTCCGTGGCTCCAAGATCTCCGAGCTCACAAATGCCTCTTGGGTGCATCCCATACACAACTTCAAAAGGACTCTTCCCTGTAGTTCTATTCTCACTATCATTGTAAGCATACTCAGCTTGTGAGATAACCATATCCCAGGTCTGTCCATATTCCTTAGTTAGACACCTTAAAAGATTACCTAACACCTTGTTAACCACCTTTGTTTAACCATCGATCTGAGGATGGTAAGTTGATCCAAAAGATAGATTTGTACCCAATCTACTCCATAGAGTCCTCCAAAAGTGACTAATGAACTTCACATCTCTGTCAAAAACAATGCTCAAAGGTAGCCCATGGATCCTAACAACTTCCTTGAAGAAAAGATGAGCTATGTAGCTGGCATCATGAGTAGTTTTGCAGGGAATAAAATGACTCATCTTGCTAAATCTATCTACCACAACATAAACACTGTCAAAACTAGTCTTGGTCTTAGGAAGGCCTACCACAAAATCCATGCTCACACACTCCCATGGTCTATTAGGAATGGGCAGGGGTTGATATAAACCAGCATTACTAGCTCCTCCCTTAGCTTTCATACACACAACACATTGTTCCACATACCTTCTAACATCTCTTGCCAACTTACGCTAGTAATAGAACCTTTGCACTAGTTCTAAAGTCTTATTGATGCCAAAGTGTCCACTAAGACTGCTATTATTCTTTTCCTAAATTAGATTTTCCCTCATTGACCCTCTCGGAACACAACTAATTTCCCTTAAACAACAACCCACTTTGCAAAGTATACTTTGAGTATTGACTATGGAAATGGTTCTCAAAGTTAGAACATACCTTATAGGCCTCTGAAAAGTCTTCATCTTCCCCATATAGATCCTTGAAACTCTCTATGCCAATGCTCTTGAGCTGTATCTCTTGCACTGTCAACAACCTCCTGCTTAGTGCATTTTCCACCTTGTTCATTTTACCTTTCTTGTGCTTGATGGTAAAAGTAAAAGCTTGGATGTATTCCATCCATTTCAAATTCCTATTACTCAACTTCTCTTGAGTGTTGATAAAACTAAGTGCCTAATTGTCAGTGAAGACCACAAACTCCTTGGGTAGAAGGTAATGCCTCCATTTCCTAAGTGATTGAACCAAAGCATAAAGTTCCAAGTCATAGGTTCAATATTTCTTCTTTGCTTCATTTAACTTCTCACTAAAGAAGGCTATAGGCCTTCCCTCTTGACTTAGCACTCCTCCTACTACCACTCCACTTGCATCACATTCAACAGTGAACAACTTGTCAAAGCTAGGTAATAAGAGAATTGGTTGAGTTTCCACTTCTTGTTTTAGTTTCTCAAACCCTTTCTCAGCTTCTTGTGTCCACACAAACTTAGTTTTCAAACCACCCTTGATTGTGTCTAGAACTGGTGCACATATGCCACTAAAGTTCCTTATGAATTTTCTATAGAATTGAGCCAATCCATGAAAACTCCTTACCTCTGTCCCTGTGGTTGGTGTAGGCCAGTTTAGGATGGCTTCCACCTTGCTTGGATCCATCTTTAATGATCCTTTGGACACTACAAAACCCAAATAGACAAGCTCTTGCTTGAAGAACTCACACTTTTGTAGATTTATTGCCAACTTCTCCTCTTGCAACCTTCTAAGAACTTGCTCCACATGTTTCAAATGCTCTTCTGCTGTCTTGTTGTATATAAGGATGTCATCAAGATACACTACCACAAATATTCCTGTAAAGTCCTTGAGTACTTCATTCATGAGTCTCATGAATGTGCTAGGGGAATTTGAGAGGCCAAATGGCATCACTTTCCACTCATATAACTCATCATTTTTCTTAAAAGCTGTCTTCCACTCATCTCCATCCTTAATCCTAATCTGATGGTACCCACTCTTGAGATCCAACTTGGTGAAGTATTGTGCTCCTCCAAGGCAATCCATTAAGTCTTCAATCCTAGGGATAGGGAATCTATATCTGATTGTGATTCTATTTATTGCTCTAGAATCAGTACATAACCTCCACTTACCTCCTTTATTGGATGCTAAAACCACTGGCACTACACATGGGCTAATGCTCTTTTGAATCAATCCTTGATCCAACAATTCTTGCACTTGCCTAGCTACCTCTAGGTTCTACTCTGGTGTAAGTTTTTATGCTGCTTTGTTAGGAAATGAGGCTCTAGGTATGAGGTCAATTTGATGACTTATGGCTCTCTTTGGTGGTAAGGTTTCAGGTGTACCATCACTAACTATGCTCTTGTACTTATCAAGTAACTTTTGGACTACTTCTAGTAAGACTGTCTTTTCAGCCTTGTCTTCTTCTTTAGGTTGTAACATAACCACATATCCTTCATTCCCTTGGTGTAGGTTCTTAAGGAACTCCTTACCACTACTTAACATGATGATTGGTGCCTTTGACTGTCCCTCTTCTTCTTCTGACAGTGACTGCAGCTCCATCCTTTTTGAATGAAATGGTATTCTCTTTCCCATCATAAATAACACTTTTGTCATATTGCCATGGTCTGCCCAGTAGTAGATGGCATGCATCCATGGGTAATACATCACAAACTAACTTGTCCTTGTACCCTCTAATGGAAAACTCCACTGTTACATGCTCATTTACTAAAACACTCTGCCCTTTGTTCAGCCATGTGACCTTGTAGGGGTTAGTGTGGGGTACCATCTCCAATTTCAGTTTTGTTATTGCCTCCTCTGAGATTATATTGTTTGTTGAACCTGAATCTACTATGACCTTGCATACTTTTCCAAGTATCTTGCACCTTACTCTAAAAAGAGCTCTCTTTTGCTTAGGTTCTTCCCTAACCGGTTGTCTGATCAAGACTCTGTTAAACATCAGATTCTCTCCTACCTCAGATTCTATATGGCTGATCTCAGATGCCTTAGGACTCATAGTGTCCTCTTGTGCATAGGCCACTCTCTTCTCATTGCTAGATGAGGATGCTTTCTCTGGGAACCTATAAGTAGGATGACCTATTTGATTACAATGATAACACTTCATGTTTGCAAAATAAGAATTGCTCCTGCCTGCTCCTCTTCCTCTGTTTGAACCTCCTTGAGGTCCTCTTCCTCCGTTAGATCCACCTCTAGAAGATGTTTCTCCTCCATGCTCAATGAGTTTATATTCTCCATGATTTCTTTGGTCATTTCCTCTACCTTGGTAGCCACCACGCTGTCCTCTTTGATCTCTTTGATCTCTGCCTTTGCCTTTACCCTTAGAATCCTAATCTTACTTCCTTTTGTTTCTTTCCTCAATTTTGATAGCTAATTGGTAACACTGATGGACTATCTTAGGACTTAAAAGATCCATCTCCTCTTGAATGTTCCATTTCAAGCCATTAAGGTACCTAGCCACCTTGAGACTCTCATCCTCTGTCACATTAGATCTCATGCAAAGTTTTTGAAACTCCTCAGTGTAAGTGTTTACATCTTGGTCTTTCTACCTTAGACTTTGCCTCTTCTTATGTAATTGAATCTCATAGTCATCTGTCATGTAGGCTTATTTCACCTTAGCAACCATTCCTTTCCAAGTTGATAATGGGTTGTTTGCCTTCTTTTTCCCTCTCTATCTAAATGAAATTCCACCATGTCAAAGTAGATCCTCTCAATCTTTACTTAGACACCCTTAATTTCTATGCTTTAGTGATTCCATCACACTCAAAATGATTTTCCATGCCTTCTATCCAATCCATAACTAGATCAGCTTCCATCTTTCCACTAAAAAGTGGTATGCCTTCAAGTGCTTTCTCACTCAAAGCTTTCAATGCCTTCAAGAAAGGCTCCTCCTTCAAAATAGGGTCAAGTTCAGGGGTCTTATCTTACTCTGCAACCTCTTCCTCTTTTGGTATCCTTCCCTCAAACTGTGCACTCCTCACTACTTGCTCAAGTTGGGCTATTCTTTCCCTCAATAGCCTATTGTCTTCTTCTTGTCCTTCAACCATCTTAGCCAGTTCTACATTGGTCACCATGATGGAAGAATCACTAGGCTCAACCTCTGACATATAAGATGCTTCCCAAATCTTTAACTTGCTCTGATACCAATCTGATAGGGTAGGGGTTCGATGAGACTCTTCCAGTCCCATGCTCAGGTCTTTGTTCTCAATAACTTCTAGGTGACTCCTTCACCATAACCTTTAGGTCCTATCATAGGTATAGGCACCCTTGATATTACTTGCCAACCCCTCTATCAACATTCCTCCATACTACCAAGCCAACCTTGGTGCCTTGCCACTATCCCACCATTGACCCTTATTCTTCCCTAAAGGCCAAATCCTCTCAACATTCAATTTTATTCTTGCAGGGGTGTGTAAATGTTGTAATAGATTCAAGTTAACCTTTTAAGAGCTCTTATTCAACCATAAGACCCCAATTCCACATCACTTCCACCAAACCCTCTCTTAGGGTTAGAAAAGGCTACAAGCCTAGAGCCCCAATTAGGCCTCCTAACAGAGAAAAATGTAATTTTCTCCTAAACCTCCAAATACCAGGGTTCTTCATTTGGGGTTTGTGTTTCCCTTCCCCATACCTTAAATATTCTTGGGGTTTTGAGCCTATACAAGCCGTACACTGCCCATTCACAAGATAGGCCAAAAAGCTAGGGTTTGTAAGCTTTTCCTGACTGTTTTCAGACTATCAAAAGTTTCTCCCACCAAATGATTTGATAGAACCTCCTCTTTACTACCAGGCCTTGCCAAGACCCTCAAAAAAATTCATCAAAAGGAATTTCTCCAAAATCTTAATACCCCTGCAAGATATGAGTCTTTTTCTCACTATCTTCCCTAGCCGAACTCTGTCTGGCTCGCCTAGGGCAAGACACTTCTAACAACTCCTGCACTCACACAAAGCCTACCAAATGTCATATGTACAAGCATGGTGTCTAGGTATTTTTTCCAAAGGGATGTATAGTTTGTATGGTGGAAAAGTGCTCTAGCACCCCATTTTCTAAAAACAGTCTGGTTCAGACCAGCAACAGGACAACTATGAACTATTTACAAAAATACCACCTTAAATTGTAAAGAAGCTATTTAATTGAATAAAAAATGATTAAATGCCAACTTTACTTCATCCTACAACAAAATAGAAACAAATCTAATCCATTAAGACTTATTCAAGATGCTAAAAATATGGAATTTCTGCACAAAATGTTGGTTTCATCAATTTCACAAGGTTTCACCAAAACATTAAATCTTCCAACCTTGCTCCAGGGTCGAATCATCCCTTAAATAGACTCCAAAAATAGTTTAGCTTCTTGGGTTGAGCCTTTTGATGACCTAATGGTAAAAGTTATAAAACCCACTGTGTTTTTCAACCTTTGCCAACTTTTGACAACTTAGCCAAAATGATGTTCTAAACCTATTTAGCTTTTGTCAACTTCTTTCCAAAAAATCAAAAACATTCCTAAGCACTCAACACAATGGTCAACATGACCTTATGAAAACAAAACAAAAATTAACCCTCTAGGTTTCTTCTTTACCTAAGAAACCACTCCTTAGGTTCTCCTACACCAGACAATTTGGCTATCTTTTTGGCTTTAAACTTTTGATAAGCTATGAAAAAGAAGTCCTTGCGAGTGGTGAAAGTTTCCATGGATTTAGGAAAAAATACTTCTAATGAGAAGTTACCTTTGGAAGATAAAGGATTAAAGCCACTATTGTGTATGGTGATTATTGCAATGTCATGTGGAAACTTTAAACACTTATGAACAACTGAGGGGACCACTTTCATTGAGTGAAGCCAAGGGTGGCCTAGCCACAAACAAAATTTTTTAGATTGTGGAATAATTGAAAATGTTACATATGAAGTCTTAGGTCCTATTTGTAAGGGTAGCATGATCGGTCCAATTGTAGTGCATGCAAAACCATTATGTGTTTTAATCCATGTTGTTTTATTATAATTATCTTGATATAGTTCATGTAATACTAGAAACTCTTTTGTGATCACATTCTCACCACAAGTGGGATCTATTAATATCCCATTAGTGGGCTTGTCATAGATTTAGCTAACTATGTAGAGAGGACCATCGGGAAGCTTTTGTAGTATGTCTTTAGCAAAAAAAGTAATATCAAGATATTTTGTGGTTGGGACCTTATGAGGGATAACATCTATCATAGCCACAAGGTTACCCATAAAACTAACTTGGGTAACAGGAGGAGTTGTATCATTTTGTTCACTATTTGTATCAATAGTCATTACATCAGTATTTGAAGGTTCACTAGCTTTGACAAAGAAAGTGGTATGTTTAGGTATAGGGTTGGTGAAAATTTGCAAATTTTGGTTAGGGGGTGCAACAAACTTATTGCCTTGATCATTAACACCCACAATGGACAAATGGAATGAATCAATGAGGTCTTGAACTAAATGTTTGAGATGTTTGCAGTGTTCAATTTCATGTTTATTTTGGTGATGAAAATGACAATAAGCATTAGGTTTGAAGGTAGAGGTAATGGTTGGTTTGGATCAAGTGGTCTAACGAGTGGTAAAGTGAGCATGCACTGTTGGATTAATTAGTTCGTTGTGTTATGGAGGGTATCAAGTAGGGGTGTAAATTGTCTCCTTGGATCCCCATAGTATAATGCAATGTTTCCTTAACAACTGCCACTTGAGTTGGATTGGGTGGGGTTGGTGGTTATAGTTGTGGTTGAATTCGATTAAACTGTCAAAATACTCTACTTGGTTTGCAAATTTTTTGTGTGTTATTTTGAGTTTGATTGTTGTGTTCAAGTTTTTCAACTCGGTTAGAAGTGGATTTTGAATCACGACTTGAAACTGAGTTGTGGTATTCACACAAGGTTGTGCATAAATGCATGAATGAAGGGAATTTCATCATGGTTAATTTATCCTAAAGGTTTCTATGCAAGTTTTTGATAAACATCTTTTGCAAATGGGCATCTGGAATCTAGGTGTTGTCATAATAGTGGTTTACAATTCCTGAGAGGAACGAATTTTAGCTGGAATCACATATTTTTAGAAAATATAATGATTTAAGCCTTAAAAAGTTCCATTTTAAGGATTCCAATTGAAGAGGGTTTGATCAAATCACCTTAGATCAAACCCCCTTGGATAGAACCTCGCTAGTTTTAAACCATACCTATAAATGCGTCTCCTTTACACCTATCAAAATGCTGATAAAAAATCACTTTTGAATTAGATTTTGGGGGATCAAATGAATTCATTTAAAATTTATTTCAAATGATTATGGTATTCCTTAGAACAAGCTATCCAATGAATATAATTTTAATATGTTTTGGTTTTGTTATGTATTTGTTTTTTAAGTTTTATTAAACATAGGTTTTTCATCGAAAATGAATTTCTTTGTTCTTCACATGTGGAAAAATAAAAGATTATTAAAAAAATTTGAAAAATATGAGTGCACCAGATATTGAAGTCCTTGATCCAACAAAAATTAAAATTAAATTTTGACATATACAAAAAAAGTTATGCGTTATGCAGTCACATTGTGTTTGAATTGTAATTCATTTGACTTTGAAACTTGATTAAGGAAAAAATATTCAATAAAAAACTATCTAACCAAGTGGAAGCACTAGATATCAGAGTTACAAATCTAAATTTCAAAGAATTAGAATTTTATCCTTCATGGAAAAAAGTTATGCATTATACGGTGTGCGTCACTTTTTAAAAATGTTGTTTTCTGAAAAAAATCTATTTTCGTGGGAGATGGAAAAAGAAGTGCAATTTGATTCCAAAAATTTTGAAAAAAATATTTTTAGAATCTACAGACAAAATTTGTTGAGACTGTAGTTTGCACCATCTTCAAATTCCTCACAGTTTAGCCGCTATAGGTGCCCGATTGTGAAGATTTAGTTAAAAATAATAATTTTAGTGTCCAGTTTGGCCAAAAATTGTAAACCACTATTATGGGATCACCCATCTTGACATCAATTTGAGCATATAGGGACTGGTAGTTGAGATAAAATCCATGAATTTTTCATCCATTTTTTTTCTACATCTCATGAGGCTAGCCATTGTCTTTTTAGGTGTCATATGAACTCGAAAATGACTTATGAAAGTGTCCACCAATTCATTGAAAGAATGAATGGAATGATTAGGCAAGTTGGAAAACCACTCTAATGTAGTATCTTTCAAGGTCCTTGGAAATAGTTTGGCTAACAATTTATCATCAAGGAAAAATTCACTACACAGTTGTATAAGCATTAACATGGTTGACAAGGTCCCCTTTTCCTCCATATTTCTCAAATCGAGGTATTTCTATCCCTTGTGGCATTGGGGTACGTAATATTTCTAATGATAAAGGGCTACTATGGAAGTGATATGTAGGTGGAGTAGATTGACCTTGGATAATGGTGGAAATTTTATATTGCATGGATGATACAGTAGTAAGGAGTTGTGTAAGAAGGGGATCGAGATATGTGGGTTGAGGTGGAAGGGAAAATGGTGATGGAGTATAGGTGATGTGAGGGGAAGTGAAAGGAATACTATGGGGTGTGAAGATGGTGGAAGGGACTTGGGATGCCACAAGATGAGTAGGAATAATAGTGGAAATTAGGATAGAGGTAGCCGCATTATTAGTCTGGTGCATAGTTGCATGGACATTTGGATTGGTATAAGTTGGTATAGAAGCTATCGTTGAAGGGGGAGGAACTTGAGGTCCTCCTTGGATTATAGGAATGTTTGTGGATTGGGTATTAGAAGAGGCATGTTTTTTGTAAATCTCAACAATTATCTTTATCACTTGCAAGCCATCATCACTTTCAATCAAACAATGAAGATTTTCAATGGCAGGTATAACAGTGGTGGAAATGTTTTCAAGTGACAAGTCTTGTTGTAAATGGGAAAAGTCCTCATGATGAATATTAATGACCTTTTCTTGCAAGAGGGAATTTTTTTGAGTGTCAACATTCATTGGATGGAAAGGTGAAGGCATGGAAGTGGTATTGTTAGTTCTTAATGCACCATTTTCCAAACAAGAGTAGGAGCACGTGAGATTCCAAGCTCCACAACAAAAGTTCTATCGCAGGATGCCATGAATCTAGAACTTCTTCTCACTAAAGTATTATCAATGGGGTACCAAACACTCATACAAGTACCACAAAGGATGGGTGAATGAAAATGTAATCTAATCTTAAAGCTCTAAAATGCCAATAATAGAAAATTTGCTAACTGTAATAGAAATCTAACTACAAAAAATAGAAATGCAGAAAAATGCCAGAAATTTTGTCTAAAAAGTGCAGAGGGACTAATTTTCCCTAGGTGGAAAATGAGTCTTGGTATCAATTTTTTTAGTGTTTTTCAAAATTTTAAATATGATTGAAATCCATTATAGAATGAAATTATAGATGCATAATGTATTTTTTTACTTTTTTCAATGAGATGTAATGCAAAAATGAAATCTAAATGAACTTTTCATTAATGCAATATGAAAAGTCCTAAAATGCAATAACAAAACAATGTCCTAATTGAATGTTAATGAAAATTTAAACTAAGTTGCAATATTTAAATGAAATCAGAAATGTAAAGTGTTTAAGAGTCAGGTTCACCAAAATGAAACATATATTTTTGGGACCCTATGGACTTCTCTTGCACTCCTAGGGTTTTTCACCTAAAAGGAGAGAGATAGGCCCAAAAATGATTATGATTCACTCAAATTAGGATGTATGCAATGTTTTATAATATGAATGAAGATGAATAAGTGCAATTTACTAATCTAGATGACTGAAAATGAATGTAAAAGTGTGATTACAACTATGTTTGAAAACACAATGTGATATGTAAACTAATGAAGAAAATGAATGAAATATGTAGAACAGAAAGAGATGGGTCAAATCAGAGTGGACCTAGAAAAATTATGATGATTCTAGAATTTCTTGGATGTTGGTTGAATTCAATGATTTTTTATAGTGGGACTGATTCACCTAGGGTGGCGAATCAGTCCTCCTCCTAGTGAAAAACTGTCGGGAGCTGGTTTTCTATCTGTCAGGATCTGAAATCTGACAAAATTTAGATTTTAGTCCTAAGGTGGGACTCATTTTCCATAGGTGGCAAATCAATCCTCTCCCAAAGTTTTGAAAAATAAGGAGACAACTCTGCAACACCTGATCTGAAAAAGTCTACTCGTTGGGTTGCCGAAGTCAGTTCTACAGAAAACAAAGGACTCTCTTCAAGCTTTAAAAAGACTTATGTTGACTTGAAGTACCTAGTTGGCTTGAAAACCAATCTTCAACATCTACAATCTTGTCAAATCTACATATAAAGAGCTACAAAAAACTATGCAATAGGGGAAAAATGGTTGAGGGTTAGTGAATAGGGGTTTCCTTGCTCAAACCCCACTTGTGGTAATCAAACCCATAAAATGATAATGAAATGAAATAGAAAGATAAAGTAATAAAATGAAAGTGCTATCAACTTACCTAACCCTTATAATGCAAATCTGAATTAATGTCAATGGCTGCTTCAAAGTACTTGAATAGTGCTTGAAAAGATGTTGAATGCTTGAATACTTGAAATGTGAGATTGAATGCTTGAATGAATGATGAGATATGTTAGGGGGGATGTAAAATGAGGTGAAAAATCACATATTTATACAATTCTTGTGACTAAGTATCCATTCATACCTCATCACAGGCCACCATCAAGTGATTTTCAATAAAATTCCGAAAGGAAATTTAAAATATTTTGAATTTGGAGCCAAGGGGGACTCATTCGCCAACCATGGAAAATGGGTCCCATCTAGGACCTAAAAACATGTGTCATGAAAAATGTTGTATTTAATGTTATTTGTCGGGATAACATTCAAAAATACACTTAATTAAGTCATATGAGGGCATAAAGGGATCAAATAAAGCATGAGAAAGGTGTAAATAGTGAAAATATTCCTAGAAAAGCATGAAATCGTGTTACAAGACTTTACAACACTTCAAAATAGGACTTTTTTAGTGATGAAGAGGTTATTTTTAGGTGAATTGTAATAAATAGAGTCTAGAGGAATGTAGAAATGTCCAACACTTCACAAAACCTTCACAAGATGTCGTTCTTTGAATTTTAGCACCTAAATAAGCCTATTCAAGCCATGTCACAACATAAAATCAGACCAACATAGTTCCAACACCATGAAACAAGACCTAAAAGGCCATAAAAATGACAAGGGGCCATTTTTCTATGGCACACCTACTAGCACCCAATGTCACATTTATGTTATGATACTCAAATCATTGCTTCTTACCTTCTTCAATGCACAATTCCTTCATAGAATCTTTAGACGAGTCTAGGGCACAAAAGGTTGCCTTAAAGTCTTGTCACCTTCCACTGTAAATTACATAGGTAAATAAGATAATAAATTTCATTTATGCTAGAAGAATGAAGCTTTTGGTCATAAGTTAAATGATGGTTAATGAGAGGCCTACTACCCTCTAGAAAACACTATGAGGTATCTTAGGTAAAGGGGTGAGTCGGTGCAGGTTTTGACTTATTCTTTTCTACACTAAAACTAGCCCAAATCTATAGATTTCTTCTCTTCTAAAGGCATTATGTTACCTCACCTTTTACTTTGGTTGTCCATTGAGATTACATCTTTCCTATCGACCCATTGAGAATCTGAAGATACCTTTTTAGTAGTACTTTGTTTCCTTCTCTCTCTACTTCCATGTCATGCTTTTGTACTCACATGGGTTTCATTGTGTTGTGCATAGGATATGAAATAGGCTCATATTTATTGAAACATAGACTATAGCCTTATTTTTACCAATTATTTGAATCTAACTAATAGGTGCATCAGATACAAATGATTATTTTAGAGATTGGGAGCATCGAAAGACTTCTAGGTTTTGTGGGATCCCCTCTTGTATCTACTTTTGTGTCTAACTCTTAGGCTTTGTGTGATCTTGGTAGGCAAGCTATTCGTTCACCTTTTAACCATTTGGTTCCCTCTTCTTGCTAACTTATCACTATGGTGGTATAAAATTCACCCATTTTCAGCTTCTTCCTTAGCATTAAGTAAAAGTATACCCTACCCCCTTCATCTTCGAAACTAATATCTTCAACATTGCATAGACCTTGGGTGTCTGTGATTATGATCTGTCTAATACACAAAAATATTGTAACATTTTAAGGCCTTTAATCAAACTGCATCCAAGTATCTTTTAATTATTCTATCTTTGTTCAATCTCACCTTCCTTTGATCATTCTTCCTACTTGTCACATAACAAAATCTTCTTAGAGACAGACATATATATACTTAAAAAAAAATAGAGAGAATTTAACCTAACCTTCAATCGAGATCCCATCAATCCTATATTGGAGAAATAAATTCACATCTTAAGAAAGTATTGTATCATACTGATCTAGTCCAAAACACATGTTATGCATCAAATAAATTGGGTATGTTATCTCCTTCGTTTTAGGTTTTAATGAATAAAGTAGAGACTGCTTGTACCACAAGAAACATCTACAAGTTTACTCAGGCAATGTTCATGTGTGAGATAAATGCACAGACCTAGGATTCGGAAATACATATTTTTCCATAAGGTCTAGTACCATGCCTTTGTATCCACATTAAATATTCACCTCCTATGTTATAACACATTCGACATAATTTCCTATTCGGAATCATAAGGACATAAAGGTGATCTAACCATTCCACATCTTGGTTGAAAAAAATTTAAGGGATTGGTGCAACATGGTAAAAATTATTTTGATTGATTGATTGGTCTATCTTCTCCTTATTTACATTACTTGTAAATATAACTGGCACCCAACTTTCATATTTTTAATCCATTGGGGTTTTGTATTCTAATGAACACTATGGCTAGTTAAGGGAAGTTGAATCCTAGATATTATGTAACACCCTTCTCACTATCTCTATAAATGTTATAACATATTCTCATATTTATATATATACATATATACATATATATATATATAAGAATTTATATTTACTAATATACTTCAATATATGTGTATATAATTTTATGTATTATGGTGCTAGAAAGGAGTAAATTTCACCTTAAGATTATTTGAGATATGTAGATAATTAAATTGGGTTCCATTATTTATATTTATTCTAAAATTTAGATTAAATGGTTGTTTAATTTATTGAGAGGAGATTGGTAGTTAATTTATTATTTTGCTTAAATTATTTTCTGAATTACAGGTTTGTAGTATTTAAAATGAGGAGATGAGTTTTAGCAATCAAATATGTTTAATAGAATAGATTTTAGTAAGAATATTTCATTGTCTTGGTTGATATCAATTTTATACCTTGTATAACCCTAGACTAAGAGTAAAATAGTAGGCTTCTTTTCATTTTGCCTTAAATTTGCTCTTCATACTATTAAATCATTGTAGATTTAAAAGATTATATTTGAGTATATATATAAGGTTTTGTTCCTTATATGAAATAAATATAGGGAGATTGTGACCATTAAATATTGCATCTTGTTGTTTAACCACAATGTTCTAAATTGCTAATATAATTCTTATAGAGAGTTAAGGAAATAGTTATTAATTGAAAATTATGTCTTCATTGCTTTCAATAGTATTGTTATCATTCAATAGGAAAACTTAGTTAGTAGAATAAATTATCATTACAAATTATTTAGAGTATTACCAATTTAGTTACATGGCATACTATAGCTATTTAATGGGAAATTCTAAATGTTAGAAAGTTTTTAATTTAGTATGTGGAATTTGTCATTTGATTACCTTATTTTGTTGAATATGTGCAAGGGGCATTTCATTTCCTTTAGTGAATGGTAATTTGGGAATTAAATAATTATGTTAGGTAAATGAATTTGGAAATTTAGTAGGGGGGGAATAAGTGACTTAGATATAAATTTGTAGATAATTAAAATATTTTATTAAACTAGATTGTCTTTGTATTGAGTAATAAATGCCGATTTCTTTTATATCTATTTAAGAGTTAGAATGTAAATTACCATGTAATTAGTTAATGGGTACATTTGTTACTATGGTAAATGGTTCATCGAGTTGATTAGTGGCTAAGAATGTGAGCATCATGAGATGTGGAATAATGTTCTTCATTGATGTATTTTTAACTAATCATTTGTGGTGAATTTAGTGTTTGTTTTGACATTGAAGTGAAACTTGGTTATTGTTCTATGTGGGAGTTTTTGTGTTAGAGGTTTTGTGGTCTTCTAGAGGCTTGGGAAAAAAAATTATTAATTGAATTGTTATGTTGATCCCTTAAATGGTTATTATTATACTTTCTATGTGTTGTTGTGGGTCTCTAGCCATGCACTCCTTATTTTTTGTTATAGTTGTGTATTGAGAGCGAGATGGTTCATACCTTGCTCAAGATATGTACTTTGTGGCTTTCATTTATTGTGCATGATGGTGTTACCCTATTGATTTTATTGGGTCTCCTAGCTACTAATAGGGGGAGTGGTTTTCAATGGGGAATGACACACAAAGTGGTGTTAGGGTAACCAATGTGGGAGTTTCTTAATCCAATGACAACTTAAAATGAATTAGGGGGTTGGGTATTTTACACATTAATCAAGATAAGTGAATTCCTCACCCATGCCTATAGTGCTTGTTTAGGCTAGGGATGGGTTGAGAAGGCCTAGTTGGAAATACCAATTACTTTCCCTCATGAAAGGAAGATTGGTTCTACATGTGTCATCCTATGGGGCCAGTGGCTAGTGAGAGACTGCCAAGGTAACCATAGATGGGGGTTTGCAAACCATGTGATGTCCTCTGGAAGCAATGCATAATCTTATGTGTTGTTAAGCTGTTGCAGTGTCAATTGTCCTTTGCTTAACCTTGATTATTAGTTTGTGATCACCTTGTTTGTTGTTGTGGGACCTTGTGTTATCTCCTAGCATGGGGGTGGACCTTAGGGTTCCACATGGTCAGGTGGATTGTGCTTATTACTCTGTTAGGTTTCCCTTGTTCATGTTTGTGGTGACTACTCATGGTGATGTAGACTTATGCACTTGTTCCTATTCAAGTGGAATATCTTACATGTACTTGTATTGAATTGAAATTATTTGTATCATGCTTTGCACTCAAATGTATATTCTTCCTTATTGATCTCGGGAAGAACTATTGTAATGATGTAATGTTGTAATTCATTGTTGAACTCTCTCTTGTAATGGGTAATGTTAATGATGTACCTTGTTTATGTGAGTTAATGAAATTGATTTTGAATGGTTTCTATTGATGACATGTTATTTTTAATTCATATTGGTTGATCATTTAATGTGATGGATTAAATGAAATTCATATTAGTAGATGAACCTTATTTTATGAGATGATAGCGATGATTTATAGTTCTTGTTAGTTTGGTTAATGGGATTCTCGTAGCATAGTCATGGAACCTTAGAGGACTTAGGTTAGAATATAAGTTATTGTACCATTTTCAATCCTAGTATGTTGCACTTTGAAAAAAATTATTTCATTTTCTTAGTGTTATAGAGTGTTATCCTCGAGGGTTTTGTGGTGGGGCATTACAGGGGAATTTGACTTGATTGTTTTCAGTACATTGTGGAAGAACTGTTTTGTTTTTAATAGTGAACCAATGCTTGTAAAGTGATCATTCCACATGTAAATAACTTGAGATCTACAAATAGAGTAAACGAAAATATTTGACTTAAATGTAACTATTTAGTTTGAAAGAAAAATAAGTTGATGTAAACAATGGATATTGTTTTGTGAACAACTTTTTTTTGTTAAAAAGTTATCTTTATAGCTGAAAACAATATGTTTATAACTATTTAGTAGGAAATGGTGC
>VDFB02000003.1:261034180-261078655 GCA_007258455.2 Sequoia sempervirens | reverse complement strand
CCGATTTCTCCATACCCACCATTGCTACCCACCACTACTCAAGCGATCCCGATGGTGTCGTAACTGCCGACTTTAAGCTTTCGCTCCACCGGTGCGAGCTGAGGTGAGAACCACTGTTGCTGCTGCCTTTGTTGACCTCTGGCCGCTGCCTTCTCCATGCAGCATTCCCACAATCCACCATGGGATTCGAACCTTAGACAGCCCAACTGCTGCCCTTGCAACTCAACCATTGCACTGTGGGGTCAACCCCCTTGGGGACATGACAGTTAGATAAAGATTCACAATGGATGAAATTCCTGCAGGGCTTTTGTCCATTCAATTTTGATGGTTCCTCTAGAGGTATTATGGATCAAATGGAGAGGAAAAAGGTATTTGTGATTAAAATGCTTTTTTCTTGAAAGGTGGTTTCTATTTTCTAGGAACTAAATCTAATAATGAAGTGGAATGGGTGGCAGTGATCAAAGGCCTCTTGCTGGCCTCAGACTTAGGCTGCAAAAAGCCTATAGTCATTCCTCAATAGTTATTCTAGGGTTTGAGCGAAATGGAGTGTCCAAGTTGGAAAAATAGAAGTTTGTTGGATGAGGCTTTGCCGTTTGCAACATAGAAGCAAAACTAGGCACTGTGGCTATCCAACACCCACCAACTTTCTCATGCCACTCAAAACTGGAATGTCTGGTTGAATCAATAAACCAGTCAATGACAGTCAAAACTAGGTGAAATGGAGTCAAACAGGGTCAAACCAGCAAAAACCAGAGATATGAAAAGATACGAGTTAAAACATGTTTTATTGAAAAAATACTGGGTTTTTCAAAATGGCAGTGGGTTTGTGCATATAAACCCCTCAAAATTCATTTTTTGTCATTTTTTCATGTTCAGACAGCGGTTAAATAATTCTTCAGATTTTCCCAAGAAAACATAAACACCAAACCAGACATTTGTGATAATCAAACTAGGGCACAGAAGCACACATTCAGCATTGCTCCTTAAAAACCTCATTTCATGTTTTTTTAGTAGCAGCATGACAGAGGTAGGGTTTTTTGACATATATTTTTCTGAACTTAAACCTGATTACAATTTAGAACAGATCACAGCCAATTAGGAGAAGTCTTCATTTAGTTAAGAGGATTTGGATATCTTTAATGAGGTTATGGATGATCATGATTGTGCTCGTGGGAAGGGTTCGATGAGACTCTTCCAGTCCCATGCTCAGGTCTTTGTTCTCAATAACTTCTAGGTGACTCCTTCACCATAACCTTTAGGTCCTATCATAGGTATAGGCACCCTTGATATTACTTGCCAACCCCTCTATCAACATTCCTCCATACTACCAAGCCAACCTTGGTGCCTTGCCACTATCCCACCATTGACCCTTATTCTTCCCTAAAGGCCAAATCCTCTCAACATTCAATTTTATTCTTGCAGGGGTGTGTAAATGTTGTAATAGATTCAAGTTAACCTTTTAAGAGCTCTTATTCAACCATAAGACCCCAATTCCACATCACTTCCACCAAACCCTCTCTTAGGGTTAGAAAAGGCTACAAGCCTAGAGCCCCAATTAGGCCTCCTAACAGAGAAAAATGTAATTTTCTCCTAAACCTCCAAATACCAGGGTTCTTCATTTGGGGTTTGTGTTTCCCTTCCCCATACCTTAAATATTCTTGGGGTTTTGAGCCTATACAAGCCGTACACTGCCCATTCACAAGATAGGCCAAAAAGCTAGGGTTTGTAAGCTTTTCCTGACTGTTTTCAGACTATCAAAAGTTTCTCCCACCAAATGATTTGATAGAACCTCCTCTTTACTACCAGGCCTTGCCAAGACCCTCAAAAAAATTCATCAAAAGGAATTTCTCCAAAATCTTAATACCCCTGCAAGATATGAGTCTTTTTCTCACTATCTTCCCTAGCCGAACTCTGTCTGGCTCGCCTAGGGCAAGACACTTCTAACAACTCCTGCACTCACACAAAGCCTACCAAATGTCATATGTACAAGCATGGTGTCTAGGTATTTTTTCCAAAGGGATGTATAGTTTGTATGGTGGAAAAGTGCTCTAGCACCCCATTTTCTAAAAACAGTCTGGTTCAGACCAGCAACAGGACAACTATGAACTATTTACAAAAATACCACCTTAAATTGTAAAGAAGCTATTTAATTGAATAAAAAATGATTAAATGCCAACTTTACTTCATCCTACAACAAAATAGAAACAAATCTAATCCATTAAGACTTATTCAAGATGCTAAAAATATGGAATTTCTGCACAAAATGTTGGTTTCATCAATTTCACAAGGTTTCACCAAAACATTAAATCTTCCAACCTTGCTCCAGGGTCGAATCATCCCTTAAATAGACTCCAAAAATAGTTTAGCTTCTTGGGTTGAGCCTTTTGATGACCTAATGGTAAAAGTTATAAAACCCACTGTGTTTTTCAACCTTTGCCAACTTTTGACAACTTAGCCAAAATGATGTTCTAAACCTATTTAGCTTTTGTCAACTTCTTTCCAAAAAATCAAAAACATTCCTAAGCACTCAACACAATGGTCAACATGACCTTATGAAAACAAAACAAAAATTAACCCTCTAGGTTTCTTCTTTACCTAAGAAACCACTCCTTAGGTTCTCCTACACCAGACAATTTGGCTATCTTTTTGGCTTTAAACTTTTGATAAGCTATGAAAAAGAAGTCCTTGCGAGTGGTGAAAGTTTCCATGGATTTAGGAAAAAATACTTCTAATGAGAAGTTACCTTTGGAAGATAAAGGATTAAAGCCACTATTGTGTATGGTGATTATTGCAATGTCATGTGGAAACTTTAAACACTTATGAACAACTGAGGGGACCACTTTCATTGAGTGAAGCCAAGGGTGGCCTAGCCACAAACAAAATTTTTTAGATTGTGGAATAATTGAAAATGTTACATATGAAGTCTTAGGTCCTATTTGTAAGGGTAGCATGATCGGTCCAATTGTAGTGCATGCAAAACCATTATGTGTTTTAATCCATGTTGTTTTATTATAATTATCTTGATATAGTTCATGTAATACTAGAAACTCTTTTGTGATCACATTCTCACCACAAGTGGGATCTATTAATATCCCATTAGTGGGCTTGTCATAGATTTAGCTAACTATGTAGAGAGGACCATCGGGAAGCTTTTGTAGTATGTCTTTAGCAAAAAAAGTAATATCAAGATATTTTGTGGTTGGGACCTTATGAGGGATAACATCTATCATAGCCACAAGGTTACCCATAAAACTAACTTGGGTAACAGGAGGAGTTGTATCATTTTGTTCACTATTTGTATCAATAGTCATTACATCAGTATTTGAAGGTTCACTAGCTTTGACAAAGAAAGTGGTATGTTTAGGTATAGGGTTGGTGAAAATTTGCAAATTTTGTCTTGAACTAAATGTTTGAGATGTTTGCAGTGTTCAATTTCATGTTTATTTTGGTGATGAAAATGACAATAAGCATTAGGTTTGAAGGTAGAGGTAATGGTTGGTTTGGATCAAGTGGTCTAACGAGTGGTAAAGTGAGCATGCACTGTTGGATTAATTAGTTCGTTGTGTTATGGAGGGTATCAAGTAGGGGTGTAAATTGTCTCCTTGGATCCCCATAGTATAATGCAATGTTTCCTTAACAACTGCCACTTGAGTTGGATTGGGTGGGGTTGGTGGTTATAGTTGTGGTTGAATTCGATTAAACTGTCAAAATACTCTACTTGGTTTGCAAATTTTTTGTGTGTTATTTTGAGTTTGATTGTTGTGTTCAAGTTTTTCAACTCGGTTAGAAGTGGATTTTGAATCACGACTTGAAACTGAGTTGTGGTATTCACACAAGGTTGTGCATAAATGCATGAATGAAGGGAATTTCATCATGGTTAATTTATCCTAAAGGTTTCTATGCAAGTTTTTGATAAACATCTTTTGCAAATGGGCATCTGGAATCTAGGTGTTGTCATAATAGTGGTTTACAATTCCTGAGAGGAACGAATTTTAGCTGGAATCACATATTTTTAGAAAATATAATGATTTAAGCCTTAAAAAGTTCCATTTTAAGGATTCCAATTGAAGAGGGTTTGATCAAATCACCTTAGATCAAACCCCCTTGGATAGAACCTCGCTAGTTTTAAACCATACCTATAAATGCATCTCCCTTACACCTATCAAAATGCTGATAAAAAATCACTTTTGATTTAGATTTTGGGGGATCAAATGAATTCATTTTAAAATTTATTTCAAAATGATTATGGTATCTTAGAACAAGCTATCCAATGAATATAATTTTAATATCGCTTTTGGTTTTGTTATGTATTTGTTTTTTAAGTTTTATTAAACATAGGTTTTTCATCAAAAATGAATTTCTTTGTTCTTCACATGTGGAAAAATAAAAGATTATTAAAAAAAAATTTGAAAAATATGAGTGCACCAGATATTGAAGTCCTTGATCCAACAAAAAAAATTAAAATTAAATTTTGACATATACAAAAAAAGTTATGCGTTATGCAGTCACATTGTGTTTGAATTGTAATTCATTTGACTTTGAAACTTGATTAAGGAAAAAATATTCAATAAAAAACTATCTAACCAAGTGGAAGCACTAGATATCAGAGTTACAAATCTAAATTTCAAAGAATTAGAATTTTATCCTTCATGGAAAAAAAGTTATGCATTATCACGATTAATAGATCACTTTTAAAAATGTTGTTTTTCTGAAAAATCTATTTTCGTGGGAGATGGAAAAAGAAGTGCAATTTGATTCCAAAAATTTTGAAAAAAATATTTTTAGAATCTACAGACAAAATTTGTTGAGACTGTAGTTTGCACCATCTTCAAATTCCTCACAGTTTAGCCGCTATAGGTGCCCGATTGTGAAGATTTAGTTAAAAATAATAATTTTAGTGTCCAGTTTGGCCAAAAATTGTAAACCACTATTATGGGATCACCCATCTTGACATCAATTTGAGCATATAGGGACTGGTAGTTGAGATAAAATCCATGAATTTTTCATCCATTTTTTTTCTACATCTCATGAGGCTAGCCATTGTCTTTTTAGGTGTCATATGAACTCGAAAATGACTTATGAAAGTGTCCACCAATTCATTGAAAGAATGAATGGAATGATTAGGCAAGTTGGAAAACCACTCTAATGTAGTATCTTTCAAGGTCCTTGGAAATAGTTTGGCTAACAATTTATCATCAAGGAAAAATTCACTACACAGTTGTATAAGCATTAACATGGTTGACAAGGTCCCCTTTTCCTCCATATTTCTCAAATCGAGGTATTTCTATCCCTTGTGGCATTGGGGTACGTAATATTTCTAATGATAAAGGGCTACTATGGAAGTGATATGTAGGTGGAGTAGATTGACCTTGGATAATGGTGGAAATTTTATATTGCATGGATGATACAGTAGTAAGGAGTTGTGTAAGAAGGGGATCGAGATATGTGGGTTGAGGTGGAAGGGAAAATGGTGATGGAGTATAGGTGATGTGAGGGGAAGTGAAAGGAATACTATGGGGTGTGAAGATGGTGGAAGGGACTTGGGATGCCACAAGATGAGTAGGAATAATAGTGGAAATTAGGATAGAGGTAGCCGCATTATTAGTCTGGTGCATAGTTGCATGGACATTTGGATTGGTATAAGTTGGTATAGAAGCTATCGTTGAAGGGGGAGGAACTTGAGGTCCTCCTTGGATTATAGGAATGTTTGTGGATTGGGTATTAGAAGAGGCATGTTTTTTGTAAATCTCAACAATTATCTTTATCACTTGCAAGCCATCATCACTTTCAATCAAACAATGAAGATTTTCAATGGCAGGTATAACAGTGGTGGAAATGTTTTCAAGTGACAAGTCTTGTTGTAAATGGGAAAAGTCCTCATGATGAATATTAATGACCTTTTCTTGCAAGAGGGAATTTTTTTGAGTGTCAACATTCATTGGATGGAAAGGTGAAGGCATGGAAGTGGTATTGTTAGTTCTTAATGCACCATTTTCCAAACAAGAGTAGGAGCACGTGAGATTCCAAGCTCCACAACAAAAGTTCTATCGCAGGATGCCATGAATCTAGAACTTCTTCTCACTAAAGTATTATCAATGGGGTACCAAACACTCATACAAGTACCACAAAGGATGGGTGAATGAAAATGTAATCTAATCTTAAAGCTCTAAAATGCCAATAATAGAAAATTTGCTAACTGTAATAGAAATCTAACTACAAAAAATAGAAATGCAGAAAAATGCCAGAAATTTTGTCTAAAAAGTGCAGAGGGACTAATTTTCCCTAGGTGGAAAATGAGTCTTGGTATCAATTTTTTTAGTGTTTTTCAAAATTTTAAATATGATTGAAATCCATTATAGAATGAAATTATAGATGCATAATGTATTTTTTTACTTTTTTCAATGAGATGTAATGCAAAAATGAAATCTAAATGAACTTTTCATTAATGCAATATGAAAAGTCCTAAAATGCAATAACAAAACAATGTCCTAATTGAATGTTAATGAAAATTTAAACTAAGTTGCAATATTTAAATGAAATCAGAAATGTAAAGTGTTTAAGAGTCAGGTTCACCAAAATGAAACATATATTTTTGGGACCCTATGGACTTCTCTTGCACTCCTAGGGTTTTTCACCTAAAAGGAGAGAGATAGGCCCAAAAATGATTATGATTCACTCAAATTAGGATGTATGCAATGTTTTATAATATGAATGAAGATGAATAAGTGCAATTTACTAATCTAGATGACTGAAAATGAATGTAAAAGTGTGATTACAACTATGTTTGAAAACACAATGTGATATGTAAACTAATGAAGAAAATGAATGAAATATGTAGAACAGAAAGAGATGGGTCAAATCAGAGTGGACCTAGAAAAATTATGATGATTCTAGAATTTCTTGGATGTTGGTTGAATTCAATGATTTTTTATAGTGGGACTGATTCACCTAGGGTGGCGAATCAGTCCTCCTCCTAGTGAAAAACTGTCGGGAGCTGGTTTTCTATCTGTCAGGATCTGAAATCTGACAAAATTTAGATTTTAGTCCTAAGGTGGGACTCATTTTCCATAGGTGGCAAATCAATCCTCTCCCAAAGTTTTGAAAAATAAGGAGACAACTCTGCAACACCTGATCTGAAAAAGTCTACTCGTTGGGTTGCCGAAGTCAGTTCTACAGAAAACAAAGGACTCTCTTCAAGCTTTAAAAAGACTTATGTTGACTTGAAGTACCTAGTTGGCTTGAAAACCAATCTTCAACATCTACAATCTTGTCAAATCTACATATAAAGAGCTACAAAAAACTATGCAATAGGGGAAAAATGGTTGAGGGTTAGTGAATAGGGGTTTCCTTGCTCAAACCCCACTTGTGGTAATCAAACCCATAAAATGATAATGAAATGAAATAGAAAGATAAAGTAATAAAATGAAAGTGCTATCAACTTACCTAACCCTTATAATGCAAATCTGAATTAATGTCAATGGCTGCTTCAAAGTACTTGAATAGTGCTTGAAAAGATGTTGAATGCTTGAATACTTGAAATGTGAGATTGAATGCTTGAATGAATGATGAGATATGTTAGGGGGGATGTAAAATGAGGTGAAAAATCACATATTTATACAATTCTTGTGACTAAGTATCCATTCATACCTCATCACAGGCCACCATCAAGTGATTTTCAATAAAATTCCGAAAGGAAATTTAAAATATTTTGAATTTGGAGCCAAGGGGGACTCATTCGCCAACCATGGAAAATGGGTCCCATCTAGGACCTAAAAACATGTGTCATGAAAAATGTTGTATTTAATGTTATTTGTCGGGATAACATTCAAAAATACACTTAATTAAGTCATATGAGGGCATAAAGGGATCAAATAAAGCATGAGAAAGGTGTAAATAGTGAAAATATTCCTAGAAAAGCATGAAATCGTGTTACAAGACTTTACAACACTTCAAAATAGGACTTTTTTAGTGATGAAGAGGTTATTTTTAGGTGAATTGTAATAAATAGAGTCTAGAGGAATGTAGAAATGTCCAACACTTCACAAAACCTTCACAAGATGTCGTTCTTTGAATTTTAGCACCTAAATAAGCCTATTCAAGCCATGTCACAACATAAAATCAGACCAACATAGTTCCAACACCATGAAACAAGACCTAAAAGGCCATAAAAATGACAAGGGGCCATTTTTCTATGGCACACCTACTAGCACCCAATGTCACATTTATGTTATGATACTCAAATCATTGCTTCTTACCTTCTTCAATGCACAATTCCTTCATAGAATCTTTAGACGAGTCTAGGGCACAAAAGGTTGCCTTAAAGTCTTGTCACCTTCCACTGTAAATTACATAGGTAAATAAGATAATAAATTTCATTTATGCTAGAAGAATGAAGCTTTTGGTCATAAGTTAAATGATGGTTAATGAGAGGCCTACTACCCTCTAGAAAACACTATGAGGTATCTTAGGTAAAGGGGTGAGTCGGTGCAGGTTTTGACTTATTCTTTTCTACACTAAAACTAGCCCAAATCTATAGATTTCTTCTCTTCTAAAGGCATTATGTTACCTCACCTTTTACTTTGGTTGTCCATTGAGATTACATCTTTCCTATCGACCCATTGAGAATCTGAAGATACCTTTTTAGTAGTACTTTGTTTCCTTCTCTCTCTACTTCCATGTCATGCTTTTGTACTCACATGGGTTTCATTGTGTTGTGCATAGGATATGAAATAGGCTCATATTTATTGAAACATAGACTATAGCCTTATTTTTACCAATTATTTGAATCTAACTAATAGGTGCATCAGATACAAATGATTATTTTAGAGATTGGGAGCATCGAAAGACTTCTAGGTTTTGTGGGATCCCCTCTTGTATCTACTTTTGTGTCTAACTCTTAGGCTTTGTGTGATCTTGGTAGGCAAGCTATTCGTTCACCTTTTAACCATTTGGTTCCCTCTTCTTGCTAACTTATCACTATGGTGGTATAAAATTCACCCATTTTCAGCTTCTTCCTTAGCATTAAGTAAAAGTATACCCTACCCCCTTCATCTTCGAAACTAATATCTTCAACATTGCATAGACCTTGGGTGTCTGTGATTATGATCTGTCTAATACACAAAAATATTGTAACATTTTAAGGCCTTTAATCAAACTGCATCCAAGTATCTTTTAATTATTCTATCTTTGTTCAATCTCACCTTCCTTTGATCATTCTTCCTACTTGTCACATAACAAAATCTTCTTAGAGACAGACATATATATACTTAAAAAAAAATAGAGAGAATTTAACCTAACCTTCAATCGAGATCCCATCAATCCTATATTGGAGAAATAAATTCACATCTTAAGAAAGTATTGTATCATACTGATCTAGTCCAAAACACATGTTATGCATCAAATAAATTGGGTATGTTATCTCCTTCGTTTTAGGTTTTAATGAATAAAGTAGAGACTGCTTGTACCACAAGAAACATCTACAAGTTTACTCAGGCAATGTTCATGTGTGAGATAAATGCACAGACCTAGGATTCGGAAATACATATTTTTCCATAAGGTCTAGTACCATGCCTTTGTATCCACATTAAATATTCACCTCCTATGTTATAACACATTCGACATAATTTCCTATTCGGAATCATAAGGACATAAAGGTGATCTAACCATTCCACATCTTGGTTGAAAAAAATTTAAGGGATTGGTGCAACATGGTAAAAATTATTTTGATTGATTGATTGGTCTATCTTCTCCTTATTTACATTACTTGTAAATATAACTGGCACCCAACTTTCATATTTTTAATCCATTGGGGTTTTGTATTCTAATGAACACTATGGCTAGTTAAGGGAAGTTGAATCCTAGATATTATGTAACACCCTTCTCACTATCTCTATAAATGTTATAACATATTCTCATATTTATATATATACATATATACATATATATATATATAAGAATTTATATTTACTAATATACTTCAATATATGTGTATATAATTTTATGTATTATGGTGCTAGAAAGGAGTAAATTTCACCTTAAGATTATTTGAGATATGTAGATAATTAAATTGGGTTCCATTATTTATATTTATTCTAAAATTTAGATTAAATGGTTGTTTAATTTATTGAGAGGAGATTGGTAGTTAATTTATTATTTTGCTTAAATTATTTTCTGAATTACAGGTTTGTAGTATTTAAAATGAGGAGATGAGTTTTAGCAATCAAATATGTTTAATAGAATAGATTTTAGTAAGAATATTTCATTGTCTTGGTTGATATCAATTTTATACCTTGTATAACCCTAGACTAAGAGTAAAATAGTAGGCTTCTTTTCATTTTGCCTTAAATTTGCTCTTCATACTATTAAATCATTGTAGATTTAAAAGATTATATTTGAGTATATATATAAGGTTTTGTTCCTTATATGAAATAAATATAGGGAGATTGTGACCATTAAATATTGCATCTTGTTGTTTAACCACAATGTTCTAAATTGCTAATATAATTCTTATAGAGAGTTAAGGAAATAGTTATTAATTGAAAATTATGTCTTCATTGCTTTCAATAGTATTGTTATCATTCAATAGGAAAACTTAGTTAGTAGAATAAATTATCATTACAAATTATTTAGAGTATTACCAATTTAGTTACATGGCATACTATAGCTATTTAATGGGAAATTCTAAATGTTAGAAAGTTTTTAATTTAGTATGTGGAATTTGTCATTTGATTACCTTATTTTGTTGAATATGTGCAAGGGGCATTTCATTTCCTTTAGTGAATGGTAATTTGGGAATTAAATAATTATGTTAGGTAAATGAATTTGGAAATTTAGTAGGGGGGGAATAAGTGACTTAGATATAAATTTGTAGATAATTAAAATATTTTATTAAACTAGATTGTCTTTGTATTGAGTAATAAATGCCGATTTCTTTTATATCTATTTAAGAGTTAGAATGTAAATTACCATGTAATTAGTTAATGGGTACATTTGTTACTATGGTAAATGGTTCATCGAGTTGATTAGTGGCTAAGAATGTGAGCATCATGAGATGTGGAATAATGTTCTTCATTGATGTATTTTTAACTAATCATTTGTGGTGAATTTAGTGTTTGTTTTGACATTGAAGTGAAACTTGGTTATTGTTCTATGTGGGAGTTTTTGTGTTAGAGGTTTTGTGGTCTTCTAGAGGCTTGGGAAAAAAAATTATTAATTGAATTGTTATGTTGATCCCTTAAATGGTTATTATTATACTTTCTATGTGTTGTTGTGGGTCTCTAGCCATGCACTCCTTATTTTTTGTTATAGTTGTGTATTGAGAGCGAGATGGTTCATACCTTGCTCAAGATATGTACTTTGTGGCTTTCATTTATTGTGCATGATGGTGTTACCCTATTGATTTTATTGGGTCTCCTAGCTACTAATAGGGGGAGTGGTTTTCAATGGGGAATGACACACAAAGTGGTGTTAGGGTAACCAATGTGGGAGTTTCTTAATCCAATGACAACTTAAAATGAATTAGGGGGTTGGGTATTTTACACATTAATCAAGATAAGTGAATTCCTCACCCATGCCTATAGTGCTTGTTTAGGCTAGGGATGGGTTGAGAAGGCCTAGTTGGAAATACCAATTACTTTCCCTCATGAAAGGAAGATTGGTTCTACATGTGTCATCCTATGGGGCCAGTGGCTAGTGAGAGACTGCCAAGGTAACCATAGATGGGGGTTTGCAAACCATGTGATGTCCTCTGGAAGCAATGCATAATCTTATGTGTTGTTAAGCTGTTGCAGTGTCAATTGTCCTTTGCTTAACCTTGATTATTAGTTTGTGATCACCTTGTTTGTTGTTGTGGGACCTTGTGTTATCTCCTAGCATGGGGGTGGACCTTAGGGTTCCACATGGTCAGGTGGATTGTGCTTATTACTCTGTTAGGTTTCCCTTGTTCATGTTTGTGGTGACTACTCATGGTGATGTAGACTTATGCACTTGTTCCTATTCAAGTGGAATATCTTACATGTACTTGTATTGAATTGAAATTATTTGTATCATGCTTTGCACTCAAATGTATATTCTTCCTTATTGATCTCGGGAAGAACTATTGTAATGATGTAATGTTGTAATTCATTGTTGAACTCTCTCTTGTAATGGGTAATGTTAATGATGTACCTTGTTTATGTGAGTTAATGAAATTGATTTTGAATGGTTTCTATTGATGACATGTTATTTTTAATTCATATTGGTTGATCATTTAATGTGATGGATTAAATGAAATTCATATTAGTAGATGAACCTTATTTTATGAGATGATAGCGATGATTTATAGTTCTTGTTAGTTTGGTTAATGGGATTCTCGTAGCATAGTCATGGAACCTTAGAGGACTTAGGTTAGAATATAAGTTATTGTACCATTTTCAATCCTAGTATGTTGCACTTTGAAAAAAATTATTTCATTTTCTTAGTGTTATAGAGTGTTATCCTCGAGGGTTTTGTGGTGGGGCATTACAGGGGAATTTGACTTGATTGTTTTCAGTACATTGTGGAAGAACTGTTTTGTTTTTAATAGTGAACCAATGCTTGTAAAGTGATCATTCCACATGTAAATAACTTGAGATCTACAAATAGAGTAAACGAAAATATTTGACTTAAATGTAACTATTTAGTTTGAAAGAAAAATAAGTTGATGTAAACAATGGATATTGTTTTGTGAACAACTTTTTTTTGTTAAAAAGTTATCTTTATAGCTGAAAACAATATGTTTATAACTATTTAGTAGGAAATGGTGCATGTTCTATTTAAACAATGGATGTACATATGTGAACATCTTTCTTTATAACTATTTAGTAGGAAACAATGTTTCTTTTCTTCAAACAATGAATGTACATATGTAAACAACTAGCTTCACAACTATTTAGTAGGAAACAGTTTTATTTTTGCTTAAATAGTGAATGTTGATATGCAAACAACTAGTTTCATAACTATTTAGTAGGAAATGATATTTATTATGTTCAAACAATGAATGTTCTTAAAAAAATAATGTTATCTAGAAACATAGTATTGAGAATGCTATACTAGTATGTAATGCCCCACCACGCAACCCCAAAGAAAACTAATACTTCTAACATTTATGGTACAATTTTTCAAAAAAAAACTATTAAAGTGTATATATAAATTATTGTATACATTAAATTTAAAAGATTACAAATTAAACACCTAAGTCCTTTGGGGTACATGAGGTGACATTATGTAGAAAACCCATTCATTCACATAACTTCAATTTTAAACATTAATAAATGATAAACAACGTGACAAAAATAATCAATATAATACCATACACACAAGTTATATTAAATTAATCATGAAGATATAAAGTACGTGTTTTCATAGATACAACAAAACATTGACAATATTTACATATGGTAGTTCAAGAATGATTTACACAGTATGAAAATACATTACTTCAATCTGATAGCACAACTCAATGGATGCATAAATAAAGTTACATCACAAATAATCATATCCACAAAACATCATTAATTTATTCCATATAAAGTAAAAATAAATTAAATAAAAACTATTATAATTAAAATAAATAAACAACAATGACCAATACAGAGACAAGGACAAAGCCAAAACCAGGACACAACAAGACTCACAACAAGGTGATGGACTTGGGATAGGGACATTTCCTTATCAACTCCCTTTTTCAACATTGTACCCATTGGGTTAATTTAATGCTCGCCTTGTCCTGCCAAAGCAAGTGGAATCAAGACTTTATTCCTGCAATTCCTACATACAAACAAACATCAAGTAACATGTAAATCTCCATTGCAGACATGCCGTGAAAGGAAATCGTGGGGTAGTAGGGCGCTCACAAGCGAGTGATGCTACTCCATCCTTTCACCAAGACTCACTAGCAACACATTAGAAAACATAACAAAATAGAATCAAAACATCATCACATATAATATTAAAGAAATCCATAGCATAACCAAATAATCTAACCACCACATAATGTATCATCAATCATCATAGTACTGTCAAGTGCAACAAAGCAACCAAACTATGAATCCACACACAACCAAGTCAGTGAACTAATCAATGTCACAAACCAAGTATCAAACCAACACATAATAATATCAAAGAGTATCAAAGAGTATCAACAACATGGGGGTATTACATAGTATGTGTGAAACTATTAGCATAAACTTGTTTTGTTTTCTTTATTTTGACAAAGAAATTTCAATTAGAACACTATTTAAAGATTGCAATTTGAATTAATGATTATTTTAGAATGTATGCACAAACTTTAACATTAGTAGGCACATATATGTGTATGCACATTGACTTTGTCTATGTACATACACATACTTGTGACATACCTTCTTTTGTTTTTAGTACATTTCTAAAAGGAAAATGCTTAAGATGATAAGTAGAGAATAGTCATAAGAATGATATGATTGATTGTTGAATTACTCTATGAATCATAAATTTTATTTCTGTTTAGAGTATAAATTTGTATTCTATTTCTTCCTTTGAAGAAATTTGTGAAAGAATATTTTAATACTTGAATAGAATAGTGATACCTTACTTGACTAGAGAACCTATGGGTAGTTGCTGCTAGAGGGTAGATAGTTGTTATAGTAGAAAGTTAGCTTCTGGGATGGGTTCCAAAATGGAGTTTAGAGAGTATATGTTTGGTTTAATAGAACCTATTGTTTGTTGTTGTTGTAACAAAATTATTATGCTTGGCCAAGCAATATAGTTAATTTTCTATGCATGAATGAACTCTATGAGTTCACTCTCTACCATTCCTATCATAGATCTTGCACTTTCTTTTCTAGCTTGTAGATAGAAATTTCATGTTGATGTATGGGCACACACCAAATTCCACCTTGTAGATTGTTCTCTTGCTAAACTTTCCATGCAGGTTCAGGCATTCTTTAAGTCAAAAGAATGCCAAGGAAGTGTAAGCTTTGTTTTTGGGCAATAAAGAACTTCAATCATGTTCTCATCCACTAGTGGAGGTGACCATCAAGGAGAACCTTAGTTGTTCACAAGACTATTTTATTCTAAGATGTATCTTGATGTAATACATTCATGTATTTGATCTGTAATGTGTACAATGTAATGACTTTGTGGCCTTATAGGCCAAGTCAAACTTGATATTTTAATTTTACTTTTGAAGTGAATATAAGAATCTTTGACTCATGTTAAATGGACATATGTAGCTATGATTCACTTTAGCCACTAGTTATGTATTTTTAATTTGGAGTATATTCATGTGTCATTTACAATAATATTAATTAAGTAATCATTTGGAATGGGCTATTACATTTGGTATCATAGCTTAAGGTTCAACTCTAGGCCTTTTGAGTCTACCATAGTTGACTAGGGGTAGTTGACCCTTGACCCAAAAATTTGGATGTCCTAAGAATTGACCGAACCTGAATTGAATCCGAGAATGGGATATCAAAGGAAGAAAGAAAGAAATGGAAAATGGTTAGAACCTCACATAAGAATGACGTAAAGGAAGGAAATTCCAAGATGAAGGTTCAATCAAAAATTCTTGATGAAAAAACTCTAGCTCAAGCTCTTACATGACTCAAGATAGAGAGAGGCTTGAAGATTGAGGAGAGGCGAACACCTAAGATAAAAAATCCTTCTGCAATCTGGGACTAGCCTCTAGGGTGTGGAACTAATGCACCCTTGTTGACTAAAGAGGAAAAGGAGATCATGTGCACTCAACCATCTCTTTTGTTAAGTTTGAAGCAAACTTAGATGATGAACCAGAGGAATGTCCTATTTTTTATACTAATAAATTAGAATGATGTAAAAAGAAGCCTATTGTAAATAAGGGTCTATTGACTCACCTTAAATATAAATAAAATAAAATGATAATTTTTTCGGTGTATCCAAAGAAAGACTCTAAAATGTGTGAAGTATGCATGTGTATGTCTTCTATGTTGAGGGATGTATGCATATGAAAATTTTGATGTAGCACAAGAAATGTTTATTCGTAGAACCTTTTGTTGAGATGCGATAAATGTGACTATGTTGTAGGATAACTATGGGACAACATGGTGACCACCAAACAAGATGGGGGTGGTAGTAGTTCCAATAATGGACCAAACAAGAGACTAGAGAAAATTATAGAGCTTTTGAATCAAAAAGAGTTTGGCATGGATCATATAGAGGAAGAAGTCTAAGTGGAATGTGAGGAATGGGACCACAAGAATGCAGAAGGAAATCAAGGAGATGGTGGTCTAGGGGCAAGTCCACAAGGGAAAATTGAGGAAGAGCCTGGGAAAGAACTCAAAAGAGTAGCACTGCCCAAGTTTGATGGTAAGCCTATCAAAACATGAGCTGAGGCTTGGATTATAGAAATAGAAAAGTATTTTGGGCTTCGTAACCTTTCTGAATAGACTAAAGTGGCATGGGATACATATCATCTCTCAAGTGAAGCAACGATGGTGGGATAATGAGAAGTTATATTGAAATATTCAGACCCCACATAGGAGTTGAAGTGGATATGCATGAACCTCAAACCATGAATGAAGTCTTCCAAAATGCCACCAAACAGGAACAGAAGTTGTAGTAGTTATCCAATCTTCACAATGATTCAAGTTCTAAGTCTTGTTATGCGAAGAAGAAATTTCATAAGGGAGACAAGAAGCATCAGATCCGTAATATAAAGAGGGGAAGTGAATTGTAGGAGAAGGGTGAAGATGGTGATGGTGGAAAGAATGAGAAATAAAACAAGGATAAGGGCAAGGAAAGCCATAATCATAAGGGCTTTAGAGAGGACAATCCAGGAGGTCACAAAGGGAATCAATATGGATGTTATACTTGTGGAGGTGACCATTTTTCCTTGAATTATCCTTAGTGGTTGAAGCCATGGAAGGAAGGAAGTTACCAACAAACTCACCAAATCCACACTACAGTTGATAACAAATAGGCAGAATATCAGGCATCACCAATTCAATTAACTAGTAAGCTCTATGGCCAATTTGTCTCTATCTTAATTAATACTCGAGCTACTAAATATTTTATAGATCCTAGAGTAATATCTAAGATACCCATTAAACTTGAATAGATAAAAAATTCATGGACAATCCAGTATGGTAATCGAGCAAAGTGGAAGGTAGATACCTATCTCTTTTACAGTGAGTTATAGCTTCCAACCTTTCAAACTTAGGTCAACTTGTATGTGGAACCCTTAGTCTCATATGAAGTAATTTTGGGAATAAATTGGGTAACTAAGCATAAGGCTTTAGTGAACTATGAGGATATCTAGGTGATTATGGAAACCTAGTCGATATTTGTGGAATGTAGAGACCCTTAGAGCTTAGATAGATTTATGCGATGCAAATCAAGAAGGCTCATCGAAAGGGGTGTGCAATTTACATAGTGCATGTTAGTAATCCTAATAGCAAGGAGCTATCTTTGGATGACTATCCTATTCTCAAGGAGTTCCAAGATGTATTCCCTAAAGAACTAATGGAATTACCTTTGAAGCAGGAATTCTATTTTTATATTGACCTAGCTCTAGGAGTTGAGCCTCAATCCAAGGGACCTTATTGGATGAACATCATAGAACTCTATGATTTGAAGTTCCAATTAATGGAATTGTTGGACACGGTACTTATAAGATCCACTGTGTCTCCTTGGGGAGCACTTGTTATTTTTGTGAAAAAGAAGGATGGAACTTTCCATCTGTGTATAGATTATCAAATGTTGAACAAGGTTACCATCAAGAACTAGTATCCACTCCTGAGGATTGATGAACTATTTGATCAAATGAAGGGAGCAACGAAATTCTCCAAAATTGATCTATGATTGTAGTACCATCAATTGAGGATTAAGGAAGAAGATATTCCAAAGACTGCATTTAAGACTCGGTATAGACATTACGAGTTCATAGTGGTACCTTTCGGTTTAACTAATACACCAACAACCTTTATGAACCTTATGAATAGTGTATTTAGATAATTCTTGGATGAATTTGTTTTGATCTTTATTGACGATATTCTAGTCTACTCAAAGACTATCGAAGAACATGATAGACATTTGACAATAGTTTTCTAGTGATTGACAGAAAGTAAACTCTTAGGGAAGTTGTCCAAGTGTTCATTTTATCAAGATAGAGTGCACTATTTGGGCCACATCATTTCAACTAAAGGAGTCTCTATAGACCTTGAGAAGATCAAGGTGATTGTGGAATGGCCAGTTCCTCAAAATGTGTCAAAATTCCATAGCTTCATGGGCCCTGTAGGATACTATAGGAATTTTGTGCAAGGGTTCTCCTACATTGCATCTACTATTACCTCACTCCAAACAAAGGGAATGTGGTTTGAATGGACTAAGAAATGTGAGCAGGAATTCCAAATCCTAAAGGAGAGGCTCATGATAGAACCAGTGTTGACTATCCCTGATTCTAATGGGAGATTCACAATAATCATAGATGCTTCAAGAAAGGGATTGGGAGCAATATTAATGCAAACTAGACAAATGGTAGCACATGAATCAAGAAATCTCAGGTAGCACAAAGTGAACTATGAGCCTCATGATTTGGAATTGGAAGCCATAGTTAATCCCTTACAGATGTGGAGAAATTACCTTTTGGGAAAGTTGTTTGAACTCAAGATAGACCACTTGGGGTTGAGATACATATTTACCCAACCATACCTTAATGTGTGGCAAAGAAGGTGGTTGGAATTCCTTAGTGAGTATGACTTTGGAATTGAGTATATAAAATGGAAATAGAACAAAGTGGATGATGCTCTTAGTAGATGAAGACATTTAACAACCATGATCTCAATGAGGTCTTACTTAAGACATCAAGTAATCTAGAATCTGCCAGGAATGAGCACTATGAGAGATTCAAGAGCGCCCTAGCAAAAAATCCTTCAGATCATCAATTTGATGGGTATGAGATCGAACCCAATGGCATTTTGAGATACCATAGAAGAATGTATATTCTTGATTCTGGAGAGTTGAGGAAGTTTTTTTTAGAAGAATTTCACAATGCACCTTATTCAAGACACCCTGGTGCATCCGAGATAATCACAGAGTCGAAGACTATTTTTTTCCTAAACTCAAGACAGATGTAGTGGAGTACATAGCCAAATTCTTGGAGTGCTAGTAGGTCAAGGCTAAGCATGCACACCCAGCCAGGTTACTATATCCTCATGACATACCTGAGTATAAATGGTAGGTGATTAATATGGATTTTGTATAGGGGTTGTTGTTGAGAAATAATAAGCATGATGTCATCTTGGTCATGATAGATAAGTTGACTAAAGTTGTGCACTTCATTCTGGGAAACCTTAAGGATGGATCATTGACCTTGGATAAGAATTCTTTTCAAGAGATCTTCTGCTTACATGGAATGCCAGAGATTATCATTTCTGATAGGGACACACAAATGACCTCAAGGTTTTGGATGACCTTGAATGCATCATTAGGGACTAAATTGAATTTCATCTTGGCTTATCATTCTCAAACTGACGGGAAGACAAAGAGGGTGAATCAAGTAGTCGAAGACCTCCTATAAAGTATTGAATGGACCAATAATATAGGTGGGAAGAATATTTTCCTTTGGTAGAGTTTTCTTACAAAAACTCCTATCATGCATCCTTAGGCAGGGCACCATTTGAAGCCTTGTATGGGTGCAAGTGTTGTACCCCCATCAATTGGGATAAATTGGAGGACATGATCATAGTAGGACCTAAAATTCTTAAGGAAATGGAAGAACAAATGAGCTTCATTAAGAGTAGATTGAAAGAGGTGACAGACCGACAAAATATTTATGCTAACAAGAACTGAACTCTTAGAGAGTTTTCAATAGGGGACAAAATTTTCTTGAGAGTTAAACCTCATAAAAACTCTATTTCTTTTGGAAAGTCTTCCATGTTGTCCCCAAGATATGTGGGATTGTTTGAAGTCTTGGAAGTGATTAACCCAGTTGCTTATAGACTAGCTCTACCGCCTACTCTAGCTCAACTTTATAATGTGTTTCATGTTTCATTGCTAAATCCATATCGTCCTAATTTGATTCATCTACTTGATTAGAAATCCTTGCAAGTATAGGATCCAAGAGTGGTGCTAGTGGAGCCCATTAGAATCTTGGATAGATACAATGTTAAGTTGAAGGAGCAGAGATATGGCTCAATTTGAAGTCCAATGAGATCAATACTTAAAGGACAGTGCTCCTTGGGAGGATGTGAAAGAAATAGAATGCTCCTTTCCACACTTTCTTTCTTGAAAAAGAGACTCAATAATTTTGTTTGAAAATTTTATATTGAGATACTATGATATTTCATGTTTTAAACTTCAAATGTTGAAATAGGCATATTTTTTATATGATTTTGAAATAGACATATATTCTATCTATGTTATGTTGAATTAGACATATATTCTAGATATGATGTTGAAATAGACATATTTTTTATCTGATGTTGAAATAGACATATTTTTGATGTGATGTTGAAATAGACATATTTTTTATGAGATGTTGAAATAGACATGAATGTTAAAAATTTGATATGATGTTCTTTTATTTGACTTACTAGACATTAGGAAAATGTCTCTTCCTAGAGGGGAAGGATGTCATAAACCAATTTATTGCATATTTATTATAATATGATAAATTGAATTATTGAAATAAATTTAATTAAATATTCAATGGAGATTTTCGAATATTCAAAAATTGAATAAAAGAGTTGATTGATGTTGATGTAGAGAAAGGAGGAAAACCACATACAATCACAATTAAAAGTGTTTCAACTTTCCAATCTTCAAAACCCTAACTGAATGAACAACTCTCAATTCTTTCAATTTGCCATGTAGCCATCCAAACAGAGAAATTTGAGCATATCTTCCTAAATACCTTTCATTCCCACAAAAGGATTATCTTTTCAGATACCCATTTGCCTCAACTTCAACATATCAAATTTGGGCATACCCTTGTGTTGGAACATCAACCTCTAAAAAGGATTGGTACGTTGAATAGAGCCCCAATTATCCCTCTTTTCCAAATCATCATCAACTTAAACTCTCTTCGAACCCCAAAAACCCATGGCAGGACCCTTACTAGGCTACAAACACTCAAAATCCACAACCTTTATCAAGAGGAGGGCCTACAAAATCACCTAACCAGAAAACCCTTATTTTGACTAGTTACAGGGGGGTTTATTGAAAATATGGTCTCCAAGTATTCTGTTTACAAACTAACACCACAAAAATCTCACATTAGGCCTACACATGCTCAATCAACCTTCAAAAATCACTGCCCCAAGAGTTTTCAACCATTCCTAACCTTTAACCATCAATTTAGGCCAAAAACACATGAAATTAGCAACTAGGGCATCACTCCAAACCCTTTATTCCACCTTCCCTATTCATTCCAACTACTTTAAATCAAATCCTACATCTAAGAGTGTCATTCCACCAAGTTTGAACCAATTACACCATGTGGAATGGCTCAAATTCCCATTTTATACTCTCAAAACCCCAATTTCTAAGTTATAGACCTACTTACAGAAAAACACCAATAAAACTCTTAAACCTTTGTGAAATTCAATCAAACAAGAAACAAAATACAGTTACTTCATGCCTCCATCTAATTTTATAACTTTCAAGCCAATATCCTCCTATACTGACAAGTACAATAACCTGTAACAACAATGTTCAATGGAAATACACAGAATTTCAAAAGAAAATAGGGGACTTTATTGTTTGATCTTAAAAAATAAAATCTCCAACCATTATTCGAGCCTTTCAAGGCCTTTTTAAACTTGAAACACCCAAAACTAACCAAGAAATTGACTCAACTACCATTTGAAACCAAAATGACCGTTGGAATTCTCCTACTTTCAATTTTTGCACTTTTACATATGACAACTTTTCGAAAATATCGCAAAATATGACCATATGAACTAAAATGACTCCAATTACATAGTAAATGGTCTATTATGACCTTATTAGACTCAAATAAGACTCAACACACCAAAATCGTATCAAAAGACCTTATGTATTGTAGTGCCTCCCATGTTACTATACTCCTATGATACCTTTTTGTGTGTGTGGTTGTTTTTGTTCGGATACTGCTTATGCTTGATGCATTCTTGAAACTACGATAGTGACTGTTTTTCCTATTTGACTTGTGTGTCCTATTGGATGCTCATAAAACTGTTTCATTTTGTTAATGATATAAAGTTGCATGGTATTCATCTTTACCTGATTATGCAATAGTCTATGGCTATGTAAATTGTTTAATACTTGTTTCATGATATTTATGATGATTGTGCTATTGCTTGAGGTTTGGGTGAGAGTGGCGGTGTTGCTTCACTCATCCATGAGCACCCTGTCACACTACAATTCTCTCTCACAATATGTTTGGAATTAAATTTATATGTTGTTTCGACACTTGGTTTTATGTAGGATTGTAGGTACCCAAGCCTCAATTCCACTTGCATTGTCAGGACAGGGCAAGCCTCATAAATCCCAATGGGTATGAAGTTGAAAATAGAGTTGACAAGAAAAGTCCTACAACCTAGTCCATTGCCCTGTTGTTGTTTGACGATGTTGCCCGTCAATACCCCATTCTATTATGGTATCATTTTGTTCATGTCATTCATTTTAATTATTCATTTAACGTTGTTCTATTTAGTCATTGTTCATTTCCATTCATGAATTGCTTTGGTTTTCATAGCTCATTTTTGTAATATTGACATAATTAAGTAATAGATTAAATTATTAAATTTTTAAGAGAATTCTAATAATTAAATTAATCTAAACTATTGTTTTATTATGATGAAAATATAAATAAAACACAAATTTGTATTTTTAAATAATGGCTATTTTTAAATTAAAATATAGTGGATTGATAATCCACTTAATAATAAATTTCATGTTTAAATTTAAACTATTTGTTGAGAGAAATGTAATAAAATATTACATCTAAAATAAAGTTTAATATATATATTAAATATTATAGTTGGAAAAAGATTTCATGACCGATAGGATTTATTTAAATTAAATATTGTAATAAATTAATTATTAGGCAAAATACTAAAATGAAGGTGAAAATCATTACCGTAATTAAAACAGGTAAATTTTAAAATATATATATATATAATATTTCAATGGTTGATTCAATTTAAATAAAGTGACTTTGTCTACCCAATAAATTATTAAACCAAACGTGAAAATTAGTTTCTACGATTGAAAATTATTAAACTTAAAAGCTTAAGTGGTGGTAGGTTTCTAAAATGATTTTTTTTCCTCTAGGTGGTTAAATGGGGTAAAAAAATTTGTCAGGGGTGTACTCTCTAGGAAATATTTTAGAAGTTACCACGTGTCTTATTGGTTATTAAGGAAAAAAAAAAAACTCTAAAGCTCTCTTTAATTTATTATGGGAAAAAGGGGATGAGAGGAGAAATGGGTGAATTGTGCGCTGGTAAAAAGGTAGAAGTTTTCCAGCTGAGAGAATTTAATAATTGAATGTGTTGATTTGGGTGAAATGAAAATATATAAACATGTCTTAGTAAATTGCATTATATTTGGGTGAATAACTGTTGGTTTTGGAAGTTAGTTAAAAAATTTCAAACTTGACTTTGGAAATCATGTTGCCTTCTCCACATCAATTCAGCTTCTTTTGGGTATATATATATATATATACTTATTTACACATAAGAATATTGTTTATTAAAATCCCTTTTGTGAATGCCTCTGTTTTATGAGGCACCGGTAGCTGTGGATTTTGATTGCCTATTATTGAATTTTCTTGCCACTGATAGTTTAAGCTATTTCACCAGCCATAGAACTCAGCTTGGATTTTGCTCCAGTCAACAACAAAATTCATGATGATAGTTTTGGTAGAAACCTTAAGTCTTTAATTGTCTAGATATAGTTTCATTTAAACACTATCGCTGCTTTTGCTGCTATCTTGTTGGGTGTAGTGCCTTTAAATGGGTCTATAAATGAAATTTAATTGTTTACTATGATTCACCTTGGTAAATTTGATAAGCCACTTAATTTTTGTGTGGAAGCATTAATAGCATGAGTTTAGTCAATGATAGATAATTTTGGTAGGAAAGAAAATTAAGACCAAGCTTTTAATATTTATTGTGGGTTTTAGATTATATATATATGAAAATTAAAACAAAAAATTATGATCAAGATCGTTATAATGGACACATTTATAGTTACATTGGTATAATCATGATATTAGATTTTACAGTTGCCCAAATAAATAATAAAAAGTACCTCTGCATTCAATTAAATTAACCAAAGTGAAATAAAGGCTTAAAAAGAGGGCTACGTGGTTATAGGTTTAAGTGTGGGGGACAAGTAATTATAGTAATTTTAAAATGTCAAGAAATAAAAATAGGGACCATGATATGAATGTTACTTTTTAGATTTAAAACTACTTTAATGCATACCTTGAATTCAATCTAAATATGTGTACTTCTCTTTTAAAGACTACTTACATTTATATAAAGATTATTTAGATTATATCTTTAAGATTAAATTTATTATATATAACTTTATTATAGGATTTATTTATTAAAGATAAATTAGATTGAAGGGTGAATCTTAAATATAATAAAAGCAAGAGGAATAATTAGGTTTTAAGATTAATGAGTTATATAGATAGATATATTAGGAAGTCAAATAGTTATTTTTATTATGAAATTTAAAGGGAATTGATTATGCATTCTCCATAATTGAGGGTGGGTTTGGTAAATAAACTAGGTTTATATTTTACTGTCAGTTAATAAGAGGAATTAGAAGTTGGATATTTACTATCTTAGATTTATTTTCAAGTGTATTTTAAAATTAGATATGGGTAAGTTATTGTAATCAGTAATTTATTTATTTTTAGTATATTTAAAATTAGATTTATTTTCAAATGTATTTAAAAACTACATTTATTTTCAAGTATATTTGAAGTTAGATTTATTTTCAAGTGTATTTAAAAATTAGATTTATTTTCAAGATATTTAAAGTTAAAGTTATTTACAAATTCCTTCACTATTAGATTGGTGAAAAATCTGTGTTGGATTTAATTAGATTTATTCGGTTGAAGTCAAAAAATGTAAATGTTATATTTTGATTAAATTGATTTATTTGAAGTAAACCAATATGCTACATTTTAATTAAATTTATTATTTTCAAGTAATAAATGTATAGGTTATATTTTGATTAAATTGATTTATTTGAAGTAAACAAATATACTACATTTTAATTAAATTTATTATTTTAAAGTAACAAAGGTATAGGTTATATTTCAATCTTAATTATTTTGAGGTAATCAAATGTATAAGTTAATGATTTTAAATTAAGAAAAATTTGATGGGTTACATATTTTAGGTTCTCATAGTGCTTATTCTTTTAAAATATATTATGATGAAAATGTATTTAATTATAGTTGATCATTTAATTATGTTTTGCACTTTCGTTAGTAAGATTGGATTATGTTCCCATTTGAGTGAATCAATGGTTAACCCTTTCATGTTTTTATTAACTTAGTTTATTTATCAAATTGAAAAGAGATGTTTAAACAAGTGGAGTATGGAATATGCTTTAAGTTCCATTACATGGAATGGTGTTGAGAGGTTAAAGATTGATTTCTTGCGTTCTCCTAATTGATTGAATTCTACGTTGATTTATTTTCTGTGTTGATGAGTTTATAAGTCAAGCCTTGATGTGAGTTTCTTTGGGAACCCAAGTATTTGCATACCCTTCAATTGGGAGTATATGAAAATTGGTGTCATAGAATCCCTTGCTTTTCCTTTGTGTGCCTCTAGAAGCAGTCACCTTGTATGTGGTTGTTGAGATTATTGTATGTTTTGTTTTGAGTTGACCTTGTGGTTTGGTCTTGTGATTGTTTTGTTTTTCTATCTTGGTTGTGGGTCTTTCTTGTCATCTCCTAGCATGGGGAGTGGACCTTAGGGTCCACGCGGTAGGGTGGAACATGTTATGCACCCCATTGGGTTCCCAGGTTGTGTTTGTGATGCAGAAGTAGGTGCAGAGTTTTCAAAGCTTCACATTGTTGAAGACTATCCCTCACTTTCTACCTTATTCTCCCTTAATGTAATTATTCTTGTACTCAATGTACTCTTCCCATTGTTAGGGAAGCATTATGTAATGTATTAATGTTTTCATGATGTGTTGTATCTATGGAAATATGCTAAAAAATTGTAATATTAAACTATGAATTGAAATGTAATAGAATGATGGATGTATCTTTTCACCACTATTGATCATGGATGGATGTATGATTATGTTATCTTGTGAATGTATGATTCTATTGTTAACTTCTAGGAATTATCTTTAACGATGTTTTGGTTGGGGATGTTTACGTGTAATGCAACCATGTAACCCCATGGGACTAGTTAGGTCTTATCACGTAACACATATTTTGATCATCTTTTTAATGTTTGTACATAATCACCTTATGTAATGTTTCTCTTCAAAAAAAAAATGTGCAGTATTTTTTTTTCCTTTGGGGTTTGCACGGTGGGGCATTACATTTTAAAAATGAGCTAACATGGTTCCCCTACACCATAAACCCAGCCTAAAAAAGTTCTCAAGTCCCTTGAGGGTTGTATTGTAGCTTTTCCACACTTGATCACTCCATCTCCTTATAATTCTTCAAATGCTCCTTTGTCTACTAAACCTATCCATTGAACCAAGTACTACAAATTTGCATTGTCCTTTGCATTTATAGGCTCCTTTCCACTTAAAAACTACCTCATCTTCACCAATTGACCTATTGCATGCCCTCTAACTTTCCCTTCATTTCTAAATGATGTTGCACTTACTTTGACACCTGCAAACACACCATTTCCCACTTTATCTTGAACTATCCCCTCCTTCACTCTCATTGCATACTCAAACTCACTCCTATAGCCTTTCCTTTCACCTTTATTCAATTTACCTTTTACCCTCATCTTTCCCACCAGATTCTCTGCCCTTAGATCTTCTATGATCAGATTCATAAATCTTTGTCTTGACAAAAGTAGTCTACCCACTAACAACTTTTGCATTCAATGGAAAAAACAATGTCCCTACCATAATCTTATTGTTCCAATCTTTATTTTCCATAAGCAATTCATCCTTGACCTTTTATGTATCTAACTTTGACACCAAACCATCATCTTTCCCTTCCAACCTTGAATCATTATTCAAACTTGTTGTCTCAACATCTTCTTCCTTTATAGTGTTTGCAAACTCATCATGTTTTTCTTCCATAAGATTTATGAACTCCTTGCCAAACATTATCACTTTTATTTCCTTGGTATGCTCCTTAACTTCTTCCTACAATGGTGTTAAAGTGAAGGTATTTCCATCCTTTTCAATAGTGTAAGTATTGTCTCTTTCATCATATATGGCATGTATATCAAACTGCCATGGTCTTCCAAGTAACAAATGACAACAACTCATTGGAAAAACATCACAAATAATCTTATCCTTATATCCACCAATTTTAAACTCAACTAAAGCTTGTTCATTCACCAAAATAGATTGATTATCATTCAACCAAGATACTTTGTATAGTGTTTCATGAGGAATTTTATCTAACTTCATTTAATCAACTATTTCATTTGACACCATATTATTAGTACTTCTAGAGTCTATTACTACTTTTCATACCTTTCCTTTGCACTTGTAGGTGGTCTTAAATAATGTCCTCCTTTGTGTAGATTCCTTCTCCTTGAATGCTTTCTGTAGACACTGAAAATATTCCTAGGCCTGCGACTCTAATTTTCATCAGAATTCTAATCTTTATTTTCATCATTAAATAATGTTAATTGTTTAATTATTTTCTAAGGTCATTTTTCCTCTATTAATTAAATAATTTAATTATTTAATTAATTCATTCTTACCTTTATTCCTTCTTGATTAATTAAATAAATATTATTTATTTAATTTATTCCTAAAATTTTAAATGTTGAATTGAATTATTATTTAATTCATAAAATGTTTATTCTTAGAATATTCCTCTATAATTAGATAATCTATTTGTTATCTAATTAGTCATTTACCACTTAAGTCTAGATTTAATTAGATCAGTTAGTTATCTACTGATTTAATATCTAATTTTTTTTACAACTAGGCTTTTTATTTTAATCATTTGGTTATCTAGATTTTTTCCTTTCTTCTATGTGAAAACATTTATTAATTAAATAACTTTAATTATTTAATTAATTTATTCTCATCGTCTATATTCGTCAATCTTTATCTTTACATGTGATCTCTATTCTTCTTAGTCTTGACCAGTTTCCACTAAAGATTAAATTATTATTTAATTTAATCCCCACCTTTTATGTGTTTTAATGCACACTAATTCAACCCTAATTTTAATGCATGTCACATCTTTCAATCTTAATCGTTGGTTTATATTTTAATCTAAGCCTATCCTTTGAAAACTATGTTTTCTATAAATTGGTTTGACCTTGATCATTATTACTCCTGAAATCTTATGAGTTTTGGAAGCAACTTTCTTAATCTTTGATTTTTTGCTATTAACAATATCATGAGGCTATACTTGCATACTTAACAGAAATTTGAGGGCATTTATACTACAATAAAATGGAGAAGTGTAATCAAGGCTATTCATGGAATTACATAGATGTTTGGTGAGATCATTCTTTTGTTTATGCTTTATATTCCATTGTTCTATGTTATTAGAGTAGGTTTAGTTTGAATTTATGCTTGTATTGCTTAATCTATGAATTTCCCAATGTTACATTTGGTGAACCTGATGTGAAGACATGGTCTTCCGAAAAAACCATAGAGAATTTTATTTTTTGCAAGAAAAAGTATGGAATGATGCATCTACACCACAACGACACAATTGATCCTATGAACCAAATATGAAGAATAAAATGACACATCTAACTCTTTGTGATGCATTTGTGGCTCCTCGTGATGCATTTGATTGGTAAAAATAGCAACACATTTGGCTGGTAAGAAAATAATTTCCTAATATATGAGATTCCAAATTTTTATTTTAATCATTGTAGTTTTTCATTATGACTAATTTAGAATTTGCAGCATGTAATATTGTGGAGCTAATAAAGTGTTTGTAGGACAATTTATAGAAGAAAAAAATGCAAACTATGTTTTTAGGATGATTGATGAAGACTAAGATTCAAACTACTAATGAAATCTCTTCTAGGACACTTTTTGAAGACTAATTTTGAAATAGAATGTCTGATTAGATTAGTTCATATTCCATTTGGTGCTTAAAATGAATAATTGTTCTCTATGTTTGGTGCATTTGCACATTCTGTTAGATTAAAACCCGATTCATTAATAGAAGTATCCTCTCCTATTGCACACTTGTGTGATCCTGGGTATAAGAGAAATTGTTATTAACTCTAGGAATGGGCCTTCCTTGGTGGGAAAAAGTACTCACCCCAAGGTGACTCAAACTGGGAATTAAGCTAAAGCCAAGCTACTCCCGACTGGTATACAAGTGTGAATGCTAATGGAAAATTAGCATTATAGGTGCATATTTTTTAGGTAGACAAGTTAATCTTTCTGTTAGAACCAGAATTTTCATAAAAATTCCAACACTTTTATCATTGGAAATCAAAAAATTCATGCCATTATTTTCATAAAAAATCACTTTATAGCCATCCAAAAAGCTAAAAAATCCCTTTACCGCCATACTGCCACCTCATTAAACACTCTTCATAACCTTCACCTCATACCTCCTTATCGCAAACCTCTTGCAAGATAGCTTACGGTAGCATAGTGAAGGAAGCTAGCATTATACCCTTTTTATTGCTTTACCGTGAAGCGTTAAATCTTAGCCTACAGTAGAGTGGTAGAGTGATCAGTACTAACAAAAGGGAACCACTATATCATAGAGGGATGAAATACAACCCGCGGTAGAGTGGTGGGATGAAGAACAGTAATCAAAGGGAACCACTATTTTCACATCTTAGACTCTGATGCAGCTTACTTTTGGTTTTGTGTGGATTTGTTATATAATCTGATGTGTGTGGTAGAGTAATAATGAATATTATGGTGTTTTGGTGTGGTGATATATGAAAGTGTTTACTTAAATTATGAAAAGTTGAATAGTATTGAATGTGTTTTTACTTTGAAGATGAAGCAAAAGAGAATAGAAATATTTGAATTAATGTATTATATTGTTTTGATTTATATTTTTTTGGGATACTAATTCAGTTTATTGTTTTGTGCTTGAGTGCACTTTAGATGCAGGAGGTCAAAGACCAAGGGTGTGATTAAGGAGAGGGGATTAGCTTCTTGATAGGATAAAGCAGGATGTTCTCTCGATCACACATGGGCACTTAGATTCATGTAGATTGCATTTAGGAATGATAATTTTGGCTTGATTATTTTTTGCAAAAATAATAATGATTAGTCGAATTAAATAAATAGTGAAATATAAGCATAATAAAGTAAAAGAATTAATTATAATTATAATTAATTATGGATTTTGATTTAAATGCCTATGCATGATAAAAATATGAGTAAGTATTCTATGCTTCTTTTAACTTGCGTTAATTTTTAAGTTAATAAATTAACTAATGGTTAGAAGATATTTATTTAATTATTGAGTAAATATTTTCCAAAAGGGGATTTATTTGCAACTAAATTAAATATTATTTTTAATTTTATATTTTTTTGGTCTGAGCACGGGAAATGGAAAAGATAAGTTATATCTTATTTTTATTTTAAAAATCTAATATTTTCAAGATTAGGTTTGGAATAAGAAAAAAAAAAAAACTTTTAAAAGGAAAAAGGGGTAACAGAAAACCAACATTTCTTGATGTTTTCTAGAATTTCTCTACAAATTCACTTTCATGGCCACCAGATATATTCTTGTTTCGTTTTTAGTTTCCAATAGACTAGAAAATAGAAGAATAGGAAAAAGGAAAGGAGAAGAGGAAGGTCTTTCAGGAAGGAAATCGTAGAGAAAACAAGAAGAGGAAGTGGCAAGAAGGTGTCTTCAGTTGTCAACCAATTATCCAAGTTCTTCATAAATCTCTTTTATTGCATTAAGAATTCCAAATGAGAGAAAATAAATTTATTGTGTGTTCAAATATTTTTTTGCACAAAACCTCTATGTTTGCTGAGTGTGTTGAGAAAAATACTATGGTGAAATCTGTACATTCTTTTCAAAACTCTTTATAAATTTTAAAGACAATTTCACTTCTCTATATCTTATTCAGAATACCACTCTATCTAGATAAATCTCTGAACAAATCTTGTGCCAGATTGTTGATTATTATTATATATAATATATATGTTAATATATATATATATATATATATATACAGTAATCTATGTAAGTATATATATATATATAAACATATATATACATATGTTTAAAGAATCTGAGTTATATTCACATAAAACGAATTCAAATTTTTGAAGTGAAATGCATTCAAATATTACTAAATCTGAATTCATTCTTTCTTTTATTTTCCATGGTAAAAGGGGGGCTGGGATTTCTCCCCAGTCGTGCCCTCCTCATAAGGGAAGGGTTGCGCTATGGGGGATAGTGGCCCTCCATAGGCCACGGCCTGTGGAGTAGACACTGCCCTCCATAGGCAGCGCCTCCCCATATGGGGGGCATAAGCCCTATCATTGTATTCTTTTTCTTTAAACTATGAATTGAACTTAAACCTGCTTCCTCACTAGTAGATTTTGTATGGGAAAATAACTTTGCATGAGTTTGGTATATATACATATGATGTATATATATATGTGTGTGTGTGTATATGCTATATATATATTGAACTGTGAAATACATATTTTCTGGGAAAATTATTTTGTGTAATAGATCCATGAGCTATATATATAACTGAGAAACATAGATTTGAATTATTTATATTTCTGAAAAAGAAAACATAACTATGTCTATTAAAATCACTGTGGCATAGATTTCTTTGTTTTTTTTTAATTTTTACTCTTAAATATTCTAAGAAAGTACATAATTATATATATGTAAATGCAACTAAATGTATATATATATATTTATATTTATATTTATATTTATATCTATAAATATATATATATATATATATATTTTATATTTGAAAATAAATAAAATCAGCAAAATAGAAATGGATAAACATAGAACTGGTTGATTGCATTAAAATTATTATCATAATGATGAACTTTAGTATGTTAGGTGTATTTTACATGCTACAAAATGGGGGAAACTGTAATTCCCAAAAATATATTTTCTTTAAACTAGTGAATTTTAGGAATATAAAACACATAAATATATATATATACATACACTTTATGGCATTTTAGACTAGATGATATTTCTTGATATATGCAATTGTGAATGAAAGTGAGTGAAATTATTCTCTTTTCTTTAAATTTAATTTATTATTCTTTTTTTTGTAAAAGTGTAGACATACTCCTATTAAATAGGAAAGTAATCTATACACTAGGTCTTTACCCCATACTTATAAGGCTGATTAAAGTAGTTTTTTCTTTTTCTGAACTTACATAATTTACTTACTTTGATCAAATTATTTAATTAGAAATGAGAACTTACATATATACTCTTTCCAAAAGACCAAATTTAGATTGTTTTGAAATTATAGAAAGTGACTTGCAAAAACCAACTGTGTGATCAATTTTTCACTTAAGTTAGTGTGCTAATGTAAAGTTATTTGTGAACCATGTGTGTACTTTGTAATTATTAGAATTTCCTTTGAAGTTGAGATGTCTAAAATTGAATGAAAACTTAGATGGAAAATGTATTATTTATTGTTCTTTTGGGAAACTTTTGGGATAGGATGCTAAAAGTGGACCCACAGAGATGGTAGTTTTACCTTTTCTAAAACTATCAATTAGTTATTAATGCTTGGCCAAGCACATGCACCATTGAAATAGATGGAAATAAAGCCTAGAAATAAATGTATATAGGTCTATGTCACCTCCTATTTGCAAGAAATATGTGATTCTCATGTTAGGAATGCATATAGGAATCATACTTGCATCGAGAGTTCCCTCCTACTTTGTTGTTTTAGGTTACTAGGCTCCTCATACAAGGCTAGGGATTTCTTTGAGTTAGGAAGAAAGTTAGGGAAGTCTTGTACTTTGTGGTTGGGTGGAAAAGGATCCTTAATCACACTCTTGGCCCCAGCTTGCAAGAACACTAGTGGTGTCACGGTGGTTGAGGTTCATAGTTTCTTAAGCTATAAATGTATTCATGTATTACTTTTGAAAGACTTGTATATCCCACTTGTAAAAGTAACTTTATTTGACATTCATTATTGTAACATTGAAATAGATGTTTTTAATGAAATATATTGATGTAACATTGAAATAGATGTATTGGAAAGAAAGATTTTGATGTAACATTGAAATAGATGTATTAATTGAAAGTTCATGATGTAACTTGTACATGAATGAATGTATGAAAACTTATTGATATGTTATTGACATATACATATGTATCAGTGCAAATATCCTTGTTGTAGATGAAATTTACCTCTTTTGGATACATGAAATGAAATTTATTTCTATTTTTTCTTTTGAGCTCTTATGTAAAGCTCTTGATCTATGCATCCTATACTTTTATTTTACTTGAAATGTAATGAGTTATGGAAACTTATGTGGTTTGAGTGAAAATCATCTCTCAAGCATTACATTTTGGTATCAGAGCAGCAAGGCTTAACTCTAGGACCTATGCCTAATTACACTTGATGTTATGTTTTTCCAGGGTAACCCTAATGGAGGGTAGATATTATCAGCAGGAATGAGGAGGAGGATCATGTGGTGATCCTAATAATAAGTTGGATCATATTTTGGCCATTTTAAGTAGGAAAGAGGCCAGGTTCGATAACCTTGAATAGGCAAGACAAACTAGGCCAACAAGGTCTGATCCTAGTGAAAGTGAAAACATCAGAAATGGACCAAATGGAGAAAACCCTGAAACTGAAAAGAATCAAAGTAAGCTAACGAAGGTAGCTAAAGAATTGGGAAAGGACCTCAAGAAGGTTGTGCTACCCAAGTTTTATGGTAAATCCTTTGGTGATGGGGAAAAAGCATGGATTATTGAAATGGAAAGGTACTTTTCCCTTTGAAACCTATCTAAGGAAACTAAAGTAGAATGGGGATCCTACCAGCTCATAGGTGAAGCTGCTACATGGTGGGAGAATGAAAGGGCTGATAAATAGTTTTTTCCTAGCAAGGTAACATGGGAACAATTCTTACAGACTTTTAGGAAGATGTGGCTTCCACAATCTTATTTTGATAAGAAAATGATAGAATTTTAGGTGCTCATTCAAGGAGGAATGACGGTGACACAGTATTGGGAGAAATTCTCTCGCTTAAGTATGTGCCTCAGTACCAACATGATGAGAGGTTTCAAATTTATAAATTCATTTCGGGCTTGGGCCTCAAATTGGAAATGAGGTGGATATTCATAGACTGGCTACCATGGACAAAGCCTTTGAATTAGAACTTTTGTAGGAACATAAAATGCAGTAGGTTGCAAACTATAAGAAAATCAGGGAAGCCAAGTATGGTAATAAGAAGTCCCAATGAAATCACCAAGGTAATAGCAGCCAAGGAAATAATAATAGGTAGATCACAAATTTAAAAAGGGGTGGTAGTCCTCATAACCATAGTGATGGAAACCAGAATAATAATAAGAGGGTTAATTTCAATAAGAAGAACGAAAATAATATGAGGGATTTTTCTGACAAGCCTAAAGCACCTCATGGGGGTTGTTATACTTGTGGAGATGAGCATTATGCTAATGTGTGCCCTCAGAGGGTTAACAGATAGAACAACAGGAATCAACATCATATCCATGCAGTGGTTGACAATCGCCAAGCAGATTATCAAGCCACTCCAATCTACTTTTTAGGTAAACTTTTTGGATGTCCTATTTCTATTTTGATTTATACTTGTGCCACCAATAATTTTTTAGATCCTCATGTTGTATCTAAATTATCAGTTAGATCGAGCTATATGGAAAATTCATGGAAAGCTCAATATGGGAACCAGGTAGAGAGGAAGGTAGATAAATTCCTTTTTTACAGTGAACTTGAACTCCATAGTCTCAAAAAGCAAGTTAATTTGTATGTAGCACCACTAGGATCTTATGATGTAATTTTAGGGATAAACTGGCTCTCTAAACATAAGGCCCTTGTGGATTGTGAAGAGAAATCAATAAGGTGTCTTGATGATCAAGGAAACCATGTGGAGATTTGTGGTGTAAAAAGGCCTCTCCTCCATGCAATTAAAGAAGGAAAGCTAGAAGGGATGCACTATTTATGCAATAAAGGTCAAGGACCTTGATGAGACAAAATCATCAGTTAATGATCATCCCATTCTAAAAGAATTTGAGTATGTTTTTCCTAAAGAGCTGACTGAGCTATCACCTAAGCGTGTATTTGATTTTTCTATTAATTTGCTACCGAGAACGGAACCTCAGTCTAAAGCCCCATACAGGATGAACACAACAAATTTATATGAGCTAAAAGCCCAATTGGAGGAATTGTTGAAGTAGGGTTTCATTATACCAAGTGTGTCACCTTAGGGAGCTTCTGTTATATTTGTGAAAAGAAGGATGGAACCTTGAGGTTATGCATTGATTACAAGATGCTTAACAAGGTTACTATCAAGAACAAATACATGCTTCCCCATATTGATGATTTGTTTGACTAGTTAAAAGATGCCAAGGAATTCTCAAAAATAGATCTAAAATCAGGGTACCATCAGTTAAGAATAAAGGATGAAGATATTCACAAGACTGCGTTTAGGACAAGGTATGGGCACTATGAATTCACAGTGCTACCGTTCGGGCTAACCAATGCCCCTACAACCTTCGTGAATTTGATGAACAATGTCTTTTAGGACTACTTAGATAACTTTGTTTTAATCTTCCTTGATGATATCTTGATATATTCTAAGTTAGACAAAGAGCATGAGAAGCATTTGAGGATAGTATTGCAGTGACTGAGGGAACATAAGTTATATGGGAAATTTTCCAAATGTACCTTTTTTCCAATTTGAGGTGCACTACTTGGGACACATTATTTTAGTAGAAGGGATAGTCATGGACCCAAATAAGATTAAGGCAATCTTAGATTGGCCAGCACCATAGAATGTTTTAGAATTATGAAGTTTTATGGGGCTTGTAGGTTATTATAGGAGATTTGTGCAAGGGTTCTCATTAATAGCAGTGCCCATTACCACAATCTAGAAGAAGGGGAAGAAATTTGAGTGGAGTGATAGATGTGAAAAATATTTTCTATTGCTAAAAGAGAAACTCACTTTTGCACCTATTTTAGTTATGCTTGATCTAAATGGTCATTTTACATTGATTACTGATGCATCAAGAGAAGGGGTAGGATCAGTTCTCATGCAGGAAGGATAGGTGGTGGCATATGAATCAAGAAATTTGAAACAACATGAGTTAAATTATGCACCACATCATTTAGACTTGGTAGCCATAGTTCATACCCTTTAGATGTGGAGACACTATCTCTTGGGAAAGCCATTTGAATTAAAAATATATCATGTTTGGTTATAGTACATCTTTACTCAACCCAACCTAAATGCCCATTAGAGGTGTGTTAGAAACCAAGATCTGAAATGCAAACAAGAAAAAGAAAAGATTTGCAAAAGATTTGCAAAATAATATTATTAAGGAATTCTTAATTACAAGATATGATTTTCTTTATAAAAGAAAAGATGCATAACCCTAATATTATCTTGAGAAACAAGATAGCTCAACAAGATAAGGATGAGAATAATTAACCTAGGAATTAAATAATTACCTAAGTAAAGTTATGCAAGTGTAATTAAATATTAATTACACTAATACCCCCCATAAGTGCAACTTAGGGATACTAACAAATAATGCACCTAAAACTAAGATGAATGCAAGAAAGCATGAATGGGTCCCGACAACAAGGATTGATCAGGTACCCAAGTACAAATGCAATAATGAGGTAGAGAACGAAAACCCAATGGGACAAAACCCCCTACAATGAGATGACTGCTGCAAAGAAGCACTCGAAGAACACTATGGAGTAACAATGGAACCACAATCTGACAAGAAAGGAAAGATACTTCTATCTATAAGAAACCAAAAATGGAATCATAATGATGTGACAGCAGACCCGATGCCACATAACACTGGAAAACTCACAAACTGGAACAACCCTGGAATCTGTGAAGCATCAATAGATGAGATGATGACAAAATCTGGAAACCGTGTATCTCGATGTCAATGTCAAAATGAGACTAAAACTCTTCCATGGGAAGGAGTACCATAAATACTTTGAAACATTAACCATAAAAAACATGGCCCTCAAACTAAGAAGGATCTGAACCAATGCAGATCAAGAAACATAATCTCTCAATTGAAGTGTGAACCGATGTGTCAAGCTAAGACAAGATGTGGCCAAAAGAAACTAGGAAACCAGATAACCCATGCGAGTTTCCAACAAATCAAGATGGATATAGAGATCAAAGTGCATGCATAGTCTAATTAGATTATTATGCAAGAAACCCCCCTAATGGAACTTTATCTCAGTTCATTTATTACAATAACCCAACGATTGTAAAAGGAGAGAATGTTAAATGTGCATAAATAGAAAATAAGATGATGTGGTACTAAAATGAAGTACAAATATTCAATTTTCACCTTTTGAACTACCAAAAAATCTAAGTAATCTCCAAAACACCCATTGGGACAAATCTAGAATAATGATAAACTTGGGATAGATAAAGAAAAAAGTGCATGGACAAAAAAATAGAGCTCCTCAATACCTTTCCAACGCCGCAAAGAAGACAAAAATTAGAGATTGTGGCAAAAAGTTATGAGCTCGGAAGCCATAAATGAAAATCTGACTTCAAACAATAAAAATAGCAACTAAATAGAAAAATAATAAAAAATAAACTACACCACTAGAAATTTCTCGGAAGCAGCTTTTCGACAATATCTCATTCGCTCGATTTCAATATCGTATGCCCAGGTTAGGTCAAAAAGAAAAAAGTGCTCCTTTAAGGAAAATCAAGGCTAGGAGGGGGCTTGGAGTGCCATACGGCCAGATGACACCATGTTGACGTCAGCACTTCATGGGAAAAACTTTGATGGCCTAGAGGCTGTCGGTGGAAAAAATTGCCCCCTTTCAAAAACATTTGGCGACCGCCAATATATTCTGCCCTTGGTCAGAATATTCTCTATTTTTTCAGAATAAATATTAGAATATTTTGCATTCAGTGGGCTAAACGTAGGGCCCCTAGTCCTCCATGTGACCATATGGCCCCCCAAGAAATTTTTTTTCCTTTTGGACCAACTTCACCAAAATCAACGAAACGACTGGTGTTCTTAGGGTTTTTGGCCATTGTGAACACGATCGTGACCTCTATTTGTGCTCAAATTGCTCCAAAAAATAAGCTACCTCTAAAACTTGCAAAAAATCTCCCAACCTGAAACCCTCACAGATTTGGCAAATGATGGCCAAAATCTACAAAACAAAAGCCAATCCTGACTTTTTCGAGCTCTTTGAATCCAATGGTGAAGTTTGATCTAATCCAAAACACATCATAAATGAACTCAAGGCATGATACCCTCAAGGAATCGTGAAAAGAATTTGCAATGATTTTCTCAAAAAATCTGAGAAGGGGTTGCAAATCAAGGCTCTGATACCATGTTAGAAACCAAGATCTGAAATGCAAACTAGAAAAAGCCTTCCACAGAAGAGAAAATCAGAAAAAACAAAGCTTTGTAAAAGATGTGCAAAATAATATTATTCAGGAATTCTTAATTACAAGATATGATTTTCTTTATAAAAGAAAAGATGCATAACCCTAATCTTATCTTGAGCAACAAGATAGCTCAACAAGATAAGGATGAGAATAATTAACCTAAGAATTAAATAATTAACTAAGTAAAGTTATGCAAATGTAATTAAATATTAATTACACTAACAAGGTGATGGTTGGAATTTTTGAGTGAATATGACTTTGGCATAAAGTATATTAAAGGGAAGGAAAATAGGGTAGCAGATGCCTTGAGTAGGAGAAGACATCTTGTAGCCATGGTTACCATAAAATCTAATTTCAGGGAGCATGTGGTTCAGGCCTTACCCAGGGATGAGCAGTATGAAAGGGTAAAACAAGCCCTAAAGTAGGATCCTTTGGATCACAGATTTGTTGGGTATATACATGAGTCCAATGGACTCTTGAGATTCCAGGGTCGTATGTATATTCCTATCTCTACAGGGTTGAGAGAGTTGGTGCTAGAGGAATTCCATAATGTGCCTTATTCAGGGCACCCCGATGTGACTAAAATGGTTGAGGGACTCAAGCCTCTATATTTTTGGCCAAGACTCAAAAGAGATGTTACTACATTTATAGCCTGATGTTTGGAGTGTCGTAAAGTTAAGGTTGAGTATGTACATCCAGTAGGACTTTTATATCCTCACAGGGTGCCAGAATACAAGTGGCAGGTGATAACTATGGACTTTATTCAGGGATTGCCGATGTCTAGGAATCGACATGATACCATCCTAGTTGTGGTGGATAAATTGACTAAGGTAGCCCATTTCATTCCTGGGAACCTCAAGGATGGCTCGATGGTTTTGGTGAGGAAATTTGTACAGGAAATCTTCCAACTACATGGAGTGCCAAAAATGATCATTTCAGATTGTGACACTCGGATGACTTCCAGATTTTGGACTACTCTGAATTATTCCCTAGGAACCAAATTAAATTTTAGTTTCACATATCATCCTCAGACCAATGGTCAGTCAAAGAGGGTGAACTAGATAGTGGAGGATCTCCTTCGAATGTATTGTATGGAGCAATAACACAAATGGGAGGAGTATTTTCCTTTGGTGGAGTTTGCTTACAACAACTCCAACCATGCCTCTTTGGGTACAACCCCATTCAAGGCTTTGTATGGACGTAAATGTTGAACACCCATTAGTTGGGACAAGGTAGAGGAAAAGATTGTGATTGGTCCTGAAATGTTGAGGGAAATGGAAGACCAGATGAAGCTTATCAAAGAAAACCAACCTTCATATCAACAGAAGAGTCTTGTAGATAAGAAAAGAACTTTTAGACAATTCTCTATAGGAGACAAAGTCTTTTTGAGAATTTGATCGCATAAGAGTTCAATCTCTTTCGAAAAGAATTATAAGCTTTCCCCTAGGTTTGTTGGGCCCTTTGATGTCTTAGAGGTGATTAATCCAGTTGCTTACAGGCTTGCTCTGCCACTGGCCCTATCCCAGATCCATAATGTTTTTCATGTCTCAGTGCTTAAGCCCTATGATCCAGATGTTGCTCATATTCTTGACTGGCATGCGTTCCAGGTATAGGACCTAGGAGTGATGTAGGTGGAGCCCATCAGGATACTGGAAGAGTGCAATGTTAAGTTATGGAATTGGGATATTATGTAGTATATGGTCCAGTGGGACCAATATTCGGTGGATAATGCCACCTGAGAGAATGCCGAGGACATAGACAGAGCTTTTCCTCAATTGAGATCCTAGCATTCTTTTATTTTCTTGTATATAGAGATTTATGATACACAGATGCATCAGATTTTGTTGTCTAGATTTGTAATAAGACATTGAGATGATGTCTCTTCCTAGTGGGGAAGGATGTCACATCTCAAAATCTGATGTAGGTTACTTTTGGTTTTTTGTGGATTTGTTATATAATCTGATGTGTGTGGTAGAGTAATAATGAATATTATGGTGTTTTGGTGTGGTGATATATGAAAGTGTTTACTTAGATTATGAAAATTTGAATAGTATTGAATGTGTTTTTACTTTGAAGATGAAGCAAAATAGAATAGAAATATTTGAATTAATGTATTATATTGTTTTGATTTATATTTTTATGGGATACTAATTCAATTTATTGTTTTGTGCTTGAGTGCACTTGAGATGCAGGAGGTCAAAGACCAAGGGTGTGATTAAGGAGAGGGGGTTAGCTTCTTGATAGGATAAAGCAGGATGTTCTCTCGATCACACACAGGCACTTAGAGTCATGTAGATTGCATTTAGGAATGATAATTTTGGCTTGATTATTTTTTATTGTTTGCAAAATAAATAATGATTAGTCGAATTAAATAAATAGTGAAATATAAGCATAATAAAGTAAAAGAATTAATTATAATTATAATTAATTATGGATTTTGATTTAAATGCCTATGCATGATAAAAATATAAGTATTTTATGCTTCTTTTAACTTGCGTTAATTTTTAAGTTAATAAATTAACTAATGGTTAGAAGATATTTATTTAATTATTGAGTAAATATTTTCCAAAAGGGGATTTATTTGCAACTAAATTAAATATTATTTTTAATTTTATATTTTTTTCATCTGAGCACAGGAAATGGAAAAGATAAGTTATATCTTATTTTTATTTTAAAAATCTAATATTTTCAAGATTAGGTTTGGAATAAGGAAAAAAAAGAAAAATTTAAAAAGGAAAAAGGGGTAATAGAAAAACCAACCTTTCTTAATGTTTTATGGAATTGCTCTGTAAATTCACTTTCATGGCTACCAGATAGATTCTTGTTTTGTTTTTAGTTTCCAATAGACTAGAAAATAGAAGAATAGGAAAAAGGAAAGGAGAAGAGGAAGGTCTTTCAGGAAGGAAATCTTAGAGAAAACAAGAAGAGGAAGTGGCAAGAAGGCGTCTTCAGTTGTCAACCAATTATCCAAGTTCTTCTTCATAAATCTCTTTTATTGCATTAAGAATTCCAAATGAGAGAAAACAAATTTATTGTATGTTCAAATATTTGTTTGTGCAAAACCTCTATGTTTGTTGAGTGTTTTGAGCAAAAATCTATGGTGAAATCTGTACATTCTTTTCAAAATTCTTTATAAATTTTAAAGACAATTTTGCTTTTCCATATCTTATTCAGAATATCACTCTATCTAGATAAATCTCTGAACAAATCTTGTGCCAGATTGTTGATTATTATATGTATATGTTAAAATATATATACATATATAGTAATTTGTGTAAGTATATATATATAAACATATATATACATACATTTAAAGAATTTGAGTTATATTCGCATAAAACGAATTCAAATTTGTGAAGGGAAATGCATTCAAATGTTACTAAATATGAGTTTGTTCTTTCTTTTATTTTCCATGGTAAAAGAGGGGGCTAGGATTTCTCCCTAGCCATGCCCTCCCCATAAGGGAAGGGCTACACTGTGGGGGACAGCGCCCCTCCACAGGCCATGACCTCCTCAGCGCCTCCCCATATGGGTGGGCATAAGCCCTGTCAAATTGTATTATTTTTCTTTAAACTGTGAATTGATCTTAAACCTACTTCCTCGCTAGTAGATTTCGTATGGGAAAATAACTTTGCATGAGTTTGGTATATATATGTGTGTGTGTGTGTGTGTGTATGCTATATATATATATATATATATTGAACTGTGAAATACATATTTTATAGGAAAATTATTTTGTATAATAGATCCATGAGTTATATATATATATATCTAAGAAACATAGAACTGAATTATTTATATTTATGAAAAGAAAACATAACTGTGTGTATTAAGATCTTTGTGGTATATATTTCTTTGGTTTTTTTATTTTTACTCTTAAATTTTTTGAGAATGTACATAATTATATATATGTAAATGCAACTAAATGTATATATATACATACATACATATATATATATATATTTATATCTTTTTTATATTTTAAAATAAATAAAATCAGCAAAATAGAAATGGATAAACACGAAGCTGGCTGATTGCATTAAAATTATTATCATAATAATGAACTTTAGTATGTTAGGTGTATTTTACATGCTACAAAATGTGGGAAACTATAATTCCCCAAAATATATTTTCTTTAAACTAGTGAATTTTAGGAATATAAAACACATAAATATATATACATACACTTTATGGCATTTTAGACTAGATGACATTTCTTGATATATGCAATTTTGAATGAAAGTGAGTGAAATTATTCTCTTTTCTTTAAATTTAATTTATTATTATTTTTCGTAAAAGTGTAGACATACTCCTATTAAATAGGAAAGTAATCTGTAAGCTAGGTTTTGATGTTTATTGATGTTTGTTTATTTATATACATACACTTTATTCATGTATATAAGCCAGTCAAGGGAAGCCATAATTAAGTGTTTCAACCTAAACAAACAAGTTTTTATAGAAGTGAATTTGGGAAAGTTAGAACAAGAATACAAAATATTAAGGAGAACTTATAGGAGTGATGAGTTCCCCTTGCACATGAAAATGGATGATAACAACATGATACTTCCCATACCCTCCTCAAAAGTAGAGCCTTTCCCAATGTCTGATTTTCAGGTCTACTTCAAGAATACATACCATGCATTGTGTCAGGTTCTTGGGATAGATGCGGAGGATAGCATGTCAATAGGGTTGATGAGGATGGCTATGATCATTCAACATCTAGAGTAAAATGTTGAATTTGATTTTTCTTCTATAATTGAAGAAAAAATCCATGAGGGATTGTTGCAAGTGAGGGAGGCTAAGGCTCCTATGTCTTTTATAAAGTATTATTTGCTATATCATTTGATTTTGTATCAAAATGAAATGAAATGGACTAAAAGGATGAATTTTTGCACACAAGAGAATAGAGTTAAACTCCCTGTACAAAATTAGGTGCTACATATGGGATAGTAGATGTAATGATTATGATTTTATTATATTTAGAGATGATTTTGTCATTAAAATAATTGTTGCTCTAGGTTTTTCAACACCAAGATTTCCATAGTCTTTGATGGATGGCATGAGGCCAATTGAGTACAAGCCAGACCAGGGCTTTACACATAATTATGTTGATTGGTTTCTAATTCCATAGCATACTATCATGAGGGTATACAGTTGTGATCAAGCACCCCACATTTTACCAAAATTTGTGCCTACTACGATATGTTTTTTGGAGTTCATGTGGAAAATGCTCTAGATGGAGTATGATCTAATGAGGAATCAAAGAAAAGGTACATTCTTTCTTGATTTGACAATCTTTGAAGAGCTGGCTATTGGATTAGATATAATTGAAGATTTGCAAAGATTCATGAGGGTTAATTATCCCCTCAAGTCTGAGAAAGAAAGAGTATGTGACCTAGAGGGTTACATTAATATGATCAGAAGGACTTTGTTTACAAAGAGGGCCATATCTCATGCTTTTGACCTTGAAGAAGATGTGATAATAAATTTAGTATATTTTTCTGATGTGTTTCAAACAAGGAGATGGATAATAATGAAGATATGGGAAGAGAAAATAAAGGAGAAGAATAAGGATTTCAAAGGGTTCTTTGTTGATGGACCTAATCTTCCAAAAAGGATGCAATTAATCCTTGGTAAATTTGATGAGTTTTATAAGATGGCCCAAGATGATGGACTGATACCACTTCCTACATCCCAACAACCATCACAGGAACCATCCACATCTCATATACC
>VDFB02000003.1:260922690-261034080 GCA_007258455.2 Sequoia sempervirens | reverse complement strand
TTGTGCATATTTATCTTGAGAATGATCAAAATCTTCTAGGCTGAGCTTGTTTTCAGAATCTATACTACATTATTATCATCATGGCTTTTAAATTTTGATTCAGAAAGGTGTTTTTGGGTTCAAGGATCAATTCCCCGACTTAAAAGTTTTCTGCTAAGGTGGGTATTCCAGAAGTTCTTGATCTCATTATCAGTCTGCCTAGGAATACGTTCCGCTATTAGAGACCACCTGAAAACCCATGATATACAGTGATTCAATTCTTTCATTTTAGACCACCTATTTCTTCCTAGATTTGAGTTGTGGTGCAATTAGACATACCTATTGCCTAGAAGGTGGTGCAGTCTGAGAATTATTTCTTCTTCATCGGGCATAATTTGGCCTCTTTTGACATCAGGTTGCAGGTAATTCATTCATCGCAATCTGTAGCTCTTTTTGCATCAAAGCAAACCTTGGAGAACAATAACAAAAGAGATCATTTAAGTTAGTTCTGTGATAACTCAAAGAAACAAGAAAGATGAAAAAACCCTAAACAAAATTACGTATGACAGTAAACAAAATTTCTTAGGAAGTGTCCTCCAACCTCCGTCATGTTTTTGGAGGTACTTAGCAAGAATATTGTCTTTCTCGGGAGTCCATGGACCTCTATTCAGGGTTTTAGGGCTTACTTAGATTCTTGAGTTCAAAAAAAGAAAACCTTAAACTCTCGGCAGAACCTTATTTTCAGGCTATAGCTCACCAAATTGGAGAAGTGAAAGCTCAATACTAGCAAGGAAGAGTTTGGAGGAGTGGGAACTAATAGTGGCTGGAAAAGCAACAAAAAATGGTGAAAAGCAACCAAAAAAATGATGAATGACTAAGATTCATTTAATCTTTAAAAATTAAAATAATAAATATAATATAAAATATAATTAATATATTATATATATTTAATATAATAGTAATAAGATTAAATTATATATATATAATTATATTATTATTATATTTAATAGTATATATAGGTTATATTATTATTCATATATTGTATTCTATAATAAAAAATATTAAATATAAATATCAAATTATTATAATTAATAATTAATATATTTTTATATAAAATAAAATAAATTAATATATAAAAAAATTGATAGTTTAATTGATCTTTGGAGAGATTAGGAAAAAGAAAGAGATATAGAGGGGGAGACAATTCTATATAGGTTGTGAAAATTAAGATAAGTATGATGTGCTCCTAAAATTATTAGAGTTCAAACTTGTATAAAAAGATAACATCTATAAAAATGATCAACACACAATTGATTTTATAGATTATAAAATAATTCTATTTTTTAAAAATAATTAACAATATAAAGCTTGAAAGAGAAAAATTTTGCATACCAAAAGCAATCATTGTTATTTCTATTTCGCACTATTAAGATGGTCGAGTATATCAACAAGCACTGAATTATTCCATTTTCGTCTTCCAAGCACTGTATAAAAGTCCAATATATTGATATGAAGGTGCCAAATGAACACCTGGTAAACTGACCTATAACTTAAACCACAATTTTCTCCAACTTTTCTCAATGGTAAGTGGGATGTAAATTCAAGAGTTAAGGCTTACTGGGTCTATCTGGTTCTATGAAAATTTGAAGTAATGAGACCTAGAAAATATAATATCATCATGTGCTTCTTGTTTGTTTCTAAGACAATGCAAACAATGGCGTTTATCGGGAGATGGGGAAAATAAACCGCATTTTTTCTTGAATGCAACAATTTAAACAATAATTACCTACTAAAATCTTACCTCGAAAAGTGGTTTGTCTCTCTGATCAGACCTATCCTCAACATGTTCTCCACGCTTCTCCTTTGCTTCCTCCAACTAACCCTTATCAAAACCTTAATTGATCTTTGGAGAGATTAGGAAAAAGAAAGAGAGATAGAGGGGGAGACAATTCTATATAGAGAGAGGAATATATACTAACACTTGTGCCTAAAGGAGGTTCAAGGATTGCATCGATAGAAAACTATATGTATGTTAATATGTTAGAGAGTATGTGTTTGTGCATGGATGTGCTATAAATTCTAGTTGCATGCGGCTAGCTTAAACAATTAATAATAAGTGATAAATAATGGAATGAAATAAATTTAGATAAATCTAGATTAGGGCTCCCCAACATACTTCGCACTCTTAGGCTTAGATGTAGTGAAGTTAGGGCTCCCTAACATGCTTCCTCTCTAACCCCATCATGGTGGACTATTAGAATAACACTATTGATTCTTGACTCCTTAAATGATCTATTCAAATGGATTGAAATAATTGATAATATATATGTATTATATGTACCATAACTCTTATTGAATCATTGGTAGAACTATATGTTATCTGACATGATTGCAAGACCTAATTATTTGTGTGACTAATTATTTAGTCATTTTTATTTGTGAAATGTTAAAAAAAATTATAAAATATGTGAAGGCCTTAAGACTACTCCGAGAGGAAATGCCTTCCACACAATAGGTATTTTTGGTGCACCAAACAACCTAGGCGGCCAAATGGCCCACTTAGGTAGGGGTCCCATGAGGGGGGCTTAAGCTCTAATATGGATTATGATCAAATTTGAAAGAAAAAAGAATAGAGGAGTGAGTTATTTATTTAGTCATTTTTATTTGTTTGATATTAGTCATTTTTATTTGTCTAATATTAGTCATTTATTTAGTTATTTAGTTGTGATTTTACCCGATGACCAAATTAGTCATTTATTTTCCATATTCTACTAGTGTTAGTCACGTAGTCATTTATTTACCAAATTCTACTTGTGAGTTTAGGAAATTAGAAAAGAGACTAGGACTTGCTAGTACATAGAAAATCCTAGAATTCCCTTATTAAAAATAAAATTTTCTTTCCATGTACAGTAGTATAGGTCCATTTCCATCATTTTCCATCTCCATATCCTTATTCTTTCAATCCACTCCACGTTCTATTTTTCATATCTTCTTCAATTCTTGGTCTGCAACCAAAGATTCTAGATTCTTGCATTGATTGGTAAATCACTCATCCCTAATTGGAGCCACTATTAGAACCAAAATTTTCATAAAAAATTCCAAAGCTTTTATCATTGGAAATAAAAAAATTCATGTCATTATTTTCATAAAAAATTACTTTCTAGCCATCCAAAAAGATAAAATAGCCCTTTACTGCCATACCGCCACCTCATTAAACACTCTTATAACCTTCACCTCATACCTCCTTACCACAACCTCTTGCAAGATAGCTCACGGTAGCATAGTGAAGGAAGCTAGCATTATACCCTTTTTACTGCTATACCATGAAGGGTTAAATATTTATTCACGGTAGAGTGGTATAGTGATTGGTACTAAAAAAAGGGAACTTCTATACCACGGAGGGATGAAATACATCCCACGGTAGAGCGGTGGGATGAAGAACACTGATCAAAGGGAACCACTATACATTGGTGGGCAGGAAGAAGCCTATGGTAAAGCGGTTTACTAATGAATGATAACTAGAGGAAGTCATTATACCATGGAGGGTTAGAATATAACCCACGGTAGAGTAGAATACTAGAGAATAATAATGAGAAGAGACACCTCCATACCACGGGAGGTGAAAACATAGCCCATAATAAAGCGATATACAAAAAAAAGTGATGGGAGGACACTGCGGTACCACAGGAAGGAGAAAGGTAGTCTGCAGTAGAGCGGTATAGTATGAACTAAACGTACACGTGGTACCACAATGAAAACAAAGATGGTGTGTGGTAGTGTGGTATATTAAAGCAAGATGAAAATATGTACCATGATACCACAAGGGCATGAAAGGTACTACGAGGTAATGCGGTAAAAAGCCATTGAAACATTTAAAGCAGGCCAGTCACATCAATCAACTTCAAAATATGAATTGAGCTTAGTGAAAAATATTTGAATGAGGAGAATTTATGACTTGAGAATTAACGTATATTGATGTAGAAATAAGCAAAGTGAATTGAGATTTCTCAATCATAATAGCAGAGGCTAAGTGCAGGTGAGCTAAAGGTGCATAAGCGAAGGGAATTCTCCAAAAATGAACTATATTCCGAGTAAGCTTTGTTCATCACTCTTTAATTTTATAGAAATGGCCCCAAAAAAATTAGAAGTAGGAGGTAAAAAGGATGAACCTAAACCTAGTAAACCATTCTTATATTCTCCATTTCTTAATTTTCTACATGGGTCTATCAATAAGTGGCCAAATAAATTCTTTAGGGATTCAGTTGAGGGGTGTAGGGACCCAATTATTCCTCGGTCTGGGTTGAATTTGTACTGGTATTTCTATAGGAATGGAAATGAAAAGGTCCTAGCATCAAACCCGTGGACACTTGATCCAACCAAATTGATAGTTCCTAATGTCTTCAGTGACATCGAGCTGATAAAAGCCCTAGCCAATAGATACCATGCCCCAACAAAGATTGTTAGGCTCCTAGATGGTGGGCATTCGGTAGATGTTTCAAGGGAAGCCATAATTAAGTGTTTCAACCTAAACAAACAAGATGTTATAGAAGTGAACTTGGGGAAGTTAGAACAAGAATACAAAAATATTAAGGAGAACTTATAGGAGTGATGAGCTCCCCTTGTACATTGAAAGAGGTGAGAACAACATGATACTTCCCATCCCCTCCTCAAAAGTAGAGCCTTTCCTAGTGTCTAATTTTTAGGTCTACTTCAAGAAGACATACCATGAATTATGTAGGGTTCTTAGGATAGATGCAGAGGATAACATCTCAATAGGGTTGATGAGGATGGCTATGATCATTCAACATCTAGAGTCAAATGTTGAATTTGATTTTGCTTCTATAATTGAAGAAAAAATCCATGAGGTATTGTTGTAAGTGAGTGAGGCTAAGGATCATATGTCTTTTAGAAATTATTCTTTGCTATGTCATTTGATTTTGTATCAAAATGAAATGAAATGGACTAAAAGGATGAATTTGTGCACACAAGAGAACAAAGTTAAACTCCATGTACAAAATAAGGTGCTACATATGGGATAGTAAATGCAATGAATGTGATTTTATTGTATTTAGAGATGATTTTTTCGTTAGAATAATTGTTGCTCTAGGTTTTTCAACAGCAGTATTTCCACAATCTTTGATAGATGTCATGAGGCCTATGTAGTACAAGCTAGACAAGGGCTTTACACATAATTATGCAAATTGGTTTCTAATGCCACAACATACTATCATTAGGGTATACGGTTGTGATCAGGCACCCCACATTTTACCAAAATTTGTGCCTACTAGGATATGTTTTTTTGGAGTTCATGTGGCAAATGCTCTGGATGGAGCATGATCTAATGAGGAATTAGAGAAAAGGAACATTCTTGCATGATTTGATAGTCTTTGAAGAGTTGGCTATTAGATCAAATATTCTTGAGGAGTTGTAAATATTCATGGGGGTTAATTATCCCCTCAAGTTTGGGAAAGAAAGAGTATGTCACCCATAGGGTTACATTAATATGATCAGAAGGACTTTTTTTACAAAGACGGCCATATCTCATGCTTTTGACCCTGAAGAAGATGTGATAAGAAATTTAGTATATTTTTTTGATGTGTTTCAAACAAGAAAGAGATTGATAATAATGAAGAGATGGGAAGAGAAAACGAAGGAGAAGAATAAGGATTTCAAGGGGTTCTTTGTTGATGAACCCGGTCTTCTAAAAAGGATGTAATTAATCCTTGGTAAATTTGATGAGTTTTATAAGATGGCCCAAGATGAGAGATTGATACCACTTTTGACACCCCAACAACCATCCCAAAAACCATCACAAGAATCATCCACATCTCATACACCAATCCCATCACAGGTACATTCAACCCCACCATCTCCCGCACATGAACCCCAAGCCAAGAAGCAAAAAATTGAGTCATTATTTGATTATTGTTCAAATGATGAGGAACAGGAAGCATATTGACTTTTTTTGAGATGAAAGAGGCAGCAAAGTAGTAGAAAATCCAAGAGCCCCATGATCCTAAGATCAAGATATCAGAAGAACCTGCAGATGAAATCTAGGATGATGAGAGAGTGGTTACCTCTCTAAGATTTATGGAGGATTACAATTTCATTCATACAAATGAGTTTAAAGTTTTTTGAATCAAAATGAAAATGAAGCAATTTGATGAGAGGTTAAAGATCAATTTCATAGGAGCCAATGATTCAAAATAGGTTGAAATTTAGGCCGAAACATTGGCATAATTTAACATTGATAATATTAATGTTACTCCTCATGAATCAAGAGAACTAGTTTTGAAAAGTGATATGTTGATCATACCAGGAATGGAGTTGTCCAAGGTGTTTCTTTTGGACCCAATCAGAACACAAGATGATCCAATGTTGGTTGCACAATTTGACTCAGAGGAAGGTGTATCAGGAACGAGGTATAACCCTACCACTCAAACCCTTGCCTTATGGACAAAGCAAAAGAGTACAAGGAATCCAAAACTCTTGGAAGTGGTGCAAGAAATGAGGGGGCCAACCATGGTGAGGACAATGAAGGATACAACTCCAACAGAGGTTGGTACCATAACTATGCATTAAACAATGTTCACCAAAGATGTGGTGGAAAACATGAAGAAAATAATTGAATATGAGTAAACATTGATATTATCAAATGATGAAGTTAATAAATTATTTATTGAAAATGTCCAGTTGAAACAATAATTGTAGAAAGCAACAAAATTAAGGGGAGATGAGATAGTTGTTTATCACCCACCTATTCAAGTCGAAGACCCATAGATTCAAGAGATGAAAAATGAAATTGATCAATTAAAGAAGCACAATATGGAAGACGTCAAGCGCCACATCTTGGATATCTTGAGGAAAATATTGGAGCATAGAATTGAGATGTTGAAGGAAAAGATAGGTGGGGTACATGAGAGCTTTAGCAATTTGGTTAAATCTTTGAAGTAGATAAATGTTAATTTCCATATCTTAGAAGAAACCCAAAAGAGGTGGCGGCCCACTTATCACATTCTAACCACTCTATGCAAGGCAACACAAAGAGATCTTGATGCTCCTCCAAGACTAAAGCATACTCAAGAAATGGTGTAGGGAGTGATTGAGGAGAACAAGCATTTGATTGATCTGAAGAATAAAGTGGAAAGTATAAGAAATGCATTTGACTCTATAAAGCACATCTTTAGCCCTTCATTCATTAATGATGATATTCAAATAAAAGGTGTGGAGAAGTGGAAAGATGAGTTCAATCAAATGGTTTCTTAGTGCCTGAAACACATACAAAGTGATGGGGATATCAACCTTGACATGTTTCATACTTTGCTTGATGGAATTGTGATATTGGACAATGGATAGACAAAATTTGTGGTAGATGTTAGGAATTTAATTGATAATCGATGGAAGAATCATCTCACAAATCTTACTTATGCTCAAGAATTCAAATGGCCAAATGATTTTACAATAAGCAAATGGTCAGAGAAGTATTTAGGCTCAGATGAGGATTGATCATCAATGTCACAGAGGAAGAACATTCATAAAGTAAAAGCTTTGCACAGGTCTTAGATGAGCATGAGCTTTTACTCGAAGACTAATAGATTGGAGCATATGTTTTTTTTTAGTTATTTTAGTTATGTTTAATTTCATAATTATGTTTTGTTACCAAAAGACATGACCTTTGGTCTGAAGCTTGTTGCCTCTCATATAAATATGAGATACCAAGACCAAAAGGATATGATTAGATTAAGATAGAAGAAAATAGGAAAATAGGGATAGCTACAATGTTTACAATATAAAAGACCAAGATGCATGTATATATTTTGAGGAAGTTAATGAAAGATCTCTAATTTGGTGGCGTTATATTGGTGTCAATTATTTGTTGAATTAATTGAAGATATTATCAAATTGTCTCCAAGGTTGATATTTCTTTGTTATTCAAATTGATATATCAAGCATATGCTCAATTTGTTAATGCACATTTATTGTATTTGTGTGGAGTAATTAATTGGTTCTTTCAAGTAAAGATTAAATCATTTTAGTTATTCACAGTAATTTAGAAGTGTCATTTGGATCACTAAGAAGAATTTGGTAATTACATTCTTGAATGTTTGTACAAGTTATAAACTAATATTGGTATGCCAAACAGATTGAATTTCTACCAATTATAAGTCACTTATTTTGGGTTTTCATTTAGCTCCATAAACCCAATAAGGCACTAATCTCATACATTTCATCTTTTAGTTTCACCCATCATATTTTTAGAACTTTACATATGTTAACTGAACATATCTATAAATTTCATAATTTGATATTGCTTATACAATTTACACCAAATAGGTTTGCACTCTTCACTTATAATTGCCATTATGGATAGATTGCTTGAGTAGGAGATATGTATTTCAAGTCTGCCTCATTTTCATAGGTACACCTACCTAGGTCTAGCAATGCCTGAAGAGAAGGTTCAAATTCATCATTTGGCCTTGTACGTTAGCCAAAAACGTTATGACATCTTGGCAACCTCTTGTGGTTCAAACTTGTGTTTTTGAGACCTAACACTTGCCTCATGCATAGCCACCTGAATGGTTTCCCTCATTAAAAGCCAATTGTTTTTAGTTTACAAAAATCCTTCTATTTGCTAGTGCGAGAGGTCATACCTATGAAGCTATCCCACATACTTGTGGTTCTTAGTAGAGATGAAAAGTTCACCATGGAAGATTCATGAGAACTAAAGCTTGGCTGACACGTAGAAGTGAGTGTCATGGAGGGGAGCCAATGTGGTCCAACTTCTAATCATCCACTCTAAATAAGCGCAATTGGAGAAATCCAAGTGGGAACTCAGCAAATATTGTCCTTTCCAACCATAAGAATCATACTTGTCTATTTGGATTTAAAAAATTTCATGTCAAAATTAAACTGAAATAATTTTTTTTCTGATTGTCTTCTATTTTCCAAAATTCAATCAAAATCAAACTAAGTCAAACCTACAAATTTACAGTAAATAGCATCTATCAACTAGTAAACCACATCTACAAACTGAGTCAATCTATACACCAAAAACCCACATCTACTGTTATGATTCACATCTGTCGGCTAGAAATGCACATCTATCAAATAAAAAGCCACATATTTCATACTGAGTTGTATATGTCTATCATACTGAGTCACATCTGTCAACTAGAGAACCGCATCTGCTATTCTGAGGTGAAAGTGTCAAACTTGTATCTACTATTCTGTTAGACTAAAAAAATGCATTTGAAAACCCATGTGATGAATTTGACCTTATGAACCGTATTTGTAGTCTATAACAATGCATCTTGTCATAGACCTAAGATATAGTTTACCAGTAAACCCCGTCTGACACTAAAAACCACATTTGCTAGTTTCTGTGACACATCTGATAAACTAAACCACAATTTACTGATAACTAGAAAACCGAAATTCACTGTCATAGTAAAAAGTCAAAATATTCAAACTAGTCTTTGATTATCCTTTCATAGTGATCTATGAATAGAAACCAGAAATATTTTCTCATATTTTTCATGATTGCATCCTTTAGGTATCATTTAACCATAGCAATAGGCATCCTAGTTGCAAACCTTAGTTACATCTTAGGAGTCTTTATTACCTTCAGATCAATCAAACTTTTACCTGACAATCACAATTGTAGATTTTATAATAGGCCAACTTTCCATACTTTGGATAAACCCTTGCTTCAACAAAAATTGTCATTCAGCCTAGTCACTTGTCAAGATATATTTTTTCATCTACTTGAGTCCTAGCTCATCAGTCTAGTTTGGGAGCTCACTTTATCTCTTGGTCCTATTCTTACAAAGGTCCCTTGATAAACTAAATTGAAGCCTTGGTTGAACTTTAGATGGTTGGAAACGTCTTTTCAAATCTCCCAAAATTGATTACCTTTAGAAGATTGCCTTTGCATACTTATACATAGTCATCCTATGATAACATCATTTTAGATATTCCTTAATTTCCAACAAAAAAGAGACCAAAAACATAGTTGCATTAGCATTCATTCCTTATATCCAAGAAAATCCCAAAAAAAAACATAGACTAAAATCATATCATTCATAGACATAGTTCTACATCATTTGAATTTTGAGCTTATCTTACATGGTTGAAACAAGGTCAAAAAGGAAAGAAAGAGAAAAGATGTTTTATCCAAACAACTTTATCAACCCATTTTCAAATCCCTTTCAAGGGACATCAATACCACACAAAAATTTATTGGAAAAATTTGTCACTAGAGACCAATAAGGACGCATTGTAGTTAAAGACTTAGATGTTGTTTCACAAGACCCAAAGTTTTCCTCTTTTGTAGATGAATACTTAAAAAATGATCCTCACCAATACTTAGAAAAATTGATAGCAGAAGGTGTCAATTTACCTCCTGGATTTGACATCCATACCTTGCAAACTCCACCTACTCAAGGGACAAACACAACGACTATTAGCAGCTCTATTCCTCAAGTAACTATAACTATATCATTTGGATTACCTACACAAAGTGCTACAATAGTACATATGTCACCATTTGGTACATCGAGCATGACACATGGTCTTAATTTCACCATAGGGGCATCATTGTCAAATCCTTTTGGTCCTACTATTGGAAGAAAAAGGTCTAAACTTGGCACAAACACGTCAACTACTATACCAAGCATAAACATCACTAGTGCCATACCACAGAAAAATACCATACCAAGCATAAATATCATGAGTTTCATACCACAAATAGGGGTCTCACAAATAGGAAACATACCTTTCATCCCACATGGAAGCCAACCCAATATTTTGCAAAACATCCCCATTCCTAATCAATCAACATCAAATCAAATCCCATCCTCTCAAATGTCAAACCAAAAACCATTTTCTAACATTCCAAACCAAAATCCACCCTTCATTCTAACACTGAACCAAAATCTTTCACATAACATTGGATTCCAAAAAGCTTACATAGACCCCAAAAATCCAACCAACACATCATTGACACATGTGGATGTTCTGCAAACACAAATGTAATCCCTTCAACAATAGAGGGATAATATGGTGATGTCTATCAAGAAGAATTTTTTAGCAAAAGACTTATGTCCATTTCCCTTCGAAAAAGCTTTATACATGATTCCTTTACCACATGGATATGTTATACCAAACTTTCCTAAGTATAATGGGAAGTGTAATCTTATAGAACATATAAGGGAATTTTCCACAATGTGCATAGATGTTGCATATGACCTCACATATCTCACGAGACTTTTTCTACGAAGCCTTATTGGAATAGCACTTGAATGGTTTTTCAACTTCCATATGACATAAGATCATGGGGTGACCTTGTTAAAAAAATTATCAAAATTTTTTCCTTTAACATTGATAATGAAATCACAATAGAAACCTTGTGTCACACTACACAAGACAAAGGAGAGAACTTTATCACCTTCTTCCAGAGATGGAGGAGTATAGCTATTCGATGCCCTGTTGAAATACCTAAAAAGTAAAAGGTCACCATATTCCTAGAAAATCTTAATGAAAAATTGAGAAGTGACCTAAGAGTACACTGTTGCACTTCTTTTGTGGAACTATTTGAAAAGGGTATCATACTTGAAAAGGATCTCATTGAAAAAGATGAAATCAAGATGTCAAACATAAATCTAAATGTTCAAAACACTCCTAATGGCAAGAACAAATTTTGGTCCTAAAATAAGAACATAACCAATGATGGAATTGTTGATACTAAATCCCTACATGTAAGATGGGTCATTACATTTAGAGAAAACAAATCCTCTAACAACACACTCAACAATGCTAACCAAACTGCCAATTTTGTTCAGAACATGCAACAATCACAACTGCAAAGGAGGTTTCTAAAACATGAATTCACTCCCCTAGGGGAACCAATTGAATAAATCTTTAAGGAACTATTGAAACACAAACTCATATAACTTCAAGAGCCAAAAAAATATGATCTTGGAAAAATTAAACCTTCTTGGTTGGATGACAATTTGTTTTTGCAATTTCCATTGAACTAAGGGACACATTTTACAAACATGTTGATAGTTGAAGAACATTATACAAGATTTCATGGAAAAACAACTATTGAAGTTAATGGACAAAAACAAACATCCCCAAACAATGATCACAAGGTCTTTACTGATCCATTACATGACCATGGAAAAGGAAAGGCCTCCAATTTAGGAAATAAGACCAATACTTTGACCAACTATGCTAATGTCAATCATGACTATAATGAAGGCCCAATCATAAATCAAATTCAAGTTGTTGATGAAAAAATCAACACTATTACCATAAATATAACCCTTGAATGTGTTGTCAACACTCACCAAACTAGGATAACGATCCAAGGCCCTCTGTTGTAGCAACAACCATAGTCCTCCAAGCCTTAATACAATTTACTTGACCAGTTGCGGAAGACCCTAGTGCAAATTTCTATCTTGGAACTATTGAGTATATTAGCTGATCATAGAGCTATTTTAGACAAAGCTTTGCAAAGCACGACTATCCCCACCAACCTAAATGTCAATCATTTCCAAGAGATGGTAGGCTACCTAACCAACTCTCATCATTCTACCTTCTAATAAGATTACTTAATTGAGAAGATGAACCACAATGACCTATTGTACCTCAAAGTTCTTATTCATAAAACAAAATTTAGACAATTCTTGGTAGATGGAGGAGTAGGGTTGAATATTTTCACCTTGAAATTATTTAAGGTATTAGGATTCTCAGAGGTGTGTGTGGACACCACTAAGAGCATTGTCATTAATGCATATGATGATGAAGAATGATCATCTAAAGGAGTTGTAATGCTCCCCATCAGAATTGGTCCTATGGTCATGGATACCAATTTCCAAGTCTTGGATCTCATCCTTCCATATAATCTTCTACTAGGAAGGCCATGGATACATGCTATGAAGGCTTTCCCTTCCACTTACCATCAATGCCTTAAATTACCATAAAATGGAACCGAGATCATGATAGATGGTGATCCTAATACTTTCCAGTATTGCACTAGCCTACGAGGAATACCCCAATGATAGGTGCATGTTAATCAGGAGGTTTCATCATCCAACTCATCCCAATATATCAATCCATCCACTCTTTCCAAATCATCTACTTCCCAACCACCACCTTCCACTCCTAAAGTTGAGATCCAAGATAAGGGTTGTGGAGAGTATCATATGAAAGCATCTTCTTATGTCAACCAGTTAGTTCCTCCAAAATTATATGGTATACGAATGACAGATAAGAGACAATCCATTGTCACATTACACATCCCTCCCACAATGAATTTTACAAAATGGGGGGAACTAAGTAACGAAGCTATAAATGAAGAAGATGTGACCTCTTGGTTATACAAAGAAGAAAATGAAGAACCCCCTCCACCCACTCAAATACCTACATATCAATATGGAAATTTTTTTACGATAATGCAAAACAAAGGATATGACGGACATAGCGGGCTAGGTCTACATTAGAATGGGAGGACTAGATTGATCATTGTCTCACAGTGACCAAAAGGCCTAGGGATGGGATCAACCAAATAAGATTAGTGTTTCTAGTACCTCGACACCATCACAAGAGGAAGTAAGTTCTTCTGAAGATATCAAGACATCCAATGAGCCATTTGACTAATAATACTTCGATTCCCCCAACTCTAATGAATATGAATGGGATTCCTATCCTCCACCTCTTTCATGGACCTCGATAGACTGTTTGGGGAACTTGACCAAATGCTTAATTCCCTACAAAATCCACCTAATTCCCATCCAAAAACATCTTTTACAAAATAATAATGGATCAAACGTTACTATTGGGAATCCCTTGATCCTACCTCTTGGGAACCTGACAAATCCACTTATGATAATCAAACCTTGACAATGGGCCCATCTCAAAATCTATCTATTCCCAAGAAAAAGAGTAAGGAGGATTTGGTAAGAAACTTTTGTGACTATGTCAACAACTTAGCCTTTACGTTAACTCCTTTGAACTTTGATACTTCTGATGATGATATTCCCTTAGAATATCCCTAGCTTATCAATTGGCATCAATAAGACACCCTTGTCTTAGATGTCTTTGAGAATGACAAAGAAATAGTTGATTTCATGGGATTACGAGAAGGCATACATAGTGGTGACCATAAGGCTAGATTTACCATGGAATTGGATAACATGGCTTATTTTGGAAAGTTTTTTCTACCCTCTAGTTGAAAAATTAGAAACAATACGAAAAAAATGAAAAAAATGAAAATGATGAGTCCCTAGGTGAAAACCAAAAGGCTCCTTTAGATGATGAAAAGTAAAAATTAAGGACGCATCCGAGGGAAAAAACCTCTCTAAGGCACCCAAGGATGGAGGGTTGAACATTATCCCCATTTCTTAGGAAAAGTCACCAATGTTGGTTGAATAATTTTTGGAGATCAACATAGGCACTGAAGATAATCCTTGGTTAATCTATTTTGCATCATCTTTGACAAAAATAGAGCAACCTGAATTTTGTAACTTATTCATAGAAATACAGTTTAACTTTGCATGGTCATATGTCGACATGCCTAGATTGGATCCTAACCTGGTATTACATCATTTTTCATTACAACTAGGTGTTAAACCCATGAAGCAGAAGTTAAGGAAAATGCACCCACAAATTGCTTTATTATTCAAAGTTGAACTAAAGAAAGTGTTGGATGTCAGCTTTATCAAATCAATTGACTATGAAGAATGGATTTCTAATCTAGTACCGATGACAAAACCCATAGGGGGAATCTACATCTGTACAGACTTTTGAGATATAAAAAAAGCATGTCTTAAAGATGATTTTCCCCTGCCAAATATTGGCATGATTGTGGACCTACTAGCAGGATATGAAATGTTATCCCTCGTGGATAGTTTCTCAAGATATAATCAAATTAGAATCAAAATTGAGGATCAACATAAGACAACCCTCACTTTTCCATCAAAAACTTATTATTGGAACATCATTCCCTTTGGACTTAAAGATGTCAAAGCAATATATCAACGTGCCATGGCAACCATTTTCCATGATATCATACACACTCTCATCAAAGACTATGTAGATGATCTAATAGCTAAATAATTTACAAGGGATGATCACTTATAGGTCCTAGATAATATTTTTCAAAGAATAGAAGAATACAAAGTGAGGATAAATCCAAAAAAATGTGTATTTGGCATGCAATCAAGAAAACTTCTAGGATACATTATTTCTAGATGAGGCATTGAAGTGGACCCAACAAAAGTGAAAGCTATAATGGACGTGTCTCCATTGGCCAATATAAGTCAACTAAGGACACTACAAGGGAAACTGTAGTTTATCAGATGATTCATAGTGCAGTTAGCAAAAAGAACACATCCCTTCCAACATCTACTCAGAAAAGGGGCACCATTTGTATGGATAGGTAAATACAGAGAAACTTTTCAACATATCAAGGATTACCTGCTAACACCACTGGTGTTAATGCCACCTACTAATGGAGGACCTTTGATACTCTACATTTCAACAACTACATCAGCACTAGGAGCCTTACTTGCACAGAATGATAGTGAGGGCCATGAAAGGGTAGTGTATTATATCAACCACACTTTGGTAGGTTATGAGCTAAATTACAGTACCATAGAACGTGCTTATTTTGTAGTAGTATTCGCTACTCAAAAACTTAGGCACTACATGTTAAAACACTAAAAAATGTTGGTTGCAAGGATAGATCCTTTGAATTATCTCCTTAGTAAAGTAGCATTAATAGGATGCCTAGAAAAATGGGTAATGATACTCAGTGAATATGATATCTAGTATGTAGAAAGAAAAGCTATAAAAGGACAAGTTATTGCTGACCAGCTGGCAGATGCACTGATTAAGGTAGATCATCCTCTAGTTTCAAATTTTCCTGATGAGCTCATCTTCACTCTTGACACGAGAATGGCATGGAAGTTATACTTTGATGGGTCCCACACAAATCATGGTTCAGGGGTTGGCATATTGTTTATCACACCAAGGGTGACACTATTCCTAAGTCATTTAGAATTTATTTTCCATGCACCAATAATATAGCAGAATATGAGGCTCTTTTAATAGGATTATGAATGGAAATCAATTGGAAGATCAAGCATCTACAAGTTTATGGAGATTCTCAGCTGGTACTCTGACAAGTTAATGATGACTATGAAACCAAAGATGAAAATATTGTCCCATACAAATGGATGGCAGATAGTTTCAAACAATATTTTGAAAAGATCATCTTTCATCAAATACCTCACATTTAGAATAGGGCAACAGATTCCATGGCAACCATTGGTTTACTCTTGGACATACCTAGCAACATGCATAAATTCAAGTTTTTGGTAGAACAACTTTTGGTCCTTGCATTTGACGTCTCAAATTCATAGATGGTGTGTGAACTTGTTGGTTCCAATTCCCCATGGTAAAAATACATCTATGACTACCTCCATGCCCAAATCCTACCCCTTGACCTTTCGAACTACCAACATAGGACATTTATCCGTAAGTCAGCTAAGTATACCATCATTGGAGAGACCCTTTATAGATATGCCCTTGACAATACCCTATTGAGATGTCTCAATACTAAAGAAGCACACACAACCTTGTGTGGGATACATGAAGGTATATGCGGATCCCATTCTAGTAGTCCCACCTTAGCCAACAAGATTATGAGACTTGTCTATTATTGGCCTACAATGGAAAAGGACTCATGTATTTTTCAAGAAATGTCGATAGTTCCAAATTCATAGAGACTTGATACACACACCAACACAAGAGCTCTATCCAATAACATCACTTTTCCCAATGGGAACTCAATCTCATAGGTAAGATACATCCAACATCCTCCAACGGTCATAAATTCATCATTACTGCAATTGAATACTTTACCAAGTGGATTGAAGCCATTCCTATGGCCTACATTACTGGCACATAGATTTCTAAGTTCATCCTTAACTATATCATTTTTTAGTATGGTGTCCCTCAATCCATAACCACGGATAATGGCCTCCCATTTAAAAACCAAGAAGTATGTCACCTCTGCAAGGAATTTCATATCCAACACCACTTTTCCACTCCATATTACCCATAGGGTAATGCCCAAGTTGAAGCATCTAACAAAAAAATTATCAAAATCCTTAAAAAGATTATCAATGATGCTAGTTGTGATTGGCATTTACAACTTAACCCTAACCTATGGGCTTATCGCACAAGCATTCACACTCCCACCGAGGCCACTCCATTTTCCTTGGTATTCAATTCTGAGGCCATCTTGCCTATTGAGGTCAAGATTCCTTCCCTAAGGGTATCTCTGAAAGGGCATATTGACGATGAAGAGTACCGTGTGTCAAGACTACATGAGCTAGAGTTCTTAGACAAACAAAGAAAAAAATCATTAGATCACCTTCAAGCATATCAAAATTGTCTTCATTGTAGCTACAAAAAAAAATTCTTCAATCAGCATTTTAACATTGGTGACCTGGTTTTAATGGAAAATCGAAAGAATCAAGCAGAAAGAGAAAAACCAAGAAAGTTTGAGCCAAACTAGCTAGGACCTTATATTGTCATAGAATCCTTTGGATCAAGAGCATACCAACTCTCTACCCCTGAAGGAGAACTGCTATTAGCTCCAATCAACAACCTTTATCTGGAGAGGTAGCTTTTGAGAGCCTTGTCTTAATCATCAAAAATACAAAAAAATAAAAATAAAAATTACCTCAGTGAAAACCTAGAAAACAAGCATCTTGGTAACATCAAAAAAATTGAAAAATCAAGAAAATAGTAAAAGAAATAAGTTTTCCAATAGTGAAAACCACTTTGGTGGCACTTTGGATTAGTACCATGGTGAAAACCCGACAAACAGGTGCCATGTGTAGTTGACTCTTCTCTTTTGTCTACCATCACTCCAATCTGACTTCCCTATACATACCACCCATAATAAATGGTTGTCCTTTCCATGACTTGGAATGATTGACATCAAGCATATTTTACATCCCCATTCCATCCTCTTCATGATAAATTGGTCTTATACCTGACTGGGAGCAAGCACTTGACTTACGTCATTTTGGTTCTAACACTGGCTATTCTGAGGATGTAAAACCATTGATTTTTTTTGAAAACATCACAAAATGTCCTAAAAATCCAAAAACATCACAAAATCTCTTGAAAAAAATCCAAAAACATCATAAAACTTCAAAAAGACAAAAAAATAAAAAACTTTCAAAAATCCAAAAACAAAGTTAGAGTTAGTCACACCAGTAAGTCTTTGTCATTGTCGAACTACATTTCCTCTACGACTAGATGTAGGAAACAAAATCTTTCAATGTGCCCCTGAGGCATTAGGTCAATTTTTTAAGTTTGTTTATATAAAATAATGACTTGGTCCTTTGTCTATAAGACAAAGTCATTGGTTGTGTCGAACTATGAGGTCTCTATGTGTATAATGTAAGCAAGGCCATCAATCGATGCGACCCCGATGCCGCACTAGTTCAGTCCATTAGGTTTCGTCACTTTCACTATCAGACATGTCAGATATCATCAAATAAATTAAATATTTTTCATTCAATCTTTTTGGTCAAAGTCTAGTCGAACTATGAGGTCTCTATGTGTATAACATAGGCAAGGCCATCTATCAATGAGACCCCGAGGCCATAATAGGTTAGTCCTTTAGGGTCTATCATGTTAATCAAAATAAGTTAGACATTGTCATCAAACACACAGAATTGTTAGAACATCAAGATAGGTCACACATCAACAAGATGAACAAGTCAATAAGGTCATCAAGTCAAATCAAACAAATTCCCAAAGTAATAACAAAAACAATCAACCTATGTCTTATAGAGGATGTGTCCTTCCTGAAAATAGACATGGTCATTTATTCAAACAATCATTATTTCCTTATACAGGTGGTCACATCATCAAAACCAGACTTAACGTCTTATACGATATGTGTCTTTCTAAAACTAGGCTTAGTCATTGCCTTATACAAATAGTCACATGATCAAAACTAGACTCAATGTCTTATATGGTATGTGTCATTCTTAAAACTAGGCTTTATCAAAAAATCATCTTATCAATCCCCTAGACAATTAAACAACAAACATGATAAAATTTTGGAAAATATTTTTACTGGTTGTTGACATTATAGCTTGTTTTGTCTTATCTTTTCATTTGGATTTGTCTTTGAGTCAAGTTACTATCTTTCTCGAGGATATCCCATGAAGGATTTGGAGGAGCAATGATGTCTCATGACTCATCTTTTATTTGTTTGTTGTCTACAGTTTTTCTTGACAAAAAGACTGGGGAAAATTTTCCCTTAGTATGAGTTAAAAATTCCTTGTCTGTGATAGTTTATTTTTAGCAGGTGGATGACCTTGCACAACTTGGTCTATCTCATATCATGGTGTTTTTTGTCCATTTGTATCATTTAACACCTAAAGATGATTTAATGCAAGGCCTATTATGTTTCGGAAAAATATTGAAGTCATTCTAATATGCTAACATCCATGTCTTCTATGCTACTATTCATCTTTTCTCCTCTAACATTTCTTCTTTTTTGCATCTTCATCATCCTTATCTATTTTCCCCTATTCTCTTGTCCTTTATCTTCCAGTCCTCTCATCAATTTTGAGAACACGCTCATTTTATTTGAACCTGCTTGTCCTCTTGAGGGGGCATACCACTACCTCCTCGTCATCCTTCCTCATCCTACTTTCACTAGGGCGTATCTTTTTATTTGACACAACACAATAAACAACATTGTATCAAAAAGGGGCAAATTGTAGACACTGAAAATTGTCCTAGGCCTGCGACTCTAATTTTGATCATAATTCTAATCTTTATTTTCATAATTAAATAATGTTAATTGTTTAATTGTTTTCTAAGGTCATTTGTCCTCTATTAATTAAATAACTTTAATTATTTAATTAATTAATTCTTACCTTTATTCCTTCTTGATTAATGAAATAAATATTATTTATTTAATTATGTCACTAATTAAATCTATCTTCTTTCTAAAATTAAATAAACTATTATTTAATTTATTCTTATCACATTTTCAACTATAATTAAATAATCATTTTAAAATTATTTAATTATTCTTTAACCTTTTCTCCAACTAGTTAAACAAATCTTTTTTTATTTAATTTAGTCCTAAATTTTTGAATGTTGAATTCAATTATTATTTAATTCATAAAAGGTTTATTCTTGGAATATTCCTCTATAATTAGATAATCTCTTTGTTACCTAATTAGTCATTTACCACTTAAGTCTAGATTTAATTAGATCAGTCAGTTATTTGTTGATTTAATATATGATTATTTCTGATGAACAAACTTTTTGGTTTAATCATTCAGTTATCTAGATTTATTCCTATCTTCTATGTGCAAACATTTATTAATTAAATAACTTTAATTAATTAATTAATTTATTCTCATCGTCTATCTTTGTCAATCTTTATCTTTACATGTGATCTCTATTCTTCTGAGTCTTGACTAGTTTCCACAAAAGATTAAATTATTATTTAATTTAATCCCCACCTTTTATGCTTTTTAACTCACACTAATTCAACCCTAATTCCAATGCATGTTACATCTTTCAATCTTAATTGTTGGATTATCTTTTAATTAGATTCTTCCATTCAAAAACCATGTTTTTTATAAATTGGCTTGACCTTCATCATTATTACTCCTCCCAAAATCTTACGAGTTTTAGAAGCAACTTTCTTAATCTTTGATGTTTTGTTATTAACACTATCATGAGGCTATACTTGCATGCTTAAGAGAAATATGGGGGAATTTATACTACAAAAAAATGAAGAATTGCAATCAAGGTTATTCATGGAATTAGATAGATGTTTAGTGAGATCGTTCTTTTGTTTATGCTTTATATTCCATTCTTCTTTGTTGTTAGCGTATGTTTATTTTGAGTTTATGCTTGTACTACTTAATCTATGAATTTCCATGTGTTACACTTTTAGTAGTGTTCTTCTCACCATCAAAGATTCTCCAACTTTAGGAGCAGCATATTGCATTGGGGAGTTTACACTCTCGTCCTCATCTTCTTACACCAATTGAACTCTCTTTTCACCTCTCTTTTCACCGCCATATGAACTAGAAGCTTGTTCTTCCTTACACTGCTACGCTTGATGGCCAAATTTATTGCAATGATAACCTCCTTGTGAATCCACTAGATCCTCTTTCGTGACTTCCAAATCTACCTCTAAAGATTGATCTACCACCTCTAAAGCCACATCTTTGATCAACAACCCATTCTTGGCATTTGTTTGCATTGTCTTTGCTTTCATTTGATTGTCTTGAAGTAAAAAAATAAACCTCTTCCTCTTCAAGTGTTTCCTCTACCCTAGTTTGTTTATCTTGCCTTCTCTTAACCTTTTCTTTAGCTCTTATTTCCATTTGATAGCACTCCTAAATAGTTCTTGGATTTTCCAAGGTTTACTCATCTTGAATGTTAAATATTAATCCACTCAAATATCTAGCAACCTTCTCCACTTTATCCTCCATGTGACCTACCCTTATGCTCAACTTGTTAAATTCTTCAGTATATGTTTTAACATCCATTTCTTTTTGTTTCAGACCTTGAAGTTTCTTAAACATTTGAATAGCATAATCAGAAGGAAAAAACTTACCTTTCATTTTAGCCAACATTCTATCCCAAGAAAAAATCTTTGACTTACCTTTTTTTCTTCTCTTAGGTTGCTCATAATACCACCACAATAGTGCATGACCCTTCAACATTGTTTTTTCAATCTTCACCCTTTGCTCTTCAGGAACATCTTCACACTAAAAGTAATTGTCCAGTGCTACAATCCAATCCAACAATTCTTCATCATTTATATTTCCTCCATACTTAGGAACATCAATCTTCACCTTATGTCTATAATCCTTTACTGCTCTTAGTAACTTAACCATCCTCTGGTCATTAGGATCCAACTCCTCTTCCTCTTCTTCTTCAGTCTCCTCTTCTTCTTTCTTGGAGTCACTCTCATCACCCATGTCTATACCTCTTTTCTTCCTTGTTTCCAGAGCAGAAATCTTTTCCTTCAACTCTCTCATCTCCCTAGCATGCTTTTCCTTCAATTCACTCATTTCTCTAGAACCGGTTTTACCTTTTGGAGGCATCTTGTCTCTTCAACTTCCTATTTTTCCTTCTTCAATCTATAACTTTTCACCTTGAAAAGATCTAATACCTATGCTCTGATACCACTTGATGTAGAGTAGTGATTAAAGCAAAAAAAATCACAATTCAAAGTGTTTCCACCAACTTTCCAATCTTCAAAACCCTAACTCAATGAACAACTCTCAATTCTTCCAATTTGCCTTGTAGCCATCCAAGTAGAGAAATTTGAGCATATATTCCTAAATACCTTACATTCCCACAAAAGGATTAGATTTTTAGATACCCATTTTCCTCAACTTCAACATATTGGATTTGGGAATACCCTTGTTTTGGAACATCAACATCTAAAAAGGACTAGTACGCTAAATAGAGCCCCAATTAGCCCTCTTTTCCAAAGAATAAACTTAAACTCTTCCAACCCCAAAATTCGATGGTAGGACCTTTACCAGGCTGTAAACACTCAAAATCCACAACTCTTATCAAGAGGAGGGCCTACAAAATCACCTAACCATAAGACCCTTATTTTGACTAGTCACAAGGGGGTTTATTGAAAATATGGTCTCCAAGTATTCTCTATACAAAATAACACCACAAACATCTCACATTAGGCTTGCACATGCTCAATCAACCTTCACAAATCACTTCCTTGAGATTTTTCAACCTTTCCTAACCTTTAACCATCAATTTAGGCTAAAAACACATGAAATTGGAAACTAGGGCATCACTCCAAACCCTTTATTCTGCCTTCTTTTCTCATTCCAACTACATTAAATCAAATCCTACATCTAAGAGTTCCATTCCACTAAGTTTTAACCAATTACACTAGGTGGAATGGCTCAAATTCCCATTTTATACTCTCAAAACCCTAATTTATGAGTTGCAGACCTGCCTACAGAAAAACACCAAAAAAACTCGCAAACCTTTATTAAATTCAATAAAAAAAGAACCAAAATACAGTTACTTCATGCCTTCATCCAATTTTATAAATTTCAAGCCAATATCCTCTTGTACGGGAAAGCACAATAACCTATAACAACAATGTTTAATGGAAATACACAATTTCAAACAAAAATAGGGAACTTTATTGTTTGATCTTCAAATATCAACTCTCCAACCATTCTTGGAGCCTTTCAAGGCCTTTTTAATCTTGACACACCCAAAACTAACCAACAAACTAAATCAAATACCATTTGAAATCAAAATTACCATTGGACTTCTCCTATTTTGCATTTTTGCACTATTACATATGGAAACTTTTTGACAATATTGTAAAATATGACCATATGAACTAAAATGACTCCAATTACATATTAAATGGTCTATTATGACCTTATTAGACTCAAATAATACTAAACACACCAAAATCCTATTAAAAGACCTTATTTACAAAATGAGCTATCAAGGTGCCCCTACACCAGATGTTGACTTTACAAATATTGGAAAATTATTTTATTTGATTGAATGTTAATAATCAAATTGCAAGTGCAAGTGTTTTTAGTTGTAGGGTGATTGGTTGAAGGATGATAACATGGTTGAAGTAGGATTGTTTAGCTGGATCAAACGGTAAGCTTGTTGGAATCTAGGTGCACACGCCACAAATGGCATGATGACTTGCATTTGAACTAAATTGCATATATAAGAGAATGTAATTTCCTAACTTGAATTGTTTCAATGTTTGAAAATAAATGGCTTGTAGATTAAAATTTTCTACTTAAACTTTTTGTTTCAAGAAAACAAAAGAGAGTATTGTTAAGAAAATTCCTTTGTTAGTGTAAATATATATATATGCTCAAAATAAAAATTCAAGTTCCTTGTTTTAAATAATAATGTATGGAACTTGAAAGAATTGGGAGGATGGAGTCTGTGAATGTGATAGCCAAGCTAGGGCATTCGAGCCCTAGCCCATGAGTGCTCTTCCTTGTTTTTGCATTCACTGGGGGGGGTTTTGTTGTGTCTTCGAGTGGGGGGCTCTCTATTTATTTATTTTCTTTGCTTTCTTGGTGGCATGGCCTATCTCCCTCTTGGCTGGGTGTTTTGGCTGCATGTGTTGTATCTTCTGTGATGGCGTGGGGATGCGAATTCCTTTGGGGCCTTTGTGGTGGTCTTGGCAGAGTCTGTTTGGCACAGATTGAAGTGTGGTGGGGGTTGTAGGGTACAGAGGGTTTAGAGACTGATGCAGTTTTTTGTATGTTTCCTTTCTCTTGGCTCGACATGGGTGTGTGTGGGTTGAGTGGTGGGTTTTGGTGTAGTGTAAGGATGGAGGGAGTGGGGTGGGATTCTCCCACCCACTTTTGGTAGGTGTCTTGGTATATACCCGTGTAGGGTTTGATGGCTTCATCAAAGGGCGCAACTTCAGCAGTTCCTGGTTTGGACTTTCAAGCAGTGATTGGCACGAGGTCTCCAAATCATGGAATGAAGTCTTTTGATAATAACTTATTTGCTCCAAAGGGAGGGTTTGTTGGTTCAAGGTTGTCTAATAGTTTTTGGATCACAAAGATTAATGGTTGACTCAAACGCTACAAGGAGAGGCCAAAATTTTTTGTTCCATCTGTGATGATTGTTGAGGACATTGAGTATTACTCAAATCACTCTTTATATTGCAAGTTTTTTGGGATGAGAGTTTCTTTGCAATTTTTGGAGGTTTGGGCATAGAGGACTTGGGAGCCAAAGGGAGAAATGGAGATAATGTTGCTCACCAACAATTATTTCATGGTTACTTTTAATTGCATGAGTGATCATAATAAAGTTTTTGAGGGACGCCCTTATTTTAGTAATAAGGTGGGGTTGTTTATCAAGCCATGGAATGCAAGTTTTAACCCTATTGAGGAGCTTCCAAATCATGTCCTAGTTTGGGTTCAATTACCTTGGTTTCTAGTGGAATGTTGTCAAGAGGATGTGTTGCATTTGCTTGCCTCGGTGCTTGGGAAACCAGTTGGGATTTCATCACAGAACTTGGGTAAGAAGGTAATGAATTTTTCCTATATTTGCATTGAAATTGATTTAAGTAGGCCTTTGCAGATGCAATAGATATGTGTGTGGGATCTTATTCTTGGGTGCAGCAGTTGGATTATGAAAGTCTTCCCTTCTGCCTTCGGTTTTGTCATGAATATGGTCATTTGTTGTGGAGATGTCCAAGATATAAGCCAGTGGAGTCCCAACATTCACTTCCCCCTCGCAATCTCCCTGGTGTTGAGAAGGGAAAGAACCTTGCTCCCGATGAAACGGTAGGTTCTAAAGATTTTGTTCCAGTCAAGGCTCAGAATAAGAACCAAGGTCACAAAAGGACATTTGAGGAAAGGCAAGATGCAATTTCCTTTAATAGGTTTGAAGTCCTGGATGATCTCAGTTAGTAGGAAGTGAACCTAGGTTTGATGAATTTGGATAAGGGAGTTGAAGATTTAGTTCAGGAGGGCCATCCTCTTCACTCTTCTTTGGAGTTGCATAGTGATGATTGCTTGCACATGGACACTGATCAGCAGTTGGTGGCTTCAGAGGATCCGACTCCTTCTATGGATATTCTGAAAGGGGATGGGAAGTCTTCTCTTCTTGGGTGGAATGTGGGTTCAGCTTTGACTAGGGTCAACAAGCCTCCTCCTAAGTTGGGTATCTTGTAGAAAGAGTTTAAGAAGGGTGGGGCGGAGAAAGCTGCTAAACCTAGGAGAAAAAAGGATGTGGAAAAGATTAAATTGGCAGACAAGACTTTGGTTGAGTCAGGGTCAGTAAAGACCCTAGATTCTCATTTCTCAAGTCCCTTGAAATGATTATCTTGTCATGGAATGTAAGGGGCTTGAACAACGGCCCTAGACAAAAAGAGGTTCATGATTTAGTTAGAAGTCAAGGTCCTGATGTTCTTTTTCTATAGGAGACTAAGTTATTTATTGAGAATATGCTTGGGTTGGCACCTAAATTGTGGAGGACTGGAGAGTGTCAGTGCATAGGTGCTCATGGCTCTTTTGGGCGTATTGCTTGTTTATAGAATCCTCGAATGATCCAACTTTGGTGGTGGATGTCTTCTAAATCTTCTTTGTCTATATGGCTACTAGTTTTGAGACAGGGGAGGCTATTCTCTTTTCTAATATTTATGCTCCTATTGATTTTTGGGGTAAGCAAGTTTTGTGGTCCCATATCAGATTTGTCCACAGTTTGTGGCAATACCACCCATGGATTATGGCTGGAGATTTCAATGCTATTTTTGAGTTGGCTGATAAGCGAGACAGCTCTAGATGGTTGGAGCCCTTTGTGTTGCTTCTCCAGGATAGTATCAGCTCTTTGAACTTAGTGGATATCAAGCCCAACAATGGTCAATTTACCTGGAATAATCGTAGGGTAGGGGACTATTGTATTGCAGAGAGACTGGATTAGTTCCTTGTTTCTTGATTTTGGGTTGGTGGTTTGTAGTATACTGGTTCTGAGATCTTGGATTGGAGAGGCTCTGATCATTGGCCCATCAAGCTGACTATTGTTTTCACTCGAAGACCTCCTACGCCCTATTTTAGGTTCCAAATTATGTGGTTGTGGGACCCTTTGCTAAATGAGTATGTTGCTGAATGGTGGAGGAGTGGTAGACCTGCTTATGGCACGACCATGTTGAGCTTTACCAAGTTACCTCAATCTGTCAAATATCAGCTCAAGCAATGGAATCATCAGTGCTTTGAGAATGTTTTCCATGCTAAGGCATTGGCTCAGGCTGAGTTGGTTGGTATCACAAGGAGGATAAGGGAGGATGGGGTGATAGTTGAGCTATTGCAGGATGAGGCTCGAGTTGTGAAATATTTGGAGGAGTGGGAGCTGCGGGAGGAACTGTTTTGGAAGTAGAAGGCTCAAATAGAGTGGCTTCAGGAAGGGGATAAAAACACGAAATTTTTCTTCAATTCAATGAAAACCAGGAGGAATGGAAATTCTATTTCTATTTTGGTGAATGATAGGGGTGAGCAGCTTTCTTCCTTCCCTGAAATTTTGCGTGAGGCAGTTCAGTATTTTGCTTCTCTTTTTAGAGAAGACTCACAAGGGGGATCTCTTGAGGAAGACCAAGTTATTTCCTATATTCCCTCTCTAGTTTCTAGAGAAATGAATCAACATCTTATGAGTGATATCTCACTTGAAGAGCTCAAAGGGACTGTTTTCCAGATGAAGAAGGGGAAGGCGCTCAGCCCTGATGGATTTCCTATTGAATTTTTTCAAGAATTCTAGGATATTATCAAATTTGACCTCTTGGCAGTTGTTCAAGAATCTCAGTAGAATAAGCAGATGTTAAGGGCTCTTAATTCTACCTTTCTTTCTCTCATTCCTAAGTGTGAGGGGGCAGCTAGGCTTAGTCAATTTCATCCCATCTCTCTTTGCAATGTGATTTATAAAATTATTTCTAAGGTAATTTTTGATAGGTTGAAAAAGGGGCTTGAAGAGCTAATTTCGGAGGAGCAGAGTGGATTTGTGGTGGGTAGGAAAATTTTGGATGGAATCATTATTGCAACAGAGACCATTCATTCTATGGCTAGTTCCAAAGAAAAGGAGATGTTTATCAAATTGGATATGGCTAAGGCTTATGACAGAGTCAGGTGGTCCTTCCTTTGGAAATTTCTTGGTGCTTTTGGTTTTGAGGATGAGTGGATTCAATGGGTCATGAGTTGTGTTACCTCTGTTTCCTTCTTAGTGCTTATTAATGGGGAGCATACTGAGTTATTCAGTGCTTTGAGGGGAATTCATCAAGGGGACCCCCTATTCCTGTATTTATTTATTCTTCTGGTAGAAGGTTTGGGTTGATTGATTAGAAGGAATGTGGAGGTTGGTTTACTACAGGGTTGGTGGTGGGGAGGCAACTTGCCTCCTCATTCTCACCTATAGTTTGTGGATGATACCACTTTGATGGGTATGGCTACTATGAGTGAAGCTTCTAATTTATAGAGAATTTTGGATGTCTACCTGACTACTTTAGGCCAATGGATTAACAAGGATAAGTCTTCTATTTACTTTTAATACTCATGTTCCCATTCAACAGAGAATTGCTCACATTTTGAGATTTCAAATTGGGAATCTCTCTCTGGTTTATCTTGGTATCCCTATCTCAGTTGGTAAACTTCCTAGGGAGACATGGAAAAATATCCTAGACAAATTTTGGGTGAAATTTAATCACTAGACTCATAGGTGGTTATCTTTTGCTAGTCGTGTTCAGTTACTCAAGGCTGTGGTGTTGGCATTGCCCATTTATAGGTGTATGCTCCAAGTGGCCCCTCTTGGATTTGTGAAGTATTTAGATGTTATGACAAGACATTTTTTTATGGGTTGGATGCTTAGGTTCAGCCAAATGGAGTTTGGTTAGATGGGAGGTTGTTTGTAGCCCTAAGCAGTATGGGGGTATGGGCTTACGACAATCAGCTTTAACTGGAGTGGCTTTGGCTCTAAAATTATATTGGCGGTGGTGTGTTGAGCAAGATAAGGTATGGGCCAAGATTCTTTCTCAGAAGTATTTCCCTGGTATTTCTCAGCCTGATATTTTTCGATAACCCCCTTGTTGGGAAGGGCTCGGTGATTTGGGGCACTCTCAAAAAAGGGTAAATGCTCATTAAGCAAGGTTTATTTTGGGTTTGTAAAAAGGGGACTAAGGTCCAGTTCTGGTCCGATTCTTGGGATGGATCTCCCCCCATCATCTCTTAGTATCCTAATTTGTTGAATCTTTTCCAGTGATTTATTGAAGCTGGTTGGATGCAGGTGAGTGATTTTAAATCTTTTTCTTCTTGTGGTCAACTGGAGGGGGCCAAATGGAAATCTCTTGAGGCTTGGTTAGATGTTGGTCTACAAGATGAGTGTGATGAGCTACAAAGTATCCTTTCTCACATATGAGGTAGCTTGCTTTGGGAAGAATATGTGCTTTCCTGGTCCCCTAACCCTAACGGTGTCTATACTGTCACCTCGGGGTACCAGGTGTTATTGTCTCAGAGGTTGGATGGGGAACAAGTGTAGTGGTGGAAGCGGGTTTGGGGAAAATTTTCCTAGCCAAAATGTAATTGTTTTGTTTGGATGTTGGCCTAGAATAAGTGTCTGACCTAGGATAATATTAGGAAGAGAGGCTTCCAGGGTCCTTTTGTTTTTGTTTTGTGTGGCACTAGTGACGAGGATGCTTCTCACTTGTTTTTTTGCTACCTTGTTACTCTCCAGCTTTGGCATTTTTGGTGGGGTGTTTGGCAGAGTCCCTGTGTTCATGCATCCTCCTTGATTGAGTTTTTGCATGGTTTGGGTAGGCCCCCTTCTATGGCTTCTTTCTTGCAGGAAGTGTGGTATGGGGGGCCTATCTTCTTGTTGTGGTAAATTTGGTTAGAAAGGAACCCAAGAGTCTTTCGTGATGAGAAGATGTTGGTGCAGTAGGTCTGGCAGAGAATTTTGGGCATGGTTCAAGAGATGGTGGAAGCCAAATTTGTGGTGGAATTTCCTTTGGAGAAAAGGGATGATGAGGTGGTGGAGAGATTGGGAATTCAAGGGATGTCCTTGGATTTTGCATATGTCAAGAGAGGGAGGCGGGCGAAGCATAAAATTAATAGGGCTAGTTGCTGGCAGCCCCTCTGGCTAGCATGCTGAAGATTAACACAGATGGATCCTCAAGGGGAAATCTAGGTCTGGCTAGTATTGGGGGGATTGGTAGGGATTCTTCAGGTACATTGATTTTCCTATTTTCGGCCTATGAAGGGGCTCAGACTATCAACCTTGTGGAAGGGTTGGCTATTCTTTGTGCCTTTGAGAAGGCCTATGCTTTGGGGTGGAGAAGTATTATTTTTGAATATGATTCCCAAGTCTTGATCAATTTTCTTATTGAACAAAATGTTGCTGATGTTAGTTGGCAGTTGGCTAGTGTAGTTCATCATATTTTGCGGGTTAGCTCGTTGATGGAAGTGGTGACCTTTGTTCATATTCCAAGGGAATGGAACAGGGCAATTGACTACGTGGAAAAATGGGCTTCAGAGCATATTGATGGCAGGAGAATTGAGGAGTATGAGTTGGCTCCTCAGGCACTTCGTCTTGGGTTGGAGAAAATTCTTATTGAAGATGGTAGGGGTGGTGGTGTTGGGTGATTTTCTTGTTCTATTCTATTTTTCCTATTGGTTCTGGGGACATGGGTCCTTTGCTCTCTTTGTAATGCTTTGTTCTAAAATTCAATAAAGTTTTTACCCCTTTTTATTAAAAAAATAATGTATGGAACTTATAAGTCATTCTAAATAAACAAATTATACATGAAATTGTATATATAAATGCATATATATGTATATACAATATTAGAAAACATGGTAAATAAGAATGGAAACATTTAAAAACATATAGAAATATATACATATATATATATATATACATATAAATATATATACTCGAATGTATATTCAAATTTAAATGTCCAATTCAATTCGATAACTAATAGGATTCTAATATCGAACTATTGAAAAATCAAATAAGATTATGGAAAATGTGGTCTACCACGAAATTAATAGCATTATTTGAATGTGTAGTGGGCAGTGGCAAGGCAATAATGCCTTTGCCAGAAACATGAAAAAAAGAATATGTTGTTTCCAATTTGAATACATGGGCAGTGGGGTGAAAAAAAATAGGAATAAGTGGATTGTTGGGAAGGAAAAATCAAAGAAAGCTTGTGGAAAAAATCAAGAGATAAACTCAGTCAAATACAATATCTAAGGTAATCTGAACACTTAAGAATGAAAACTCAGTTTTCTCTATCTTTTCGTCCTCATTATCGAATGGTATTCTTCCATTTTATAGGTCAATTTCATCATTAAAATAGTAAGTTTTATTTTGGTAAATGCCATGGCCTTGGGCCAAATCACATGGCGTTGACCATTGTTGGGTCGCTCAACCTGCATTGTATTACATGAGTTTTTTTTTTTGTAGAAGCCTTGCGTCTAGCTCTTTAAGCTAAGTTGAGCCTTTGAATATTAAGTTAAGGTTGTTCTTAAGGTCACACTCATGTGTAAGGAACTCGATGGCTAGTCAAAATTCCTATTCCATTTCAATATGTTTTTTTGATGGATAAACATTATTGTGGATAGATCAATGATCCCCTAAAAGAGGGTTTTGAACCTTGTGTTTTTATTTTTTTTAAAAAATTATATCCACCTTATCGACTGGTTGAGGCTCGAAGAGCTTCAAAGGATTAGTCATTATCTATTTAGTATTAAAATGCTCAGCCTATGATGGCTATTGATATTAATCTGATGAGTATGTGTTCATTGTATTTACTCTTTTATGGAGGATTTATTATGATCCCCGAGGGGTAAGAGACCCCTTTACATTTGTATTTCTTGTGTATTTAATTTAGTTCTTGTTATCAAATGAGATGATAACAAAGAGGGCTTTGTTGAATGTTTCATAAGCCTTGCAAATGTATGAAGGTCAATATTTAGTGAGAACTGACCTTGTTTAGTAAGAATGATGGTATGAAATCCATGTTTGGGTTACAATCTGCATGTAGAATATTTTTTCCCTCGTGGGAAAATTTGAAATATATCATTGATACATAGAAATGGAAACCCAACCATTTGGGATTGGTTGAGTTAGACTAATCGTAGTCTATTGTTGCATCCCTAAAGGCATGAGTACTGTCTGAACAATAGACATTTTATCCTTATGTATGAAATAAGGCAATTTCACTTGATTATTTTCAATATATTGTGGAAGAACCATTTTGTTTATAACAATGAAACAATGCTTGTAAAGTGAGCATTCCGCATATAAATAGCTTGAGATCTACAAACAAAGTAAATCACAATATTTGACTTTAAATGTAACTATTTAGTTTGAAACAAAAATGTGTTGATGTAAACAGTGGATATTATTTTGCAAACAACTTAGTTTTGTCAAAAAGTTATCTTTATAGCTGAAAATAGCATGTTTTATAACTGTTTAGTAGGAAACAATACATATTTTGTTTAAACAATGAATGTGCATATGTAAACAACTAGCTTCACAACTGTTTAGTAGGAAATAGTATTTTTTTTGCTTAAACAGTGAATGTTCATATGCAAACAATTGATTTCATAATTGTTTAGTAGGAAACTATATTTATTATGTTCAAACAATGAATGTTCTTATGTAAAAAACAATGTTAGAGAAACACAGTAGTGAGAATGTTATAATAGTATGTGTGAAATTGTTAGCATAGACTCATTCTGTTTTCTTTATTTTAACAAAGAAGTGTCAACTAGAACACTATTTAAATATTACAATCTGAATTGATGATTATTTCACAATGTATGAACAAAATTTAACATTAGTAGGAACATATGTCTGTATGCACATATAATTCTATGTACAAGCACATACTTGTGACATACCTTCTTTTATTTTTAGTACATTTGTAAAAGGAAAATGCTTAAGATAATAAGTAGAGAATAGTCATAAGAATGATATGATTGATTGTTGAATTACTTTGTGAATCACAAATCTGATTTATGTTTAGAGTATAAAATTTTATTTTGTTTCTTCCTTTGAAGACATTTGTTAAAGAATGCTTTAATACTTGAAGAGAACAGTGATACTTTAGTTGACTAGATCACCTATGGGTAGTTGTTGCTAGAGAGTAGATATTTGTTATAGTAGAAAGTTACCTTCTAAGACAGGTGCCAAAATGGAGTTTGGAGAGTATAGGTTTTCTTTACCATAACCTATTGTTTGTTGTTGTTGCAACACACTTATTATGCTTTTCCAAGCAATATAGTTCATTATGTATGTATGAATGAACTCTGTGATTTCACTTCCTTCCATTCCTAGCATAGTTCTTGCACTTTATTTTCTAACTTGTAGATATAAATTGCATGTTAATGTATGGGAACGCACTAGATTCCATCTTGTAGATTGTTCTCTTGCTAAAATTTCCATGCAGGGTCGAGAATTATTCAAGTCAAAAGAATACCGAGGAAGTGTAAGCTTTATGGTTGGGTTGTAAAGTGCTTCAACCATGTTCTCATCCACTAGTGGTGGTGAGCATGAAGGAGAGCCTTAGTTTTTCACAATAATATTTTAGTCTAAGATGTATCTTGATGTAATACATACATGTATTTGATGTAATGTGTACAATGTAATGACTTTGTGGCCTTAGGAGCCGAGTCAAAATTGATATTGTAATTTGATTTTTGAAGTGAATATAAGAATCTTTGACTCATTTTAAACAGAAATGTGTAGCTATGATTGACTTTAGCCACTAGTTATGTCTTTTTAATTTAGAGTATATTCATGTTTCATTTACAATAATATTGATTAAGTAATAATTTGGAATTGGTTATTACATCTACCCTGAGCAAAAACCAAAAGTGTTGGTGTGAATATGGATATTACTTAACTATTTTATCTCCTAGGTGGTACATATAAGATACTTATCACTTTATGTCTCATATCAAGATTAAGACACTTTTTATAATCTTATTTTATCTTATGTCTCACCTTGGCCTATATAACCAAATGGGTTCTCTTTGTAATCTTAATAATCCATGTTCATAATATTTTTATTCATTGATAGGAATATAGTTTATTCTTCTCATATTGATCTCCTCATTTCATTGTGATTTACATTACGTCTCTAGATATTATGTGACTATCTCCATAGAAAATCCTTATAAAGGTAGATAATGTCTTCTTAAGGAATGACCACTTGACTTTATTATATGCCTTGGACATTTCCAACTTGATGAACATAGATTTTTATTTAGAATTAGACATATAATGGATAGCTTTTGTAGCTATAATAATAATATCCATAATTATATGCCCTTTAATAAATCCTCCTTGCTAAAGAAAAATAAAGGGAAAAAAATGATTCATGTTCTTAGTCGTAACTTTAGTAACTATATTGTAAGTAACATTATAGAGGGCTATGGGGTGAAAAAAATTAAATAAATTAGCCCCCTTTTTAAGAATCAAAACCATATATATAGAACTAATAGCCTTAAGCATTTTCTTATTTGTTTGAGATTTTCTAACCACCTCTAAAAGATCAAGATTTATAATTTATTGAAATTATTAAAAAAAATCTATAGGAAAGTCATTAGGACCTATATTTTTACCCTTCTTCAATTAAAAAACAATTATCTTAAGCTCTTTGATAGATATTGTTCTCATAAGAGGATTATTCATCTCTTGAGAATTAAAATGGGACTATAATCCCAATGAGCCATTTTTTGTGAATAATTGATAAAGTGGAAAATTGAAACCCTATGACTCCACCTTGTGATTTCATAAGGGCTCTCTTTTCCATAAATATTGGCAAGGGCCTCTTATCATTAAATTATATGATTTACCAATATATGAGATTGAATTACAACCTGAAAGGTGATTCAACCAATCCTATATTCTAAATTTAAGGACTTGGAAATTTATTTTGTATAAAATGAAATAATATGATTAAAAAATGATGCAAACATCCTATTTTGATGCAAAAAAATAATTGGAAAGTCATATGAAAATTCACAGTTTGGAAACAAACAAAGTAGAGTTTTCTCCACCTAACATATGAATTTGGAGCTGAATTTGAGGGACCAAGTCACCTAGGGAGACTTATGTCCTAGTAACTAAAATTGAAATATTATTTCATAGTATTTTGGAGTATGATCAAATCCTTCTTTCTTTTGGGTCTCACAATTGGATCTTCATTGAGTGGTGAGATAGCTGAGTTTGTGAATATTGTCAAGTTGTAGGGTTTGAATACAAAAATGAATAAATAATCTTCAATACTCCTCTAAACTTCTTTAGATCTGAATCATACACATTCAAATATATAGTAAGGGTTGTGCCATATAGGGCCTTGCCTCAGTCAAGCCTCGTGTTGGTGTTTCTACCTCTACAATGACAATGTCAATGAAAGAGAGTTTATCCTTTTGAGGGATAGAAGCTAAATGATAAATGAATGGTGAATAAACAATGCACTGCAACTCACCACCCAAATATTATTTCCTTGAAGGAATAAATCCATGGACATCACCTCAAGGCTTGATTTCTTGGAAGACCTACAAAGGTTAATCCTCACAAAAAATTGATAGAATAAGCATGAAAACACTCACACAAAACTTGACATGATGCTTCAATGTTCAAAAGCTACAATAAATTTTCTTTTGACTATTTTTGAATTGATAATAATTTCTTCCAAAATTACTTGATCATTAATAATTGCTAGTTATTTTCAAATGGTGCAATGACTAGGTATTTATACATAATAATTCTAATTTCTAGAAATTAAATCCTGATAGCTGAAATTTGACAAATTGAAATTTAAGTACCAAATTGATGTCCTTGACATATTAAATTTTTGAGGTAAAATAATAGGACCAAGTTGCCTATGGCAACTTTTTCCTAGCCCTATTTTGTGAGATGTAAAGTGTTGAGAGAAAATTATTAAATTTTTTCTTTGGTTTTGCGAATGGTTTCTCTTGATAAATGTCCAAAATGGACCATGGATTGAATAATTTAGGACATAAAATGTATAATTAGGTCCATTCAATTAGGAGGTGGTAAAACATAGTTTGAAATTGTTAAAAGTGATAATTTAGGATGCTACATTTAGCCCCCACTTTAGTGAGAGTTATGAACTTATTCTCAGACTCACACTAAAGTAGAAAAAATGTCAAGAGGGGTATGAATGCCACATGTTGAAGAGATAGGATGAAAATTAATCTATGGGGAGTGTACAAGGACCTGTTATTCAATATCCTATGGTAAACCAACAAAAAGACAAGGGAACACACATGCATGTAATGCAACAAGACAAAACAAAATATGCAATGCCAAAATAAATGAAAAAGGAGGATATGAGAATCACAAACTAGCAAGTTGCATTACATTAAGATCCATACTTAAGGCATTCATGAATCATAAGCTAACAAAGTCTAATATTTTCCAGATGAATCATGAACCAAAGGCACAACTAGCTAGTGAAGTCTGATATTCACTAGGTGAGCCTTTGAAAAAATGTAACAAAATGAGAAACACACAAGGACTAGTTAGGATCATTTTTCACTAGGTGTGTACCCATATCAACCATACCAATATTTATAGTCCCAATAAGTCTAATAAGGTGCTACATAAATAATCAAAATGCTATGAAAATGCATCACTAGGTCAACACATGTGAACAAACTGAAGCACATAATGGAATGTATGCCCCCACCTTAAAGTAATTGATAAACACCATGATGTGAGCAATTACTTTAAGGTAGAAAATTGATAAATTTCATGTGATAAGGTCATGAGAACTTATTTGGAGAGCACTATGTTGATGATATGTTTCAAAATTAGGGTGATCCCACAATAATGGGTTACACTTTTTAGCCAAACTTGACATTGAAATCAACATTTTTCATTAGATCTTCATTTTTTCACACCTATAATAACTAAACCATTAAGAATTTGAAGATGAATAAAACTAGTGATTTGTGAGATTTTGTGTCTAGATTCTAATTATATATTTTTATTTATTTTTAAATATGAATCCTTTCATGTAATTTTTAATAACTTATTTTTCTACTAAACAACATTTTTTAAAATTGATGTTTATTGTGTAACACATAACCTTTTTTATAGAAAGGATACAATTATAATTTTTAAAATATGTTATTCACACCAATATCTAGGGCATGGATATTTTTTCATAATTTTGTGTTGCGGTTTTTTAATTAATTTTATAAGTTAGAGTAATTATGATTTGGACAAAAGTGTATTGTGTAACACAATTTTTTTTGTAAGCATTTGAACTAACTTATTCTTTTTTGTTGGAATAAGGACACCAATAACTAGGGGACTTGTATTTTTTAGAATTTTTTTCTACATTTTCCCATTTTTTTCTGTGTCAAAGAAAGACCTTCATGTTCATTGAAAAAACTACATTCACAAGAAATAAAAAATAAAAATAATAATCAAATTAAATATATTTAAAATTATACTCTTTGGAAAGCTTATAATAAACACTGCATACTTACAAAACGTAAATTTTAAATTAATTCATTTGATCCCCAAAAAGGAAAATCAAAAGTGGTGTTTTATCAACATTTTGATAGGTGTAAAGGAGACTCCATTATAGGTATAGTTTAAAAATAGTGAGCTTCTATCCAAGGGTCTTTGATCAAATTATCTTTAATTCAAATGCTTTAAGTGGAACCTTTCTAGGCTTCAATCATTATATTTTCTAAAACTATGTGTTTTCAAGCAAAAATTAGGATGTCCCAGAAAGTGTAACCTATTATTGTGGCAACACCCATTAGCCTAAATCATGATAAGGGGTTTCCCTAAATTCCATACAATAAACAAAACACAATACGAACATATAAGGGATCCATGGATCCAAACTTAGTATACATATTTATGACAATATAAATGAGCTCAAAATTGAAATCATTCCTCCAAATACTCATGGAACTATGAATACAACAAAAGAATGACACATAGATAAAATAAACAAACTTTTGGGTCAACATGGAAAATACCTAAATGTCTTAATGCCAAACATCATCTCCAAAAGGAAAATGCAAGATAAAAAAAATGTTTATGACATAAAGAAGAATGGAGATACAAATAGATGAATGCCACAACATGTTTGTTTCCTCTATATCTGTGTTCCAACAAAGCAACAAGGGTCTTCCAAGGAAAACTCACAAACGTAAAGATGTGCCAAGTAGCACAACATGTGAGATCACATCACATGTAAGAAAAAATAAACACATAAGGAAAAAACAGAGGAGTATCACATATGCAAGCTAATCTAAGAAAAACATTTACATCACAATCTTGTTCATCATATATCGAAGGTAGACAACTTTCCAAAGGGACTACAACAAGTGTTGTACTAGAAGCATCACTAGATTCAACATGTGGTGAATCACTCACATGAGGAGGATCATCACTATTTCCCCCCATGTAAATCCATAGACTTTAAAAACAACAAAGATAGTTCCTCATCTTAATTCTCATCATCTAGATTTATCACATTGGGTGGTTTAATGAAAATGCCATTTGTATGTTCTTGTTTCATTCCTTTTTTTGGATGGGACATGTAAGGTTCAATTTCATGTTTTGGTGAAAGTCAAGTAAATCATCTTTATTTTTTTGCATAGGTGTTATTTCACACCAATATCTAGGGCATGTATATTTTTTCATAATTTTGTGTTACATTTTTTAATTAATTTTTTAAGATAGAATAATTATAATTTGTACAGGGGTGTACTGTGTAACACATAAATTTTTTTGTATGTATTTGAATTAAATTATTATTTTTTTATTGGAATAAGGAATCAATAACTAGGGGACATGTATTTTTTAGAAATTTTTTCTCTATTTTCCTATTTTTTGTATGTGTCAAAGAAAGACCTTGATGTTTATTGAAAAATCCACATTCAGAAGAAATAAAAAATAAAAAATAATAATCAAATTAAATATACTTAAAATTATACTTTTCTGGAAGCTTATAATAAGGGCTATATACTTACAAAACATAAATTTTAAATGAATTCATTTGATCCCCCAAAAGGCAAATCAAAAGTGGTTTTTTATTAGCATTTTGATAGGTGTAAAGGAGACTCCATTATAGGTATAGTTTAAAAATAGCGAGGTTATATCCAAGGGTATTTGATTAAATCCTCTTTAATTAAAATACTTTAAATGGAACCTATTGTGCCTATAGCACACATGCCCCGTTCAAAATGGGGACCCTCTCTTTTCACTTTAATGGGTCACTTTTCTCTTTGCCTCGTTTTGTGTGCCCCCTGTTTTGAATCCTAAACGGTCAAGGAGTCCCAAAGCTATCATTCTTGAGTTGACCAAGTTTCACCACCCTCAAAATTTTCAATTATTTTTCCTTCGTGGAGTTCCTTTGGTAGTTTTCCTTGAAACTTCAAAACTCTCATCCTTTTCCCTTCGTGGGTCTGCCCTTGCAAGGTGCCCTTGGTAGAATTTTGTCCATTCACTATTGTCCTTGTGGTTTCCAAGTTGACACATCCACCTACTTTGTTGGGACCATGACCTCCATTACCATCTCTTTCACTGACTAACCAAATGACAAATGCTTGGCTTTCGTCCGCCATTCCCATTGCAAGCCATTTCGAATTGCATGCCCACCAACCACACCTACCACTATACTAGCATTTATTACAGACATTTAATGACTAAAGGTATATAAATAGGAGGTTCTGATGGGTCATTTTCATTGAAATTCCTTCTGAAAAGTTGTCAAATCCTGCCATCTTCTGTTGCCTCTACACTCACAAGATCCTACTGCCAGTCGAGCATCATTGCCTTCAATCTCTTCACAAGTTCTTGTGGGTCTGCCAGGTAGGACTTCTGTTGCCACCCATTTCATCATTTTTCTTTAATTTTTGCAAAGTTATCAAAATTTTGAAGAAGAAAAACCATAAAACCAACAAGAAGACCTCACGACACACAAAACCCATGTTTTAAAATTTGAAAATCCTTTGAAATTGTGCCTCTTGGACATGTGCAAAACTTACCCTAGTGGTCGTCATGCTTGAATGAGGGCCATCACTCCCTTGTGGCCCAAAAATCCTTCACCATCATTTCCTTAACCCTCCAATGATAAACTTTAAACAACACCCATCACCTTCAGTAGGCCTACTCATGTGGGTCGAACCCACCCTTTTTGTCACCACCTTTAAACTTAATGAAAATCCTAAGTAAGATGGAAAGTCCCTCATCCCCTGTGAGTCCACAAGTGTAAGCTTCCGCATGCAGATGGCCCCATCTATCTTGCCATTTTCAACGGTTACCTCACCATGGCCTTCTGACTTGTGGACTTCGATGGGCCTTGGTCTATCACCTAAGTGCATCCATAAATTCCTTTTGCGGTCTGTCTATCACGGGTCTCCTTCATCATTTCACTATCATTTCAAACAATCATTCCCAAAATGGAAAGACCCTTAGTTCCTCCCACTATGCAGGCCCCGCATCGTTTGCTCCCACTGACCCTTTGAGAAAAATTCCTAAGTGTGAGTCCTTTGCAAGTTGCTCAATACAAACTTATGTTCACGAGCCTCTACCACACATTCTCTATCCCAAACAACCTTGGTTTTTCCATCTATCTACCTTGCGGACTCCATATCGACCACATTCGTTTGAGCCCTGGGGATAAATAACCAAGTTTTCTTCTTGCAAACCCTTCATTGTGGGTTGTCGCTACCCCGTGTCCACCATCTCACATGACCAATGATCACTACCCTTTGGCCTTGTAGACCCTGACGTCGAATTCTCTTGAGCATTTACAGAAAATAATTAAGTATAAGATGTGTGCGAGTAGTCCAATGCGGGTGGCCACCTGCGGGCTGTTGTCTTTCTTTTGTTACTCTTAGACTACCAAGCTAGGATTTCCACTCGCTATGCGAAACTCAACCCCTCTACTATCATCCAATCAACAACAAACAAATAACCTATGAAGATGACCTTTGCAGGCTCGACGGTGTAGACCACTACCTATGGGCCATCGTGTTGTCTTCACCATCTCATCCAGCCAACACCCCACATATTCCTATTGGTCTTCACCGACCTTATCCCAAAATGAATTGAAACTTTGTAACCAACCATTATTTCCCTTCCAACCTACAAGTCCCACATTGCAGGATGTCGTCTATGAGATTCTGCCTCACTAGCACTGTTTCAAATGGTGGAGCTCCTAAATGATTGAGATACCTCTTACTTCTGCAACCTTTGGACCCACGTGGCAAAATGACTAAGTTAGCACTTCCAAGACCTCAAGAATGATCAAACCCACATGTCCAAATGACCTAATACCTTGTTGGGCCCCATCTTAAGGTGAAAATATTGATGCAGGATCCCTCATGTGAGCCATTGTGCCCTCTTCACCATCCGCCTACAGCTTCCTTCAAAACAACTGCCAACCTAGGGAAACCCACACCCTTGGGCCCGCATTGTTGAATCTTCCCCAAATGAAAGTAAAATGATGATCTAAGATGAATGTTATGATCTTTAAAAGCTGAATTACTTGATCTAACATCGATTTTGTAGGGTTTCGCTAACACTCCCCTTGTTTTCCACATGAATATGCTTATTGCTCCATTGCTTGCAGGATTTATGGAATCAGCTGCAGGACCTTCAGAGCATCTACAAAAAAGGAAAAGGGGAGGAAGACCACCAAGGCATCGAGGGGTAAGGAAGAAAAAGACCAAATGAAGTACAAGTTCCACGAAACCGAGGTGACCACCAAATGGGATACAGTCACAGACACAAACCTAGGGCATATTGACATACATCTAGACCAAGGGCTTCTTTGAGAGGCCATATAAGCTACCCTAGTATCTGAATGACTAGTTGATATTGCTAGAAGTATCCAAATAGCTACAACATGCACATACTCTTCTAAGTGACAAACATAGGCCAGACATCACATACCCTCTCACATTTGGCTAGGGTATGTATGATCTTCTCGCATCCCAATGTGTGGAGTACTCCGAGAAGGAGATCATTGAATATAACTTGGAGCTTTACATTGCTTAGCCATAGATGGATCCATATGGAGAATTAAAGAAGGTAGTTGGAAGAGAATATTCCCACTTACATAGTGTTGAAGAATTTTGGGAAAATTGCAGAGATGAAAAAGTACACATGAGACACTATATGCATTTTACTGCCTAGTTTTTCAAGATAGTCAAACTATTTCTAGCACCAGATCAGATCGTAGAGGATGAGAATATTGTTATAGATCTGAGGTTTGATGCAGTTGCCAACTTGCTCCTCCCTATGATTGATTGGAATGAGGAAGAGGTCAATGACCTTGATATCTTAGCAAATCCAATAGAGCACCAAACTAGGCAATGGATTGATGGAAAAATTGCTCAACTAAAGCTCCAGGGAGTGACCTTGACCTATGGTGAGCTTGAAGATGAGCTCAAGAGAGAAACTGATAGGAAGACTACTACTGCCCCAGCTAGAGAGACACCAAAATCTCCTCCCACCACAAGGTCAAAGAAAAGAAAAGAGGTAGCAAAACACCAACCAAAGCATAAATTATATTCAACAAATGTGTCAAAGGGTGATCCCTCAAAGAAAGCAAAGAAATTGGGTGGATACACTGAGATGTTGCAATACAGGAGGACCCACTCCATGAAGGAGAGGAAGAAGAGGTCAAGCAACTAATGTCTCCACCTGTTGTCTCTACTCTTGCTGCCACCACCACTACTACTTCCATTACTCTTCCAACATCTCAAGCCTTACTCACTTCTTCTCCCCCTATGGTGGACATCTCAGTTCACCTTGCCTCCACCTCGCCTACTACACCCATTATCCTCTGCAATCACTTCTCCACTCTCATCTCCCTCCATGTCTCCATCAATGACTGTCCCCTTAGCCTTTGTAACAACAATTCCCACTCTCACTCTTCTAGAAGCTTTTTCTTGGCACATGTAAAACATACCAATGGAGCTTTCTAGAGTATTGATGAAACTTGTAGTGAAAGCTTCCCTAGCTCATGTCATTGTTGGTATCCCTATCCCTCCACCTTAGATAGAACCACCCAAGATGGAGGTGACAATGAAAATCTCCAAAGAGCTAGAAAGACAACAGAGGGGGGCAACTAAAGGAATGAATGAAGAATCTGATGATGATTACCATGAGCATCTAGACAACCAACACTTGGTCATTGACGAGGTGGCCTATGAGGAGGAAAAAGAATAGTCCTCGAAGGAAGATATTGAAGATCGAAGTGCAAAATACATATTGGAGACTTTTGACGAAGAACTTGAGGAAGATTTGGCCAAGCAACTCAAGAATGTTGGGGAAGAAGTTGAAAAACAATCTTGTGAGGAAAAGAAGGAGACCAATGAAGAAATGGAGGTAACTACAAAACCTCCAACCAAGAGACAAGACAAGAACCATGGTCATGGTGAAGAAATTCTCCCTATAGGGGAAGAAGAAAGGAAAGAAGAGAAAGCTCAAGAGGAAGATAAGCTTGAAGAAGAGGAAAAATCAAGAATAATCCCAGGAGCAAAAGGCCACAGAGCTCAAACAAGAAGAAGAAGAAGAAAAGGCATTCAAAGGGGGAGATAGCCCCAAGGAAAACATAGTCACCACTGAGTCATGGGAAGAAAAGGCTATATTCGTCCAGGACTCAGATGAAGAAGAGGAAGAGAAAAAAGAACAAGAGGCCTTAGGCCATGAAGATAGAGAGATCCAACATATTCAAAGAGAAGATGGTGATCATAAATTTCCAAAAGAAGGATCTAGGATGCCCAAATGGTTGGAGAAACAATTATAGAAGAAGGATCTCATCCTCATGGATCCCAACAAAAGGCTAGAAGCCATCCTAGCACAAGCCCAGATAGGAACAAAGAAGGAGAAGGAGCCAAGGGTTAGCTCCCATATCATGATGGATGCATCAAGATCAAGGACCATGCAAATAGATACTCTAGTGATGGATAAAGGAGAAGGAGTCAACTAAAATATCTCCACTATTGATCTAGGGATAGTCACAAGGGGACAAAAGATTGATCACCTCCAAGGATCCATCACCACTATTGTGCATTAGATGAATAAGGACCAATCCTCCAAGGAGGAGTTAAAGGCACATGTGGTAGATCTTATGGTCTACATACAACAATGGTCTTCCACTAAAGAACTACCCACAACATTGTCAGCCACTCTTCTACTTCTTTCTCAGGATCACATTAGAAAATTGGAAAGGAGGAAGAATTGGACTAAGGCTACCAAAGACTGGTTTTGATGGGTAGTCTACAATGGAGATATGGGTATAGGCCATGTTGTCTAGATGGAAAACAAGTTTTGAGAGGTGCAAAAGCAAATTGAGGGCACAAGGAAATTTTGTACTAACTTTTTGGGACTATACTGGATCATGTATCCTAAAATTGAGGCTATGCTCAAGATACTCGAGAGAACTTGGGAAAAGGAACTAGAACTGGTAAAAGATGACCATTGGATCATTGAGATGTGGAAATTAGGCCTAGATCATAGAAAATAAATTTTGGAGTGGGTGCTCCATGAAGTGGAGCTAGACCTAGATTGGTTCAAAAAATATTGGGCGGCCTACGAAGAATGTGACATGCCTACCATAGAGATAGATCCCCAAAAAATAAGGTCATGTTTCCATAAGAAGATGGAGAATGAGCCACCAATACACTAATTCTAGATTTTATGGATTTTGTTGCTCAAGCCTTCACCCAATTGGAGCAAGTGATCAAGAACATGCCAAAATGTGATAAGGATTGGGACTTGATTACTAGCAAATCCAAAAAGTTGAACTTCCAGGTGCTTCAATCCAACATAATGGAATGGAGTAAGCTCCAGGTGTTGATTGACCAGTTCATGGGATATGCCTCGATGAAGAAGAATGAAGGAAATTCAGTCATCAATGATGAATTCCTCATAGTGTAGCTGTAGCAAAGGGAAATCATCTAGAGGACAAAAGTGCTACAGTGCCAAGCACTAGAAGACAAAATAGCCTAAAATTCAGAGGATGTATTTTAAATTGTAAGATATTGAGGGGTAGGTGAAACCCTAACTTGTAGTGAATCTTGGCCACACAATAAGATTAAATATTTTCCATTCGTTCTACTTTTTGAAAACTTTAAATAGGCGGGTCTCCTCTCATTTTCAAGAGACAAAGTTGAGTTGTTGTAAAGACATGCTGCTGAAATTCTAATAGAAATTCATTGCTTTTTTGGGTGGATTCTTTAGTTTCATTCATGTTTCATGATTCTTCTCTTCATAGTTAATAGATTTGAGTAGATTCGCTTTGTTGTTCTGTGAGTTTATCATGGTTTAGTAGATTGGTTAGTGTTGTTCATTGGTGTTCAAGCATGTTGATGTGTTTATGCCCTTCCTTGTTCATGCTTTTTATTGTTTATTGATGACAAATATTAGTGTAAAGCTAGTTTGAACATGAATTGAATGTTGCACTTAAATTTTATCTTTTATTCATGCTTTATGGTGAATGAATGGTTGAAAATTTATAGACCTTAGAAGATTGCACTAATTTCATGAGACTGTTAGATGATTTGGTTAAGTGGAACTTTATTTCAGGAAGTCTTTCCATTGTAGCATCCTCCATTATCACCATTCATTAGTAGTTGTGGGTCTAGAAACTTCTTCCCTTCCCTTCCATTTTGAATTTTATTTGAAATTATAATTTAGGAAAATTTTAGGCATCATTGTAAAGCCAAATCTGATGATAAAAGTGGAGTTCTAGATTGTTGTTCTGAACTTGTAGCAACTATACATCAGCTCCGATACCTTGAGAACTCCATTTAAAGAACCAAATTCCCTCCAATTCCTTGTGATTACTAGCAAGATCGAATGAACCAATTGACATATTCCAAGCACATCATGACCTAACACCCGAGAGACCTTGGGGTGATTTTCTGCAACTTGTTTGTAGGAAATTTCTTTTCAAGAGAGGTGATGAAATTATGCATTACCTATGTTGAGAAGTGGAAAAAACACCCATCAACAGAACTAGCACTAGAAGGATGGCCCCTTTGAGTTAAGCTAGATCATATTGGTTCATTATCCCCTAAAAGATTTCATAGACTTTTAAAATCAACTCCAAAAAAAGGGGAATTGAAGAGTTACAACCCCCTACCAAGGCTAAGAGAGCTAAGAGAGGGGAAGTCACTTCATCTTCCTCATCCACTCCATCCACTTCATCTCCTTACTCACCTCCTTCCTCCATCCATTTACACCACACTCATCCTTCCTTTCCCATTTTCACCTCCTCCAATCAGCCATCCCAAACTTCCTTCTAGTCACTTGCCTCCCACAACCAGGGTGTTGCTCCTATCCCTACCCTTCAATTCCAAGGCATAGTCCCAACTATTGTTACCCCTATGTAGCCCCAAGTTCTTGTCCAATAGTAGATATATCCTCTACCTCCCCTCATGGCTTGGCTGGGTAATAACCGTTCTCCTCTATCCTTCAATGATTACCATGACATGCCAAATAACCTAAAAACCTTTTGCATGGAGTTTCATCCTCGAGACCCATAGAGGACAATAGAGGAACACATTAAAATATTCCAAAAAAATTGAAAGATATGAAGATTGCCCATGAGGATGTATCCTTTCGACTCTTCCCTTATTCTTTTGGGGAAAAGGCCTTTTATTAGTACATCAACTTTCCAATGAGATCTATCACCACTTGGGACCTTTTGAAGAATTCCTTCTTGCAGAAGTAGAAGATTCCAATCAGCCCCTCAGAGTTATATCAACAATTCATGTCCATTCGCAGGGAGGTTAATGAACCAATCAACTCCATCAATGATTGGTTTCACTAGGAATTCATTAGGTTACAAGCTCCATATGTGCTTAATGATGTTGCTACCCTACTAGTTTATTATGCAACCCTAGATAACCTTATAGTTGTTTTGGTGAAAAGGATGCACCCAACACCTGCCATATTGGTAGACGCCTATGCTGAGACCATCATACCTAGCACTAACTTGGAGAAAAATATTTTTGGTTCACTACCTTCCTTAGGATAGGTTGCTCATCCCATGTAGATTAAGGACTTGCCCAATCTTTAGCACATCAGATGCCTCTTATGAACCAAGTTCCACAATTTCCCATAGTTCCTTATCCAGGACAACCATTGAATCAGGCACCTCTTGTGCCTCACTACTTATAGCTGCAACAACAACATGTTTATCCTCAACAACCTCAAGTACATTCATACCTATAGGGACCTAAATTCCCACCAATGTAACAAAACCAACCAACAGTGCAGCCATTTTTTTCTTCAAAATCAAGCACCATAGCCAATTAATACAGAGAAAGATTAGAAAGATGAGTTGAAGGAGATGATTCGAAAGATGTCTACAAGATGACATACTTGAGAAATAAAAATAACCAGTTGTAAGCTTCTCAATGCAACATCTAGGCCAACCTCAACTGAGAAAATAGGGATAACTAGGATACGGGTGCCTCATCCGAGCAAAATTATGAAAGAGGGCAGAATTCCAACTAGAACTTCGAAAGGAGACCTTCACAAATGCAAAATCGAATGTGGAATACAAGGCCCAATAATGGAGGTTTTCCACCCCTCTTGACCATCCACCTAACTTAGATAAAATGACAAGCGGGGTGTACTTAGTTGAGGTAGCTTTGTTCAGATGGTGCTAAATCCATAAAACAAATAGGCACTCTAAATTGGATTGTCCTGAGTTCCAGATGGCTGCAGAAATATTTCAAGTAGAAGTATAGAATTCCATTAATAGTGTAGGTTATTGATACATAGTTCCATCAGAGTCGTATTACTCTTCTATGCTTGTGGTCAATCAAGCATTGTTTCTATGAAGTAAGAGAAATGCACCTGAAAAAAAGCCTACTTCCCCAAAGAATGAAGACATAAAGAAGGTAAGTAATGAAGAAAATTTATCCTGTGTCTTTACTTTGGTATAAAATGGTCCAGTAGATGAGGAAGAGTCGTGTGAAGATGAAGTTCAAATGTTTCACCAAAGAGTGACCCCATATAACCTGAGAAGTAGGAAAATAGGAGGACCTTTTACAATCTCCATTCCACCTAATAACTTTAGCACCCCACCTGATCCAAATGCTAGCAACCATCTAGGCTAGCCCCATGTGCCCACCCAATACTTTAACAAAAAAAAATAGCTGAATCATATGCAAAACTAGTATGTTGGTTCATCCCATGGAAAATCCTTCGAGGTAAAATTGAACAAATGGGGGAGTATGTTACTGAAGATTTTAAGGTCAAAATAAGTCTCTCTACTTTCGAGTTGCTTAAGGTGCCTTTAATTAGGAATGCATTATTTAGGATGATTAATGGGACACCCTCTTCCAAGTCAACACAAGAATTCTTTGCTAAAAGAGTATCTTTCAAAGAGCCACAACATGAGCCTATAATTCAAGAAATTATAGAAAAGAAAAAGGATTTCCCTTCAAACCAACTAATAGAAAAAAAACTTACTAAAGAATACACTGAAATGCAAGCTAAAGAAAATAATAATGAGAAAGATAAGAATCAAGTAGCCCAAGTTGATGCACCCATGGGATTATTCCAGGGAAAGTTAGAAATGCCACCTTTTCTCACCACTATTAGAATATTTGGGAAGAACCTACATAATTGTTTGCTTGATTCTAGAGCATCAGCCAATGTTATGCCTCTCGATGTGTGCAAAGAATTAGGGATAGTCCCAACTCCTTCTAGAAGAAAGGTGACCCAACTAGACAAAACTAAGGTGAACATAGTTGGAGAGATCAACTGAATCGCCATGTAGATTGTTGTGAACCCAAGATTGCAACAAGTTATCCTAGACATGTACGACATAATATTGGGATGAGACTTCACCAGGGCATTGAATGGATATGCTACAACTGACTTCTCTCACGTGTGGCTTCCCTAGCAGGAACTACCAAATCAGATCCACAAATTGGGCACCATGTATGAAATTCATGATTACAGAGTACAACATTAATGAGGTGTTTTTTGTTGAAATAAAGAGGGGTAATTATTCTCCTGTTGCATATCAAGAAGAATTAGAGCCTCAAGAAGAAGAGATGAATAAATAGGTCATCTTGGTCTAATGCATCCCTCCTGCTAACATAGCCTATGCACCTCAGAGCACAAAAATGTTGGTAGAATCAAATGATGATGAATCCTACAATGATGGTAATTTGGGGTTGTTAGATGGATTCTAGGATTTCATGAAAAAAGTGTATACAATATCAGTTGAGCCTAGGTGTAAGAATGGGTTTCGAGGAGCTCTTGTTGCCTAGTTGGTGTAGAGTTCATAATGCTTCTCACTTAGAATTCAAATGTTGTCTATGTCAAAGAGCAATAGAGTGTATCAAAGGAAAATTCATGCCAAAAAAGGAGCTTCCAAGAGGACAACCTGCCAACAATAATGATGAGCTAGTACCCATCCAAGAAAGTGCAAATTCAAGTGTCTAGCAAAGGATGAATGAATGCATGATCAACCCTGAAGCTAAGGAGTGGGAGCTGGGTTTGAACTCATCAATCCTATAGGTAAGTCCTACTTCTCTACTCATAGGCTTCAATTTTATTGCACGAATAAAATAGCAGAGTATGAACTTATCCATGGTATTTTGATGGCCCTAAGGAAGAAGGTAAAAATGTTGCAAGTATTCGACGACTCGGAATTGGTAATAAAACAAGATAGAGAGTTATATTCATGTCATGATAGAAGACTAGAATACTATATGCATAGAGTTTGGGATATTTTAGAGAGTTTGGACACACTTAATACCCAATTGATCCATCGCTCCCAAAACCATATTGTTGATTCCTTGGCTCAAGCAGTGAACACTCTTCAACCTTTATCATTGTCTAGCCTCAAAAGGTTCACTGTTGAACTTACTTCCACCCCATCCATGCCAAACAACATCACTAACTTTCAAGTGTTTAATGATGACAAGCACATCTTGGATCTCATCACTAGTTCCGATGTGTTTGTAACTTAGATTATTCATGAGGTTGAGCCTGAAGAGGTTGAATTATATATAGAAGGGGTCATCAATCTCAAGACTAATACTATTCCTAGAGGCATGGTATAGCTTGAATGGATATTTAACTTGTATTAGATTAGAGACCAAGATCAGCAGGAAAAGAGAGATTCCATTAATAATCAGTGACACTCATAACCTCAGAATGGTTGAGGAGGTTAAAAATGTATTCATTGGAAAAGTGTACATGCTAGAAAGAAAGGGATCATTGATGCTTTGGAGAAGTATCATGATGTCATTGCTTGGAGCTATGAGGATTTGAAGACATACAACACCTCCATTATTACACACACCATTCCTCTTAAGCTAGACATGAGACCATTCAAATAGTGACAATGTCCCATCAATGCCTTGTTGGAGCCCATCATCTATAAGGAAGTTCAAAAGTTTCTATTAGCTAGAATTATATTTCCAATCAGGCACTCCACATGGGCGTCCAACTTGGTCCCGGTTAGGAAAAAGAATGGAGAAATTAGATTGCATGTAGATTTTTGCAACCTGGACAGAGCTTTAGAGAAATACAACTATCTATTTCCCTAATTGGATGAAGTGCTATAGATAGTTAATGGGTCTCAAATGATGTATTTCCTAGATGGATACTCTAGATATAATCAGGTAATGGTGCAATATGAAGATAGACACAAGACAATGTTCACCACCAAGTCGGGGACCTTTGCATACAAAAGGATGCCATTCAAACTCATCAACGTTGGTGCCACTTTCCAGCGTGCCATGGAAATAGCCTTCAAGGATCTGATCATAAAGTGCATTATCATCTACATAGATGATCTCATAGTGTTTTCAAAGAAGCAAGGTCATCATGTTTTTGACTATGCAGAGTCTTTCAAAAGTGCAGGGAATTTTGGATTTCCCTTAATTCGAAGAAGTGCATCTTCGAAGTTATAGAAAGTAAGCTTCTTGGACATGTTATTTTAGAGAAAGGAATCTCAATAGATCCCAAGTGCATTCGAGAAATATTGAAGATTTAGCTGCTAGGAATCAAGAAGGAATTAAAATACTTCTTCCGAAACATAAATTTCGTCAGAAAATTCATTATAGGCTTTGTTGAAATAGTCAAACCACTCAATGCAATGTTGAAACAAGATGCCAAAGTTGAGTGGACTCCAGAGGAAAAGCAAGCCTTTGAGGAAGTCAAGAAAGCAATTATTGAAGCACTTGTGTTAGTCAACCTTGATTATCTGAATCCATTCTACCTTTACTCATTTGCTTCAGATCATTCATGTGCCAGCATATTGAATCAAAAGGATGATGAAGGGAATGAGCACCCAATTTCCTTCACGAGTGCTCCATTAAAGGATGTTGAACTGAGGTACCACAATGTAGAAAAATATGTGTATGCTCTGGTCAGGGGAGTCAATAAATTTAGACACTACATCTTGTAGAACAAGGTGTTTTCCATTATACCTAACCCAACAATGAAGAAATTGTTAATGCATAATGAATTAGGAGAAAGCAGAGAAAAATAGGTCACCTTGCTGCGGGAATATGATATGGAGATTTGACCAACGAAACTAGTAAAAGGACAGGCCCTCACCCAAACAATAGCTGAAATAGTGGCTGAAGTCAGACCCAAGATCATTGTCCAACAATACCAACTCAAAGATGTCTCACCCAGAGAGTGGTACGATGAAATTGTCTACTACCTGTTGAACAGCAAGTGTCTACCTTGCCTACAGGGAGATATAAAATGAGCTCTCCAAATAAAAAGTAGTAGCTACATGCTATGGGGATCCATACTATACAAGAGAAATCATGAAGGGGTCTACCACAGATGCCTTGGAAAAGAAGAAGAAACACATGTATTAAGGGGTTTCATTATAAATTTGGCACTAGTCATGGATCTGATCCTTCCACCACTCATCACATATTGCAAGATGGGTATTATTGGCTGACTGTATTCAAGGATGCACACATCCATGTTCATACTTGCCATGTGTGCCAGATCACCACAACTAGAGAATGAAATGTTGTTGTCCCAGTGCAACTAGTCCTGGAGGTAAGACCGTTCATGTAATGGGGTCTTGACTTCATTGGTCTAGTAATCCCACCATCTTTTGCAAGTCACGAGTACATTCTAACCACCTTTGATTATTGTACTAGATGGATAGAAGAAATTGCATGTAGGCAATGTACCATAGAGGTAGTTACTAATTTTCTCAAAAGTTTCATTCTGAATCATTTTGGTTGCCCATGCGCCCTTGTTTGTGATAATGGACTTGCCTTTTCCTCACTCAAATTTTCTAGTTGAGCCTTTGATTACAACATTTCCCTAAATTTCTCATCTAATTACTACCCTGAAGGTAATGGCCTAGTCGAATCCGCAAACAAGAACCTAATCATTTTGATCAAGAAGCTACTCGATAGGAATCAAAAATACTAACACACCTAGTTGCCTTTTTCCCTTTGGGAAGATCATACACACCACAAGGCCTCCGTAGGTGATTCCCTATTCCACCTTGTTTACGATTTGGAGCTTGTGTTTCTTGTTCATCTCAAGATCCCCACCCTCCAATTTATCAACACTTTTTATGAAGGGGATTGATGAGAAGCCTATTTAGCTAAACTACTCCACCTATTGGAAGTCTGGGACCGGGCTATTGAAAATTTTGTCAAACATCGGGGCGTGGTTAAGAGATGGTTCAACTGACAAGAGAATGTTAAGGCCTTTAGAATTGTTGATCTGGTCCTATGTTGGGCCAAAGCCCATGAAAAGAAAGGGGGACATGACAAATTCAACAAGCTCTGGCTTGGCCCCTTTCAAATTTCTGAAATTCTAGGAGATAATGCTTTTTCCTCAAGACACTAACCGGTGAAGATGTCATGTTGCTCGTCAATGGGAAACTCCTCAAGAATTATTTCCTTGCATGAGCTCCTTTGAGCTAGGTCTCTATAAATACTTGCATATAGGTTAGTTTAGGTTTTCTAGTTTTGTTGTTTCATTGTTTTCCTTTGCTTTTGTTTTGCTCGTCTCCTGGTCATCTTGTTTTGTTGAAGGTGTTCCTTTGTTTTTGATGTAGTGGTTGTGCATGGTTTGATGAATAGTTCACTTTGTTGCTTGCTCTTCGTGTTTTTTGGATAAATATTCACTCCCAACAATTGGTCTTTGATTTTTGCTATGGGATGGTTCCCTTACTTGAACTCTAACTTCACTTAGAACATGATCCTTGATTGAATCCTTTCACACTCATCTTGGATCATGCACAAATCCACATTAATTATTTCTGAAGAGTTGTATAGCATCTGTTATGATGGCCTGGTAAGTGAAAAATCTCAAGTCTTCTTTAGTTACCACTATCATTCCAAACCCACAGTAAGATTTAATGCGTATACACTTGAGCAAGAGAAAGAATACTAAAAGAAGTATCAAAAAAGAAAGAAAAGAAAGAGAAATGTTAAAATCAAGCAACTGTGTGGGTGTGCGAACAACTCTATCAGGGATATGGATGCTCGACCAATAGTAGAGAAATGTTCATAGGGTCACAGTGACAACTTCATTGGGGCTATGGATGCCTAGCTGGAAGCAGGGCAATGTATAGGTTACTTTTGGGGTTGGAAAGTTCAAGTAGCTTGCTTAGCCTAATTAATGGTTGTTTGTCATATTTTCTGAAGAAAAGGAATCAATTCACCATATGCACACACTTCTAAAATGTTTTGTGATTTGATTTAGTTAAGGATACTATTCTCTTTTGAGTTCTTCAGTTCACCTATGAAAATGGACCCATAGTCTACAAAACCAAAGATTATGGGTTCTAAATGAGTATTTATCCTTAGAACACTTAGGAGCATTCTCTAGCAGAGTCCCCATTTGTTGTGCCTATAGCACACATGCCTCGTTCAAAATGGGGACCCTCTCTTTTCACTTTTTTAGGTCACTTTTTCCTTTGCCTCATTTTGTGTGCCCCCTATTTTGAATCCTAAATGGTCAAGAGTCCCAGAGCTATCATCTTGAGCTGACCAAGTTTCACCACCCTCAAATTTTTCAAGTCTTTGGCCTTTGTGGAGTTCATTTGGTAGTTTTCCTTGAAACTTCAAAATTGTCGTCCTTTTCCCTTCATGGGTCTGCCCTTGCAGGCCACCCTTGGTAGAATTCCATCCATTCACTATTGTCCCTATGGTGGCTAATTCAACACATCCACCCACTTTGCAGGGTCTATGGCCTCTATTGCCATCTCTTTCACTAACTAACCAAATGGTGAACACTTGGCTATCATTCACCCTACGGGCTCTACCATTCCTACCACCAACCATTTTGAATTATGTGCCCACCAACCGTGCCTGTCATCGTACCCACATTTATTACAAGCATTTAATGACTAGAGGTCTATAAATAGGAGATTCTTATGGGCCATTTTCACTAACATTCCTTCTTAAAAGTTGTCAGAGCCCTCCAGCTTCCGCCGCCTTTGCACCCACAAGATCTTGTTATCGTTTGAGCATCGTTTCCTTCAATCTCTTCACAAATTCTTGTGGGTCTACCATGTAGAACTTCTGCCGATGCTTGTTTCATTTTTTTTCTTTAATTTTTGCAAAGTTATCAAAATTTTGAAGAATAACCCTAAAATTAGTAGTAAGAATACCTCATGATGCACAAAACCCATGTTTTAAAATTTGAAAATCCTTTGAAATTCAGCCTGTTGGACATTTGTGGAACTTACCCTAGCAGCTATTATTGCCTTATCCCTCCAATGATAAACTTTAAACAACGACCATCACCTTCAGTGAACTTGCTCATGTGGGTGGAAGCCCCCTTTTTTTTGCCACCTTTAAACTTAACAAAAATCCTAAGTAAGATGTGAAGGCCCTCGACACCCAGGGGCCCACAAGTGCAGGCTTCTACATGTGGATGGCCCCATCTATCTCATCATTTTCAACGGCTACCTCACTACGGTCTTCTAGCTTGCAGACTCTGATGGTTGTTTTTTTTGTCACTTGAGCACATTGATAAATTCCTTTTGCAGGCCATTCAGCATGGGTTTCCTTCATTGTTTTGTCACTCTTTCAAACAATCATTCCCAAAATGGTGAGAGCCTTAATTCCTCCTACTATAAAGGCCTCGTGTTGTCTACTTCTGCTGAACCTTTGAGAAAAATACCTAAGTGTGAGTCCTTTGTAGGTCACTTGATGCAAACTTCCATTCGTGGACATCTACCACACACTCTCTATCCAAAACGGCCTTGGTTTCCCATCTGTCTACCTCATGGACTCCGCATTGACTGCATCTATTTAAGCCCCAGGAATAAACAACCAAGTTTTATTCTTGTAGACCCTTTGTTGTGGGTCACCGCTACCTAGTGTCCACTGTCTCACATGGTCAATGGCCTCTGCCCTTTTGCTTTATAGACCCTAACATTGACTTATCCCAAGAATTTATGGAAAATCATTAAGTATAAGATGAGTGTGGGTAGTCCAATGCAGGTGGCTACCTATGTGTCGTTGTCTCACTTTTTCCACACTTAGACTGCCAAGCCAGGCCCACCGCCTACTACATTGAACTCGACCTCTCTACTGTCATCCGACCAACAAAAAATGAATAACCTACATCAATTCTCTTTGTGGGTTTGATGGTGAAGACCACTTCCTATGGGCCATCGTCTTGTCTTCACCGTCTCGCTTTCCCAACACCCCATGTCTCCCGCTGGTCTTCACCCACCTTATCCCAAAATGACTTGAAACTTTGTAACCAATTGGTGCTTCCCTTCCAACCTATGGGTCCCACATTTCAAGATGTTGTCTATGGGATTCCACCTCACCAGTGTTGTTTCAAATGGCAGAGCTCCTAAATGGCTAAGATACCTCTTACTTTTGCAACCTTTGGACCTACATGCCAAAATGACTAATTTAGCACTTCCAAGACCTCAAGAATGATCAAACCCACATGTCCAAATGACCTAATACCTTGGTGGGATCCATCTTAAGGTGGGAATCTTGATGGGGGATTCCGCATGTGGGCAGTCATGCCCTCTTTGTCATCCACTTGTTGCCTACTTCAAAACGGATGCCAGCCCAAGGAAACCCAGACCCTTGGGCCCGCATTGTTGAATCTTCCCCAAATGAAAGGAAAATGATGATCTAAGATGAATGTTGTGATATTTAAAAGCTAAATTACTTGATCTAACATTTATTTTACAAGGTTTTGCTAACACTCCCCTTGTTTTGCACATGAATATGCTTATTGCTCCTTTTTTTGTAGGATTTATGGAATTAATTGTAGGACCTTCGAGGGCATCCACAAAAAAGGAAAAGGGGAAGAAGACCACCAAGGCACTAAGGGGTAAGGAGGAAAAATACCAAATGAAATACAAGTTCCATGGAACCAAGGTCACCTCCAAGGTCACCACCAAATGGGATACAGTTACAGACACAAACCTAGGGCGTATTGACATTGATGAATTTAGGCAGAGGGTCATTTCCAATCCCATTATAGAAAATGCAAAGAGAATTAGGAAAAGTGGATTGGTCAAGGTAGCTAGTTTCCTATCTACTCTTGTGGGTTCTGAGCCGGTGATAGCCTGTAGAGAGGCCTACCAAGAGAATACCAAAATAATTGTCGACTATGATGGCAAAGTATTGGCTGACCTATCCTCTAGGTTCATAGGGAAAACTTTCCACATCCCCACCTTTGATCCAATTGAGGAGACAACCAAAGAAAATGTTGAGAGCACATGAAAATTTGACCCTCTTAAATGCAAGAAGCTAATCAATCAATACTAGTTGAAATAGAAGAGGGGTAGTGCAAACAAGGTACCTTAAGAACTCTTTAGGAGTGACTTCTACGAGGACTATCATGACTTGGTAAATCTGCTAAGTAGGGTCATGGGAATCTCGACTGCGGTATAATTCCAAGACTAGATGTTTTATTTTATAGAAGAGATCATCAGGGGGAAAATCAAGTTCAACTAGGCAAGAATGATCAACAATTGTTTGCATGAGCAATTTGTAGTAGTTAAGAAGACCTCCCAATTTTATACAACTTCTTACTTGGTCTATCTTCTAGATGATCCTATCCCATACAAAGGTCTATTTGTGGTGTAGATCCCAACACAAAGGAGAAATCTAAAAGTCTATGTCAGGCATCCACAACTCTAATATCAAAACTTCAAGAAAGACTATTGCAAGGTAAATGATGCCTTTATCGAACACATCATCAAACTTCTCAGAGGTGACTTTGAAAGGAGAGTCACACATAGTACACATGAATTCATCCATCAATTTGGATTCTTGTTTATACAATTTCCTAAATTCACCTACATCTCAACCAAGGGCTTCTCTAAGAGGCCATATAAGCTACCTTGGTATCCAAATGACCGGTTGATATTGCTAGTAGTCTCCAGATAGCTACGACATGCACATACTCTTCTAAGTGACAAGCATAGGCCAAGAATCCCATACACTCTCACCTTTGGCTAGGATATGTATGATCTTCCCACATTCCAAAGTGTGGAGTACTTTGAGAAGGAGATCATTGAATATCACTTGGCACTTTACACTACTCGGCCATGGATGAATCCATATGGAAAATTGAAGAAGATGGTTAGGAGAGAATATGCCCACTTACATAGTGTTGAAGACTTCTGGGAAAATTGCAGAGATGACAAAGAAGTACACATGAGACACTATATGCGTATGAATTCCTACTTTGTTAAGATAGTCAAACTATTTCCAGCACCATATCAGATCATGGAGGATGAGAATACCGTTATAGATCTAAGATTTGACGCAATTGCTAACTTGCCCCTCCCTATGATTGATTGGAATGAGGAAGAGGTTAATGATCTTGATATCTTAAAAAATCCAATAGAGCATCAAACCAACCAATGGATTGATGGAAAAATTGCTCAACTAAAGCTCCAGGGAGTGACCTTGACCTATGGTAAGCTTGAAGATGAGCTCGAGAGTGAAAGTGATAGCAGGACTGCTACTTCCCCAATTGGAGAGACACAAAAATCTCCTCCCACCACCAAGTCAAAGAAAATAAAAGAGGTAGCAGAACGCTAGCCAAAACATAAAGTATATTCAAGAAAGGTGTCAGAGGGTGAGTCCTCAAAGAATGCAAAGAAATAAGGCAGATCCACTGAGATGCCCACAATCTAGGAGGACCCACTCCATGAAGGAGAGGAAGAAGAGGCTGAGCAACCAAACTCTCCCCGTGTTGCCTCTGCTCTTGCTACCACCACCATTGGTACTTCCATTACTCCTCTGTGAACATCTCAAGCCCTACTCACTTCCACTCCCCCTACAGTGGGCATCATATTTCACCTTGCCTCCTCCTCGTCTACTACACCCATTATGGTGAGGGATTCTTCCTCTACAACCACTTCTCCACTCTCATCTTCCTCCATGTCTCCATCAACAACTATCCTCTTATCCTCTGCAACAATAATGCCCACTCTCACTCTTCCAAAATATTTTTCTCAACACATGCAAAACATACCAATGGATCTTTCTGGAGTATTGATGAACCTTGTAGTGCAAGTTTCCCTAGCTCAGGTCGTTGCTAGTATCCCTATCCCTCCCCCTCAAATAGAACCACCCAAGATGAAGGTGACAATGCAAATCTCTAAATATCTAGAAATAAAAGAGATGGAAGCAACTAAAGGAATGAATGAAGAATCTGATGATGATTACCATGAGCATCTAGACAACCAACACTTGGTCATTGACAAGATGGCCTATGAGGAGGAAAAAAGCATAGTCCTTGGAGGAAGATATTGAAGATCCAGGTGCAAAATACATAGAGGAGACTTCTAACCAAGAACTTGAGGAATAATTGGACAATCAACTCACGGATGTCAGGGAAGAAGTCAAAATGCAGTATTCTGAGAAAAAAGGAGATTGATGAAGAAATGGAGGTAACTACAAAACCTCCAACCAAGAGACAAGACAAGAGCCATGGTCATGGTGAAGAAATGCCCCTCGAAGGGGAAGAAGAAAGGAAAGAAGAGAAAGCTCAAGAAGAAGATAAGCCTAAAGAAGAGGATGAAGCATGAAAAATCCCAAAAGTAGAAGGGCGGATAGAGTTTGAACAAGAAGAAGAAGAAAAGGCATCTGAAGGGGAAGATAGCCCCAAGGAAAACATAGTCACCATTGAGTCACAGGAAGAAAAGGCTATATTCATCCAGGACTTAGATGAAAAAGAGGAAGAGAGAACAAAACAAGAGGCCTTGGGCCATGAAGATAGAGAGATCCAACATATTCAAAGAGAAGAAGGTGATCATGAATCACCAAAAGAAGGATCTTAGATGCCCGAATGGATAGAGAAGAAATTACAAAAGAATTCCCCCATCCTCATGGATCCCAAAGAAAGGATAGAATCCATCCTAGCATGAGCCCAGATAGGAATGAAGAAGAAGAAGAAGCCAAGGGTTAGATCCCATATCACGATGGATGCATTGGGATTGAGGAGCATACAAATAGATACTCTAGTGATGGATAAAGGAGGGGTCAGCTACAATATCTCCACTATTGATCTGGGGACAACCACAAGGGAAAAAAAGATTGATCACCTCCAAGGATTTGTCACCATGATCATGCATCAGATGAATAAGAACCAATCATCTAAGGAGGAGTTAAAGGCATAGGTGGAAAATATTATGATCCAGATACAACAATGGTCTTTCATTGAATAACTACCCACAACATCGTCAGCCACTTCTCTACTAATTTCTAAGGATCACATTAGCAAATTGGAATAGAGGAAGAATTGGTCTAAGGCTACCAAAGACTGGTTTCGACAGGTAGTCTACAATGGAGATATGGGTATAGGCCATTTTGTCTAGACAAAAAACAAGTTTCGGGAGGTGCAAAAGAAGCTCAAGGGAACAAGGAAATTTTGTACTGACTTCCCAAAACTATACCATATCACAATCTGAAACCCGCGGCTATCCTCAAGATGCTCGAGAGAACTTGGGAAAAGGAACTGGCACTGGTAAAAGATGACCATTGGCTTGTTGAGACATGGAAATTAGGCTTGGATCATAGAAAATAATTTTTGAAGCGGGTGCTTCATGAAGTGGAGCTAGACCTAGATTGGGTCAAAGAACATCAGGTGACCTGCAAAGAATATTTAAAGCTCATGATGGATTATGGCATGCCTATCATCAAGCTAGATCCCCAAAAAATAAGGGCATATTTCCATAAGAAGATGGAGAACGGGGCCACTGATACACTAATGCCTTATTTTATAAATTTTTCTACTTGATCCTTCATCCAATCGAAGCAAGTGATCAAGAACACACCAAAATGTGATAAGGATTGGGACTTGATTACTAGCAAATCAAGAATGTTGAACTTCTAGGTGCTCCAATCTGGCATAATGGAATGGAGTAAGCTCCACATGTTGATTGGATAGTTTGTGTGATACACCACAGTGAAGAAGAATGAAGGAAATCCGATCATCGACGATGAATTCCTCACAGTGTAGCTGCAACAAAGGGAAATCAGCTAGAGGACAAAAGTGATACAATGCCAAGCAATAGAAGAAAAAGTAGGCTAAAAGACAAAGGATGTATTTTAAATTGTAAGATATTGAGGGGTAGGTGAAAACCTAATTTATAGTGAATCTTGGCCACACAATGATATTAAATCTTGTTCATTCGTTCTACTTTTTGAAACTATAAATAGGGGGGTTTCTTCTCATTTTCAAGAGAGAGAGTTGAGTTGTTGTAAAGACATGCTGCTAAACTTCTAATAGAAATTCATTTCTCTTTTAGGTGGATTCTTGAGTTTCATTCATGTTTCATGATTCTTCTCTTCATAGTTAATAGATTTGAGTAGATTTACTTTGTTTTTCTAAGTTTATCATGCTTTAGTAAATTAGTTAGTGTTGTTCATTAATGTTGGAGAATTCTGTTGTGTTGATGCCCTTCCTTGTTCATTCTTTTTGTTGTTTATTGATGATAAATAGTAGTGTAAAGCTAGTCTGAACATGAATTGAATGTTGCACCTAAATTTTATCTTTTATTCATGCTTTATGGTAAATGACTAGATGAAAATCTATAGACCTTAGAAGATTTCACTAGTTTCATGAGACTGTTAGATGATTTGGTTAAGTGGAACTTAGTTTCAAGAAGGTTGTCCATTGTAGCATCCTTGATTATCACTGTTCATTGGTAGATTTGGGTCTAGGAACTTCTTCCCTTCCCTACCCTTTTGACTTTTCTTTGAAATTGTAATTTAGGCAAATTTCAGGCATCATTGTAAAGCCAAATCTAATAATGAAAGTGGAGTTCTAGACTATTGTTTTGAACTTGCAACAGCTATACATCAACTCCAATACCTTGAGAACTCCATTTAAAGAACCAACTTCCCTCCAACATAACTCACATAAGGCCACCCTATGATTACTAGCAATATCACATGAACCAACTGATATATTCCAAGCACATGATGACCTGACACCCGAGAGACCTTGGGGTAATTTTCTCCAACTTGTTTGTAGGATATTGTCTTTCAAGAGAGGTGATGCACTTATGAATTACCTGTGTTGAGAAGTGCAAAAAAACCCATCAACAGAACCTTTCTAGGATTAAATCATTATATTTTCTAAAAATAAGTGATTTCAAACAAAAATCAAGATGTCCCTAAAAGTGTAACCCATTATTGTGGAAACACCCATTAAGTTAAATCATGATAAGTGGTTTCCCTCAATTCCATACAATAAACAAAACACAATATGAACACAGAAAGGATCCATGGATCTAGAGTTAGTATACATCTTTAGGACAATATTAATGAGATCAAAATTGACATTATTCCTCCAAATATTCATGGAATTACGAACGCAATGAAAGAATGACACATAGAGAAAATAAACAAACCTTTGGGTCAACATGGAAAATACCTAAATGTCTTAATTCCCAATATCATCCCCAAAAGGAAAAAACAAGACAAAAATCAATTTCTTAGACATAAAGAAGAATGGAGATACAAATAGATGAATGCCACAACATATTTGTTTCCTCTATATCTTGGTTCCAACTGTATATGAAAAATTTAGATAGAATAAAAATGATAAAATAATAACATGCATTACCTAATCTGAATATTTAATACCTCAAATAGACACAATGATGGATGAATTATTTGATTGATTTGATATGTTGGTTTCTCAATTCAGTAGCATAACATTGAGATGGAGATGATAGATGAATGATGATAGATAGAAATTAATGAATGATTCAAGAATGATTTTGGTAGCATAAGGATACTTGAAGAATCAACCCCCAAAATGGCGTATGAGAGGGTTGATTTATGGGAAAGGTTTGATTTGGATTGATGGTTGAGATTGGATGTCAATAAGATTTCTTAATCAATGGCCAAGATTGAAAATTGTAGTATGAAACAGGGTTAGGGCTAAATTAGGGAAAATGATAAGAATGAAGGTTTGAGATTGAATTATGAAATAATTCAATCAAGGGCTAGGATTAAATGAGATGTCAAAAGATAAGATTTGATATGGAAGATAATATTGACATGGATAAAGAGGTGAGAATAGAATTTAAATAATAAAAAATATTTAATCTAGGTGGCCAATGAATAATTAAATAATAAAGACATTATTTAATTATAGAAGAATGTGACATAGGAGGAATCATTTTGAATTAAATAATGATTTAATTCAAAATTCAAGAGAGTGGAACAAATTAAATAAATAAAATTTATTTAATTAATGAGAAAAAAAGCTAATGAATAATTAAAAAATTAAAATAATTATTTAATTATAGTGGAAAGTGATAGAAATTAAATAAATAGGAATTTATTTAATCTTAGAAAGAAAAAGGACTTAATTAATGATGTAATTAAATAAATAAAATTTATTTAATTAATGATGTAATTAAATAAATAAAATTTATTTAATTAATCAAGGAAGAATAAAGAAATGGATTGATTAAATAATCAAAATTATTTAATTAATAAAAGACATATGACACTAAAAAATAATTAAATAATTAAAAATTATTTAATTATGAACAATAAAAGGAGAAATGATGAAGAATCTAAGAGTCTCAGGCCTAGGACAATATTTGTAGACACAAAAAATGACCTAGGCGTGCAAGTTCTATTTTTTCCATATTTCTTCCTGGCATAATTAAAATATTTAATTCCTATGGTTCAATTTCAACTATTAATTAAATAATTCGTAATTATTCAATTACGTCATGTCTTTTATTCCTATTGATTATTTAAATAAAAAAATTTAATTTATTTATTTAAATGCGTCACTAATTTTCTAATGTTATTCTATGATTAAATAAATTCTTAAATTTATTTGATTATCTTTTGTCCATTATTTCCTCTTGATTTTTTAAATAAATAAATTTTATTTATTTATTTACATATGTCAGTAATTTCTAATGTTTTCTTATAATTAAATAAATTCTTTAATTTATTTAATTATTGTCCACCTTGCCATTCTTCTAATTTTAAATAAAATCATTTATTTAAAATTGGTCCACTTCCTAATTTTCTCTCTTAGTGAATAATTCAAATTAATTATTTACCGTCATGTGACCCCACCTTTTGAATTAAATTATGTTTAATTCAAAATAGGCTTTTTCCCTCCATGAATCAAGTAATTTCTAATATTATTTGATTTTCTAGCTCTCTTTTTCTATGCCATTCTTATCTCCTTGCCACATGCATTGTCAACCCTTGATTTGATTTTCTCAAATTAAATCTTTTCCACTAATTTCAGATTTGACCTAATGTTGCCCTAACCATAATTGTGTGTTGCCATAGTGAATCATGTCCATTGATTCTAGGGCACTTGTCAATCTTCAATCTTGGCCATTCATCCAAAATTGCATTTTCTATAAAATAGCAATTTTGCTCTCATTTTGTCACATCATGCTATCTACATCTCATGCATTCTTGTTTTAGGCATCTTTCTAGTCTCTCATTTGGCATTTTGGCATACTTTAGTCATAGTTTAGATTTTCTTACTAGTTGCATAGTTGCATAGTATTGCATTTTTTCATTCAAATCCTTCAACATTTGCTTTGGTCTTGGCATAGTCATAGGTTGCTCACTTAAAATATGAGGGAAAAATACATATTGTAGTAAATAGAGAAGGGATAATGGAGATCAATCTTGGAGGTTGAAGGCTAAAAGGTAATATCTCTCTTTGTTTTTCATGTTTTCCTCCTTTCTGCTTCATTATTACTTTGGTTTTTTGGTTTATTTAGCTACTAATCTACTAACCTAGGAACTTCCCATAGTTACATTAGTGAACCTGACACCAAAATCATGCATGTTAATTTTTTTTGTACAGGTTTCTTTTGTGTTTTATAGGTACAGGTATGAAAATTCATGTTTTCATTTTCCAGAACCACAATCGTTGTGTCATGATGCATTCGGCAAGTAGAATGACACATTTGCATATTTGAACTGCATTTACTATCTACAGAGATGCATTCACCCAGACTCTAATGCATTTGACATCCTATGAGACACATTTGATTGTTGCGACGCATCTATTCTACATAACAACACATTTCTCTAACAGAGTCCAACATACAAACCTAAGCCGCATTTTCTATGCAAAGTGATGCATTCACTTTGCTATGATGCATTCGTTTGGTAAATTATTGCATTCAATTTTTTCAAAATTTTCCTAATTTCTCATTGTAATCTTTTAGTGTAGGGGTTTTTTTGGTTACTAATTGACTGTTGTAGCATGTGGATTTGAATTTTTGTGGGTCCAAGACATCTTTTTGAGACTACTAACAAGTGGTTTTGTAGGTTCGAATGTCCAAGGATTTTGTTTTGAAACCATTTGTCTTTATTTTAGATTAGAAAACACTTCCATTGGTGCTCTAAAAAGAAAATTTTCTTGTCTCACTTAGGCTTAATTTGGGGGTTAAAATAACTTTGCTTGATTGTGCTTGAAGGTGGTAGGTGATTATGCTCTCACCTTGTGTAAACTAGGTGATCAAAAAACTAGACCCATCTATTTTATGTGTTGCCCCAACTCAATAGTCGAAGTATCCTCTCCCCTTGTGCACTTGTGTGATCCTAGGTAAAAGAGAAATGGTTATTGACTCTATGAATTGGCCCTTCCTTGGTGGAAAAAAGTACTCACCCCAATGTGACTCAAACTAGAAACAGAGCTCTTTGGTCGAGCTACCCTCGACTGGTATATAAATGTGAATCCTAATGGAAAACTTAGGATTATAAATGCAGATGTGTCACACAGACAAGTGAACTCCCCAAAACCCTATTGAGCATAACCTCTTTAGGCTAGAGTTCCTCCTTATTGGAACTAATCTTGCCCTGTGTGTGGCCACTCGAACAGGGGTCTCAAACTAAAAACTTTTGTGTAGTTTCCAAAATCCTTTCTATTTGATAGTACACCAATGGTCTTTGTAAAGGCATCCACATTCTCATAGTTCTTAGTAGAGGTGATCAAGTTGCCATGGGAGATTTATGGGGGTTGGAAGCTTGGTTGACCTAAAAAGTGAGTGCACTATAAGGGGCAGCCCGTGTGGCCAAGATTCTAGATTCATCCATTAAGAATAAGTTCAATTACAGAAACCCACATAGAATCTAGCAAATATTATCCTTGCCTAACCTAGGATTGTGCTTGTCTTCTTTGTGCATGATTAAGAAAAAATATCATATTTTCCAAGTGTTTTATGAAACATTCAAACAAACAAACACCATTTCACAAATCTGGAAACAAACATTCAACTTGGACAACTTCAAAATTTTGCCAAAATTGCAAAAAAAACTTCACATATTTTGTTGCAACGCATTTGCTACAATACATATGCTTTTTGCACCGCATTTGACATTTTTGGTCACATTCACTCTGAAAAACTGTATTTTCTATTTTTGGCCATGCATTTTCTTGTACTGAACCACATTCGCTTTACAAAATGCCACAATTTCTTTTCTGAGTTGCATCTGTAGAGCCACATTTGCTAAAACTATGACACATCCGCTACACTGCAACACATTCGAAACCTGGAACGACGCATTTTCCTGACAAAAGCTAAAACACTATTGTAGTCTAAAACTGAAACTAAACTTGTTCAATCTACCATTAAACATATTTTTCCAACAGCCTCTGTCAAAAACCAGAAGGAAAACTATTCAAATCTTCCATCATTTTTATCTTTAGCTTGTATTTACCCATAGGTTTAAATTTGTAAAATTTTAGTTACATCCTTTAGAGTCCATCATCTTCATTTTTGTCATAAACTAGTCCTTAAGTCCTCATTTCATTTGCAGATTTTGGGCTTAAGAAACTTTACCGTACTTTGCAAAATCATTTCCCTCAAGAGTATGTGGTCATTCAACTTAGTCATCATAATTTATTTTAGTCATTTTCCTTTTTGTGAGACTTTCCAACTCAAAATTCTAGTTAGGAAACCTCACTTTTTCATCTTGTCATCTTGTCTTTTAGTCACATTAGTAAGTCCCTGGATGACCCAAATCAAGACATAGATCAAGCTTAAGGTGGTTGAGTAACCTTATCCCAAATCATTTAGACCTTTGCACTTGCATACCTTAGCACATTTAAGTCCTCTTAGTACTCATTTTGCATACCTTATTCCTAAAAATCCAAAAAAAAATTAGTCCTTATTGTCCTTTGGCATTTGTCAATTCCTTTAGGTAACATTGTCATATTTCATTGTCATCCCTTATAATCAAAAATCCAAAAAAAATAGTTTGCATTTACATTCCTTATTCAAAAAATTCCAAAAACATAGTGTCATATAGTTGTCATTTTCATCCTCTTCCTAATTTGAGCAACTCCTTATATGGTTGAGACTAGGCTTCAAAGAAAAAGAAGACAAATGGCTAATTTTGCACAAGAAAACACATATCTTTTCCAATGAAATTAATCAAAACATGAACCAAGACACATCCTTTATCAATCCTTTCAGTGAAATGAACATGTCATCTTCATCACGTAACCCCTTTGAATCATTCATGCATAGAGATGAACATGGACATGTATTTATGGAAGACTTAGAAGTTGTAGCATAAAATCTTGATGTAGCCTTCTTTGTAGAAGAATTGGTCTTACATGATCCACAAAGATATTTAGCCATGCTCTTGGACCAAGGGGTTAAATTACCACATGGCTTTGACATTAACACTTTGAGACCGACCTCTCTTGATCATCATACCAACAACAACAATAATACATACAACGTGTCCAACACTAATCAACCTCAAAACAATACAAGCAATGCTTTCATTGGTGCCACCTCACAAATTGCACAAGCACTATTAGTGCCACCTCTAATGACACAACCAATCAAAACAACTCCAATTCAATCAATGAAACATCTATTAGAGGGACACCAACTATGTCACAAGTCATGTCACAATCAATGCCAATAATGTCAACAACATCCCCACAATCAGTTGGAGCTACCTTTGGATCCTCATCAATGGGGGCAAGTTCTTCAAACCCTCTATTTGGAGCTTCATATAGTGCCATGGATGCATCATCATCAAATCATTTCATTGGGTCTTCATTCAACCCTCTTGGAGGAAGTAAATGATGTATTTTCATTAGAGGACCATAACCAAATGTCAACACATCATCACAACTTAACACTAATACTTCACAAGGTCAAAACACCAACATTCCCCATGGACAATTTCACCAATTTGGACAAGGCAATTAGAGTACGCAACATATGATTTCATTTGGACACCAAAATATCCAAGGCCAACACATCCCACAAATATCAACTCAAATGATTGGAAGGCACATTCCTACATATGCATCAGACATCCATACCTATCAACATGTACCTAACAAAAATTGGAAATACCAATAACATTCAAACCAAAACACATCATAAATTGCACAACAACACATCCCACAAAAAAATTAGAACATCTCTTCACAACAAATGGGGGCACATGGCATTCCTATCACCCCCATGTGTGATGCAACAAACAATCCTATAATTGATGCCTTGATAGCTCAAGTGGCTCACTTGCAAAAGACTATAGAAAACATGCAAATGTCCAAAAAAAAGTCACACATGTCATATGACCTATGTCCATATCCTTTTGACACAAATCTATACATGCCACTGTTCCCTCCTGGATATGTGGCACCAAACTTCACCAAGTATAAGGGCAAGACAACCCGTATTGAGCACATTCAAGAATTCACGACAAACTATATAAGAATTGCCTATGAACATACTTAACTTGATGAGACTCTTCTCTAAGAGTCTTACAGGACCCACACTTGAATGGTTTTCCACTTTAAAGGGAATAAAAACATGGGACGAACTTGTAGAAAAATTTGTGCGAAACTATGCCTATAACATTGACACAGACACCTCCATCACTAGCTTATGCACACTTACACAAGAAGACATTGGTGAAATGTTTATCCCATTCTTCCAAAGATGGAGAATTCTAGCAAGTCATTTCCATATCGACATACCTAAGAAATAAAAACTTGACATGTTTTTCCAAACACTCCTAGGTCCATTGAAATATGGCTTGCAAGTTCACTGCTGCACAACCTTCACAGACCTAGTCGAAAAGGGTGTCCAACTTGTGAAATCTCTTATCGCTAAAGGAGAATTAAAATATTCCCCTCAAAACACAAATAGAAATCCACTCATAGACAAGAGTAAATACTGGGTTAAGAATAAACACATTACCAATGATGGCATTGCTGATGCTAAAGAAATGAACACAATGGGTCTCGTACTTACCCTTAAAGGAGCTCAGGCACAAAAAAAAACCAACAACTACATTGAAACCTCCTACCAATTTCATTCAAAATAACCAAAATAGTCAAAACAATCAAAATTAAGGACAACCCTGTCAGACAAGGCAATTCCCGAAAAGACGTACATACATCACCTTAGGGGAACCAATCGAAGAATTCCTTAAGAAACTTCTTCAAAATGGTTTCATCACACTAGAATACCCTAAGCCATATGACCTAGGGAAATTTAAACCATCATGCTGGGATGATAATGCTTTCTGTGATTGCCATCAGGGTAAAGGGCATAAGACATCCCCTTGTTGACAACTAAGAAACATTGTACAAAACCTCATTGAAAATTGCACAATTGAATTGGGTGGGCCACAATTTACATCAAATGTAGATGATATTATTCACAAAAACCCAATGCAAGACCATGGTTCAAATAACTCCTCAATATCAAGTCCTAAGACAAATAATAATTGTGCCAACTATACCTACACTGCATTCGACTATTGCAGAGGAACTATTATCAACCACATCTGAACTAATGATGAATATTTCAATACCATCACTATCAAAAGAGCACCCAAATCTAATGCCACTACCCGAAGTGGAAAAAACACCATAACTGGTCCTCCTCCTTAGCAAATGAAAATTACAATACCCTTTCCATCCACTAAGAAATAACAATTAGGCCCATCCACCAAGCAATCACAATCTAAGGGATAGAATAACCTTATTTATCAACTAAGAAAAACCCCTATGCAAATTTCCATACTCGAGCTGCTTCACATTTCTTCTGCACATAAGGCTATACTTGACAAAACATTGCAAGATTCCTCTATCCCTCAAGACATTGATGTCAACCAGTTGGAAGCCATGGTGGGATACCTCACTACACCCCATCATGTAACATTTTCAAACCAAGATTATTCATCACCGAAGTCCAATCATAACAACACATTACACAATGAAGTCTTTATCCATAAGCATAAGGTCAGATGATTTTTAGTAGGTGGTGGAGTAGAACTAAGCATATGCTCCTTAAAATTGGTTAAGGCTTTAGGATTCTCTGATGCTTGCATAGATGTGACAAAGAGAATTGTTATAAAGGCATATGATGATGAGGAACATTCCTCTTGAGGTGTTATCACTCTCCCTCTCAAATTTGGACCGATCATTGTAGAAACAACTTTCCAAGTACTAGATCTTGAATTACCCTATAACATCTTGCTTGGATAAACTTGGATTCACACCTTAAAAGTTGTTCCATCCACCTACCATAAATACTTGAAGTTCCCCTTTGATGGCACTAAGATCACTATATATGGAGACCCCAATCCATTCCAATACTATACCAACCTAAGGGATATATTAGACCACAAAGTGTCAATCAACTGAGAAGCTTCAACACCATCTTCATCCAAATACATTGATCCATACACACTTGCTAAATCATCTGCATCTAATCCTTCATCATCCACCACACCTTCTTCCACCACCCTGAAGGCTAATTGTGGTGTCAAGATCCAGGACTTAGGTTGTGGGGAATACAAAGCGAACATGGCCTACTGCATCACCAAAAAAACTAGCTCTCCTAAGGTATATGGTTGACCCTATTTTAGAATGGAACCTAAGGAAATTTTTAGGGTAACTCCATGCATTTTTATAAAATGGGGTGAAATGAGCAAAGAAGCCATCAAGGATACATCAACATGGATTTATAAGGACCAAGAAAATCCACCCCCATTACCAGTTCAAATATACGGGAAAGGCTATGATATAATGAAGGCGAAAGGCTACAATGGAACTAGTGGCCTTGACAGAAATAAGACTAGAATGCAAGAACCTATAATGCCTCCCCAAAGACCAAAACTTCTTGGGTTAGGGTATGGTCTACCCAAAAATGACAATCGACATACTAATTTACTTTCGAGTGAGAACGTGAATGCTTCAGAAAGTGTCGAGACTATTGAGGAATCCCTTACTGAAACTAAATCCCGTAAATGGAAATTTGGCTCCCAATGATCCCTAAGTGAATGTTGCCTAGATGAGTTGTCCCTTGAACCTAGGGAACCTACTTTTGAAGAAATATTTTGGAAAATGTTTAAGATTGACCCAGTAATGAATAATGATAATCCCAAGATCCCAGGGAAATGAGAAGACTATGATAGACTCTTTTTCTCAAGGAATAATGACAAGTTTGAATCATCTTCTAGTCCTATTGGCCATAACCCTGACATAGTTGTCCAGCCACTTAACAATAATGACCTGCTACATGACACTATTGACTCAAATGCTAGTCCATTTGTCCCTTATTTTGACAATGATTATGAATCAAGTGAAGGAGAATATTGGATAGAGTCCGATTGGGAACTAGATGATGACAATTTCATTTTCAATGCTTCTAAATCCATCAGCATGTTTTTCGCATCCTCCCCACCATTCACCAAAACTGATGATGGTATCTCCTTAGTCTCCCCACAATTAATTGATTGGGATCAACTAGGCCCACCAGTCATGGACACATTTCAAAATGATGAAGCCCTTGCAAATTTCATGGGACTACATGAGGGCATACCAAGTGGAGATCACAAGGTTGGATTTTCCATTCACCTAGATTGTGTATCTTACTTTGGGGAGACTGCTTTTTCCTCTAGTCATAAAATGAAAAATAAAAATAAAACAAAAAATGACATGTCTTTAGGTGAAAACTGAAAGGCACCTTCTAATGATAAAAAAGTAAAAATAAAGGACATATCTACGGGTGAAAACCTCTCAGAAGCTCCCAAAGATGGAGGATTGGAATTTATTCCCATAACTCAAGAAAGATTCACAATGCTCATAGAGGACACCATGGAAGTCAACATATCTACAACAAAAGACCCTAAAATTGTCCTCTTTGCAGCATCCTTGATAGAAGAAGAGAAACATTAATTCCACAAATTCTTTTTAGAGCGTAAGATTAATTTCACATGGTCCTATGTTGATATTCATGGTTTTGATCCAGAACTGGTCTTACACCATTTTCCACTACTTCCATATGCCAATCTAGTAAAAAAAAAGCTGTGTAAAATGCATCCTCAAATTTCCTTGTTGGTTAGACTAGAACCTAAAAAGTTGTTGGATGTGGGATTCATATGGTCAATAGACTATGTTGAGTGGATATCCAATCTTGTACTAGTCACAAATCCAAATGGTCATATTCAAATTTGTACAGATTTTAGAGACTCGAACAAATCATGTCCAAAGGATGACTTTCCATTTCCAAACATAAATATCATAGTTGACCTTACCACAGGATACGAGATGTTGTCCCTCCTAGATGGTTTCTCAGGTTATAATTAGATTCATATTGCCCCTAAAGATCAGCACAAAATGATATTCACATGTCCTTGGGGTACATATTGTTGGAACGTCATTCCTTTTGGTGTCAAGAACGCACGTGCCACATATCAGAGAGACATAAGAACAATATTCCATGACATGATGCATAAGCTAATAGAAGATTATGTAGATGACCTTTTGGAAAAATATTTGACACGAAAAGATCATTTGAATGTACTGGAAAAAATATTTAAGAGACTGGAAGAATACAAAGTCCGCTTGAATCCCAAGAAATGTGTCTTTGGAGTGACATCAGGGAAACTTTTGGGATACATAGTTTCTTGAAGGGGCATTAAGGTTGATCCTACCAAAGTGAAATCCATATTAGACATTCCTCCTCCAAAAGGAATAAGTGAACTCAGGATGTTGCAAGGCACATTGATACATTTTGAATCAAAATCTGACAAAAGTTCATCAGAATTTTGACAAAATTTTGTCAAAATTATTTTGTTGATTTTCTGAAAAAGTTTGAAATGTCAAAATTCTGACCTAGCCAACGATGTTGGGTCATAATTTCGACGTTTCAAAGTTCGTTGGAAAATTGACAAAATAATTCTGATGAAAGTTCGTTGAAATTCTGACGAACTTTTGTCGAATTTTGAGTCAAAATGTATCAGTGGCAAGTTACAATCTATAAATTTCTTCATAGCACAATTTTTGACAAGTGTCAACCATTTCAATATCTTCTATGCAAGGGCATCCCCTTTGTGTGGATAGATAGATGTCAAGAGGCCTTCCAACTAATAAAGGATTACCTTTGTCGCCACCTGTTTTAATGCCACCAATCGAAGGGAAAACTTTGACTCTATATATTTCTGTAACAACTTTAGCACTAGGGGCATTACTGGCACACAATGACCATGATGAGAAGGAAAGGTCCATATACTATATTAGTCAGACACTGTTCAGATATGAGCTAAATTACAAAACTATTGAATGTGCTTTCCTAGTAGTTGTCTTCACTACCTAGAAGCTAAGGCATTACATGTTGAATCACAAGACATGTCTAGTAGCAAAGATTGATCCCCTGAAATGTCTTTTGAGTCATGTGGCATTGATAGGTCATCTAGCAAAGTGGGTCATGATTTTAAGTGAGTATGATATTCATTATGTGGAATTAAAGGCTATAAAGGGATAAGTGATAGCAGATCAACTGGTAGATACACCTGTGCAAAGTGATCATGCCCATTAGTAGTAGACTTCCTGGATGAGTCCATATTTCACACAGAACCTAAAGCACCTTAGAGGCTATACTTTGATGGGTTTCATACTAGTCATGGTTCAAGAGTAGGAACATTGTTTATCATGCCACAAGGAGACTCCATCCCTAAGTCATTTTGCATTGCTTTTCCATGTACAAATTATGTTGTAGAATACAAGGTGCTTGTTATGGGACTCAGGATGGCCATAAAATGGAAAATTAAAACACTTCATGTTTATGGGGATTCTCATCTGGTCATCAACCAGGTCAATGACAACTATGACACCAAGGACAAGAAGTTAATGCCTTACAAACATATGGCTGATAGCTTTCAGACATACTTCCAAATGTTGACTTTTGAACAAGTCCTAAGAGTACAGAACAAGGCCGCAGACACAATGGATTCAATTGGCTCTCTCTTAGACATTCCAAGCAATGTGCCTCAATTTGAATTATTGGTAGAACAACTTTTGGTCCCTACATATGACATCCTAGACTCAAAGATATTTTGTGAGCTTGTTGGTCCCAATTCTCCATGGTATCAAGGCATTTATGACAATCTCAAATCCAAGACCATTCCCCCAACCTATCCAATAACCAATGAAATTCCTTTATTCAAAAAGTTGCATGATATACTATCATCAATGACACCCTATACCGCCGTAGCTTTCACAATACCCTTCTTCAATGTCTTGACACTGACAAAGGACAAACAACCTTACACGAAGTACATGAGGGTATATGTTGGCCTCATTCAAGTGGTCCTACTTTAGCCAAGAAGATAATGATACTTGGGTATTATTGGATGACCATTGAAAAGGATGCACTTGATTTTTTCAAGACGTGTTTTCAATGTCAGATACATAGTGATTTGATTCATGCACCAGCACAGGAACTTTGACCCATTACTTCTTCTTGGCCCTCCACACAATGGGGACTTGACCTCATGGGAAAATTCCATCCTACCTCTTTTAATGGCCACAAATTTATTATCACTGTCATTGAGTACTTCATTAAGTGGATCAAATTCATCCCCCTTACATACATAACTGGCAAGAAAAATTCCAAATTCATTCTCAACTACATCATCTTCCGATATGGTGTACCCCAGTCCATCATCACTGACAATGAGCGTTCTTTCAAAAACCAAGATTTTCGTGAGTTATGTGAACACTTTTTCATCCAACATCATTTCTCCACACAATACTACCCATAAGGAAATGGTTAAGTTAAGGCCTCCAATAAAACCATCATCAAAATTCTTAATAAGATAGTTAATGACGCTGGTCATGATGAGCACATTCAACTTAATCTTGCTTTGTGGGCTTACCACACTAGCATTCATATGCCTACAAAAGCCACACCATTTTCCTTAGTCTTTGGAGGTGAAGCTATCGTGCCTGTCAAGGTTGAAATTTCCTCCTTGTGAGTCTCCCTTAAGGGTCTAATTGATGAGGAGGAGTATAGATTGTCATGACCGCATGAATTGGAAATGTTATAGGAATGTCAACACAATGCATTGAATCATTTACAAGCATATCATAATCGGCTTTGTCGTGGTTATAACAAAAGAGTTATGGTGAGAAAGTTTGGCATTGGTGACTTGGCTCTCATACAAAATCCTAAAAATCAATCTGACAGAGAAAAACTTGGCAAGTTTGAACCAAATTGGCTAGGTCCTTACATATTCATGTCCTTTTCTAGTTTTGAAGCATATCAGTTAGCTACTCCAGATGGTGAACAATTGACAGAGCCTATAAATAGTTTAGATCTTCAAAAGTTCTATGCATAACATCAGAAAGTTTGGCTAAAAACCATAAAAATACAAAAAAAAATTGAAAAACATAAAAAATTGCCACTCTGATGAAAACCTGGGAAACAGGCATCTTGGTGACACCAAAAAATGAAAAAAGGACAAAATTTAGTAAAGAGAAATAATTCATCCAAAAGTAAAAACCTAGTAAACAAGCACTTTAGATAAATAGCGAAAACTTGGCAAACAGGTGTCATGAATAGTCAGTTTAGCTCTGCCATCTACTGTCACTCTATCTACCTTAGTCCATAATAAACATCCACTTTTCTGACTCCATCTTGATGCCCCATCGTGAGACCTTTCCATTCTCTTTATGGCTAACAATGGTTGACATCAAGCCCTGCATACCATCCATTCATCACCCCAGGCATGCCCTTTTATGCATCCGTCAAAATTGACTAGTCTAGGACCTGACTGGGGGCATTCCTTTATCATCTGACTATAGTGGGTTTCGTATATGGTTATGCCAATCAAAGAATGTCCTAAAAAAAGACTTAAAATTTGAAAAATGTCCTAGAAAAGATAGAAAAATAAAAAAATGTCCTAAAAAAAACCTAAAAATTGAAAAATGTCTTGAAAAGACCTAAAAATCAAAAATGTCCTAAAAAGACCTAAAATTAAAAAGTCCTAAAAAAGACCTAAAAATTGAAAAATGTCCTTAAAAAAGACCTAAATTTTGAAAAATGTCCTAAAAAATAACCTAAAAATTGAAAAATGTCTTGAAGAAATATAAAAAAAATCAAAATATCTCAAAAATACAAAAACAGAGTCGTATCTTGTCCAGTCAATCATGTTAGTAAGTCTTCATTGTTTGTCAAACTACGTTGTCTCTGTGCATTTGCTACATAAGCAAGGCTCACCTTTGGGCCCCCGAGACATTAGGTCAGTTCTTTTAGGTTTTTCAAAATAAAAATCATGTTTCAATCTTTGGTCACCAAGACAAAGTCATTGGCAAGGCCATCTATCGATGAGCCCCCAAGGCCATACTAGGTTAGTCCATTAGGGTTCATGGCACTGCACTGGCACACATGTCAAAATTCTTCAAGTCAAATAAGTCATTTTAAAACAAAGAAATTCTTAAACCAAGCTTTGGCAATCAATTAATCAACATGTCAATTCTATCATGTCAACATTGACATGTACTTAGTTTTGTCAACACAAGTCAACTCTGTCAACAAAAGTCAAATTAAGTCAACTTTGGTCAAACTTAGTCAAAACTGTCAACTCTTAGCTATTCTTTAGATGGGTCCTTCTGAAGAATTGACCTTGTCATTTAGTTATACCTTAGGATATGTCCTTCCTAGGTATCGTCACCATCATCTAGCATTTTGAGGGATTCTCTTGACATTTGAGGATCAATCCCCTTAACATTGAAATTATTCAAGATGTGTCCTTCCTAAATTTGGAAAACTCTAACAATTGAAACTTTGGCATCATCAAACCTAACAACTTTGGCATTCAACACTGAAAAACCTAACATCTTCACATTAAAACACTTGACATTCAGACACACTTGGCAATCACCATGTTGGCATTTGTCTTTAAATCTTTCATCATGTTACTAGTTTCTCCATGATGTCCTAACAACAAGATTTAGAAAAGAAGTGATGTATCATGATGATTGGCTTGTCTTGTCTTTTTCAGGTAGTCATGTTGCTAGTTCCTCCAGGATGTCCTAGTAACATTATTTAGAGGAGCAATGACGTTTCATTACTTGTCTTTGTCTTCCTTGCATGTTTTATGCTTGTGGTTGGTTGTGACAAAACGACTGGGGGAATTGTGCTCTTAGTATGAGTCATGATCATCCTTGTCTACAACTGCTTGTCTTAGGTGATGGTACAACCTTGCACACCTTAATCTATGTCATATCATGGTGTTTTCTGACCTTTACAATAATCCATCCAATGATGATTAAGAGCAATAATTGTTAAGTCCTATGGTAACATGTTGAAGGATTTGGTCTCTGCACTAACATTCATCTCCTTCTATCTTGTCGTCTTGTCTCATACAAAAATAACATAAGTGCATACATGATCATATAGGCATCACATTAGGTAATTACACACATCATCCATATCATTCAAACATATATATATCACATCATAAGATTGCATTGTTCATACATATATAATCATAAACATGGCATCCACCATAATCGTAAACATGGCATCCATCCATAATCATACACATGGCATCCAACAATCATACATTATGCATCCATATCATAATCATTACAACATAACATCATCATGGAACATAAGCATAAATAACTATCCCATCATCACGGCATCTCATCATAAATACAAATCATAAATGTATACATGGCATAGCATATAAAGGACACCACCATAAGAATCGTAAATGCATAAATCACATCACATAGGCATCATATGGTCATCATAATCATCATCTGAATAAGCATATATCATAAAACATAGCCAACAAATAATGCATCATCATATAACATAAAACATATAGGCTGCATCAAAACTACATCACATATATAATGTCACAAGATAGAGTCATAAGTGTGAACCAAGATTCCAAACCTGCACGAACATGAGAAACAAACACTATATTAGATCAAATGCAAGGTTAGTATCATGATTCCTCAAGAAATGCATTTGATTTGCAAAGGAAAATGAATGAAATGAAGAACACAACAAACATAAACCAAAGATATCAAATCATATTCTAATGCAAAGCAAACTCTTAATCTCTTTAGGGAATTAGTACCAATTTGATTTAAAAATCGGCCCTTTCCCAATTCCAATGATGCAATCTAGATGCTTGATGAAGAATGATCCTCTTGATGAATGCTTCCAATGTGCTCCAAGATGAAAATCTGCATAACCTCACTAAGATTGGATAAAATTGGATGAAGATTGCTATGGATTTGAGTATAATAACTTTGCTCAAATGGTGGATGAAAAATACAAAGAGAAGCCTTCTATAAATAGAAGAACAAGATGAAGGAATGAGAAAAATGGATGAATGTAGGATCATTCAACATCCAATGGGAAAATGCCACTTGTCAAGATGTGAATGGAGGAAGCTTGAGCACATTTTGGAGAATGTGCAAAGAGGGGGAAGATTCAAATTCAAAAGATGGCTTGAAGGATGAGGTGAAAGGTGAATTTAATGTCACATGGCTCGAGAAAAGGACTTGTAAGATGAGTTAAATGCCATGTTTGGAGGACAAGACCTTTTGGGGGGAGATTTCAAATTTGAGGAATATTCCATCTTTGATGCCTTTTTTGAATGAAAATAGATTATTTATAAATCAATTAAATTGATTTTCATGTGCAAGTTGCAAAATCTAGAGGATTTGATGGATTAAGACTAAGATTAATCAAGATTTGATTAATTTAAAGGAGATTAGTTTATTTGACCATTTGATTTAGATTTTTGGATTTAAATAAATCAAAATGAGAGGAATAATGATTTTAGACTTAATTAAATAAGATTTGATTTATTTAATTAAAAGGATGGTGTTAGCTTTAAACCAAATAAAGATTAATTTATTTAATTTAAATGAGATGACTTTAGAGATTAATTAAATAAAATGAATTATTTAATTAAAAGAGGGACTATAGGATTAATTAAACAAAGTGATTCATTTAATTAATAGGAGATGATGACTTAATTAGATAAAAAATGATTTATTTAATTAAGAGATGAAATGTGATGAATTTAATTAAATAGAGATTGTTTAATTAAATGATTAGCAGAGAGATGATTCAGGATGAACTGGTGTTAGTAAAATCAAGATCAAGTGCATGTAAATTTTACGAGTCTACATTTTTCCCCTCTTTGAATCAATGTACTTATTGTGTCGGTTCAAAGAATAAACAGTCTTGATCAAAATTCAAAAATTCTTTGATTTTTTTGGATGCCCCAACGAATGAAGAATTATTCTGGCATATTGCCCCCTCGAGAGATTGGGCGAAGAGGTTTGATTTGAGGACCGATCTCTCAACAAAGACGTTCAAGATTAGTTCAACTCGTATGTTTGATGTAGACAGATTTGATGATGTAGACAGTCATCGGCCATGGGTAACCTCTTGTCTACTTTGATATATTATACACACTTGATCCTGATTTTATACCATGACAGTTACATTATTGATGATATATATATGAGATGATTATGATGTTTATATGCAATGGATGATATGATGATGAATGGATGATATGGATGCACATGATATGATACGATGATGCTTTTATGATTATGCAGTGAATGATAAATGCATGGTTTATGAGATGCTTAGAATAACCAATCTATATTATGCAATGCATGCGAGATGATCAATGTTTCTTATATGATATGATATGATATGCAGATGGTTTGTGGATGCAAGATGGATGCATATATGATGATGATTTATGATTAATTGTCATGGTACCATGTTAGCATTAAAGATGATAGAAGAAAACAAGATGATGGCAAGAGACACCAACAAGCCAACTTTATTAGAGATGATGATAATGATGATGATGATTTGGTTACCGAGGAGTTGGGATTTTAAAAGGGCCAATTACCTTATGTTTGATAACACACATAGGCACGATGCATTAGGGTATAAAGAACCAGGATGGCATTGTACCTAGTGCGATGGACTTTGACTCAACAAATAGATAGGAGTATTCTTGTTCACACTTGACATATGGAAACCTTGCTAGGATGCACTTCAAAAGTTTCAAACATCTCAGACCAAAACATGGAAAGGTATAACCTATCAATGCAATAGTCAACAAGCTATCCAAAACACCCTCCATACGTACCTAACAAAGCAAGTATTCACCAAGTTATATTACAAGAACGTCCAACAAGCACAATAAAAAAAAGATAATGATCGATGCCCCATTCCTTTCTCTAAATCATTTTGATTAGACATCATCGAGAGGTAATTTGAGTGAGCTCAATTAGATAAATCAAAATGAAAAGATCAAGTACACAAACAAGCCAATTTTCTTCATACCTTTAGCCAAAGGGATTTGTTTTGATTAGGATAAGAATCCAAAGTGGTATCCAAAATGATGTCCATTGTTAGAATAATATATCCTAGGACGTGCATTGTATAGGATGACGATGGGTTGATAAGTTGTTTGATAGGATTTTGATATAAAGTTGACTGTAATGTTTGAAAATGATCAGAATTTTGATTTTACATTTAAAATTTTGAAGTTGTCTTTTGATTTTATGTTTGAAGCTTGCTTTTGCTAATTGTTGTACTTGTTTCTATTTTTTTTTCCAAAGGATGAAGGTGATGATCGATTTATTATGGATGATTGATTATTGCGGGTGAAAGCAAGATGGGATGGATGAATTTTTTGGGTTTTTTGAATTTTTTTGTGTTTTTTGAAATGTTTTGAGGCTGTTTTTGGTATTTTTCATATTTTTTAGATGTTTTGATTTTTGATTTTCAAATATTTTTGAATGTTTTTTTTGTTTTTGTGTCTTTGGGGCTGATCAAATATTAGCCTTTCCTACATTTAAGCTCAGAGACAATGTAGTTCGAATGACCAAGTTTTTGACATTTTTCTAAATTTTTGACTTGTTTTTGGATTTTGATATGGTTTGGATGTTTTTGGGATTTTCACATGATTTTGACATTTTGGATATGGATGTGTGTGACAATATCAGTGCTTTGTTTTGGGATTTTATTGAAAACCAAGCTAAGTTTGATTGATTAGATTGATGTATTGATGATGATAACATTGTTGAGGATACACAACAATGCAAGGACAGTGTTAAGCAACATGAGGATTAGGATGGACATCCCAAGATGATGTGAGATTGATTGGATTTGATTCGATCAATATTGATGAAGCTTGGTTTGGAAGAAAAGTTGTTTTGGATGATTTGATGTGGCATTGAAGCACACATTAGATACAAGTGATAGTGATTGTTTGGATTGACGTTCAATGAAAGATGAAGTTTGATAAGGAATGTCTTCTCGTCAAAAATGTGCCATGGGCTAGTGATTTGGATTTTTGCTCACAAGTGCTTGACCAATTTGATTTCATGTTTTCCAATGTTTGGATCACCACATAAGTTGGGAGATATAGATCAAGATTTATTCCCAAATCAACATGTAAATATCTGCCCCCAGTGTCTAGCAATGTATGGAATTCCATGGGTGGATGCTTGGATAGGTGTGTGGATGGATGGATATGGTAAGCACGCAAAGGATGCCAAGGATTATCTTGTGATAAGATAAGGTTTTTGAATAGAGTATTCTCATTTGGATAATGCTTCATGGGTCAGATAATGCTGGCTAGGATATGGTCAATGAAAATGACCCATGTTAGGATGTCTACCATAAGCAAGTGTAAAGTGTGCACCAAACCTTCATCAAGGTCAAGATAACTCGATGATGGATGAAGATGGATGAAAATGGATTGGATAAATGGTTCATGGATGAATGGATTTATTATGGATGAGATGGATGGATTGTTGGCTTTATTATGGATGGGATGAGATGCTTCCACCTAAACTGGTGCACAAAGATGCTTGATTCTACACATGACACATTTTTTCCAGGTTTTCATCATGGTACCTATCCAAAGTGCTGCCCATGCAATTTTCACTAGAGGACAATTTTTTTCTTTACTTTTTTCAATCTTTTTTTTTATTTTTTTTATTTTTATTATTATTTTTTTATTTTTTTGAAATATTTTAAGCTCATGCTAAACCACCTAGTGGTGTTGATGTAGATGCTTCTATCATAATGTGCCATCGATATCCTACTTGAAGAAGATGCTTTTCCAAGACAATTTCTCTTGAATGCAACTTTTGAGATTCTTGATATGCTTTGTTGATACCAGACTTAACTTTTTCTTTGTGCACACATCATGATAGAGTGCCTTCTGAATCTTTATGATGAAGGGTTATTGGAAATATGTGGTCAATGTGAGAATTGGATATCATGCATGGAGGCGTGGATGGGGTGTGTTTAGGGATAGCAGATGGATTGGTTGATAGTTTGGAACCTATGACTCTCCAAACTTGGGAAGATGAGCAATGATGGGTGGATACAAAAGTGTGCATGGAATTAGGACCAACTACTTGATATACTTTGTATGTCACTTGAGAAGCCTTCTTTTTCCTTTTTGGGCATTTTTGATGGATACTTTTACCTTTTTTATTTTGCCCCATAGTTTCTTTGACTGGTGGAGTTTGATAAGGATAATATTTCTTTGTATTCTTTGGTATCCATGTGTATTTGATTTTTCCCATTATGCTTCCTTACTTCTTCTTTGATAATGTTCCTAGTGCTTTGATTCAAATCTTTCTTTCGACATTGGTCCCAATTCGTGGATGGGGTGATGGGTGGATGAAGATTCATGACATGGCTAGTTGTAGTATTAGCATTGGTTTCATCATAAGGATTCTTTGCACTCCCTATGTTGATGTTTTCTTGAGACAAAGTTGCCCCTAGTATGGTGGTAGTAGCACCTTTGTTCCTTGATTCTTTCTATTTTGAGATGTCTTGTTCAATAAGCATGCTTTGATAAATGGCCACTACATATGATGTTTCAATTTGTTGCTCTACTAACTCTAGAATGTCTTGTTATATCTGACCTATTTATTTGAGTGGATAATGTTGGATATCTTCATGCATGATGTCCTTAGTCTGAATTTGGGATATATCAAATCCTGATGTTGGAAACTTAGTTTGACTATAGGAATCAATAACCCACTCTTTTCATGTAGTAATGTCAGGAATAAAGGAATCCTATTCTAGAAGAAGATCATCTACGTGTCCATCCACTAAAAGCATCTCATGGGTAGATGGAGGAGTATGTGGTATGTGGATATGATCATCATTTGCGACATTTTGTATAGATAGGAGAGTGTCCAGTAGATCATTGTAGTAGCTTGGAGATACGAATTCTTGATCTTGAATGATTTTGGAATTACTTTCAGCATGCTTTGGATCAAGTTCTTGACATGGGTAAATTTCAAAGGATGGATTGTTTACAAAGGGTTCTTGGATATCTTCATTAGGTATAGGAAGTGGCTCAATATCCTCTTGATCTTTGAGTGAATTTGGATCAAGTGTTGAGTTGAAGATTCCTTCAATATCAGCAATCATGAGGTCAAAGGATGTCAATATGTCTTGGAAAGGACCATTGCTAGACTTTGGTGAGAGATTTTGATCATGCTTTAGAATAAATTTTTGAGATATGTGCTCTAACTCATTAGGTGATGTAGATACATTTTCAACATGATCATTGGTCGATGGATTGTTGATTATAGGATCAAATAATGTTAACATTCCTTGAAATAGATCATTGTCAGATATTGTTGATGGATTCTTATCTTGGTCCAAAAGTGACTCTTTATGTATGTTGATTTGGTCTTCAGATGAGGTAGAAACATCTTCCATGTGTTTGTTGATGGATAGATCTTGATCGTGTGATCATTGACTTGGATCGATACATGGAGTCCTTAAAATTTTGTTGGGATTTTGGACAACATTTAATTGTTGGGCTTGGTATTGGGCTTGAGCTTGCGCTTGCGCTTGAGCCTGGGCTTGTGTTTGTTGGGCTTGTAGTGTGGCTTGGGAAAATTGAGTTGCTTGTGTAGATTGTTGAACAACTAATTGTGTAGCTTGTCAGTTTTGGGTTTTTTGGAGTGTCTTCTGATAAGTAGCCTATTGAGTGGCTTGCAACACAATGCCTTATTGGTTTGGGTGGTGGTGGTGGCGGATGTGGTTTTGGAATATTGCTTGTTGTGGTGATAAGAGGTACCATCGTATTGATGATTTGGATTTGAGTGGTGAATGGTACGATTGATATGGTTAGTCCTTGAGAGACCATGTTTTGAGGGATGATAGATGATGTGTTGGTTGCTTGTGCTATGGGGATGGTTTCCATCCGTTGTTGTGATATCGATGGAAAGGGAGGAGGATTTGGTATGATGCCTTGATTGATGGCTGGGGGGATGTTTTGGATGAACGGTGGTAGCAAAGGTAGCCCCAAACCAAGAGGTGATATGGATGTTAATGGCAAGGGTTGGAGTGGTGGGAAAGTGAGTGGCATGCTCCCTTGGGGAAATGATGATGTTTGATAAAAAAATGCCCCCTGGTCCAAATAAGTCACCTTCTCCTTGTGAGTTCATAGGGAGAGAGGTTTGAGGGGTTGCACAAAATGATGATGATGGGTCATTGGGATTATGAAAGGTGAGGGGGACATATGGGTGTGATGGATTTTGAACAACATTCGTGTGATTTGCAAACATATCTATCCAAAATTTTACCAAGTGTGGATTCAAAATGTTCATGTTTGGTATAGTTGTACTTGGTATATTCTCAATTGGCATGTATGGATTTGGTGGGATAATGTTGTTTTGTTGAAGAGTCATGCATTGAGTATTTGGTTGATATATTTGTAAGTTTGGACTTGGATTTAAATCTACCATCAGAAAAGGTGTTCCAAAATTTATATTGGGTAAAGTCACATTTTTCGTACCATTGAGGTTTGTAGGAAATAATGATCCCATGTATGGATTGTACAAATGTGAGTTTCTTTACTCGTGATGTATGGAGCAAGTTTATATTCCATGTTATTCTTGTGTTTTGACCTTGTTGCAAAAGCGACCTCTAAGGTGTTTAGGACCAATGATGAGATGAAGGATGAAAGGGGTGAATGATATGGGTGTTTAATTTTTAGGAACTTTGGATCAATTGCTAGACTTTAAGATTTGATTTTGATTGTTTTTTATTGGATAATGAGCCTGTAAACCCTAATATGTTAGATGTGATCTTTAAGATAAACTTGTTTAAAGAGGTGATAATCTAACTAAGTGTGTGAGGAAGGATTCATCCAAACAAACCTAACTAAACAAGTGATTTTGATTTGGTTTAAGGATGTGCCCAAGTCTAGATAATGATGTTTCCAAAGCTCTTTTGTGGGATGGAGATGATAAATGTTTTGGGTTGATGAGGTGTTTTATTTTGATCCTAAATGAACCTAAGAAGGACTTGTTTATAAGATCAAGATATTTAAGGACATGATTTTCTCTAAGAGTAGTTCAAAACCAAAAGACCAATGTTTGCATGAAAACCATATGACCAAAAGATGCCAAGCACATGTGTGGGGTTCAATTTTTCTTAACTTTTCTTAGTGACTTCTTTTTACCACAAACAATTCTTGATTAGGTTTTGAAACTAGATGTATAATGTTTTAACCTCTTCTCATCCCACAAAGTGTATCATGTGGAAATTGAAGAAATCAAAGAAAAAGTTACCTATTGTTTGCTTTAGTAGGAGAAAATTGAGATAAAATTCAAGTGCCTAGAAACCCCCAAGGATATGAATCCCAAGGGAAAGCAAGGGAAAATGAATTCATTCAAGGATATTTGTTTCTCCTAAAGGGTTTAAGATTTGATGCCCATGTTAAAAATTTTGTTTTCCAATGTTTTCGATCAAGCAATGTGTTATGATTTCAAGAACAAGTACAACCCTATGGATATTTGAGACAATATTTGTTGAGTCCCCACTTGGACAAGTCCAGCTATGCTTATTTTTAGCGAATGGTTAGATGCTTGACCCCATTGGCTCCCCTCCATGACACTCACTTATACAGGGCAACCAAACATCAATACCCATGAAACTCCCATGGAATACTTTCCATTTCTACTAAAAACCATAAAAGTGTAGGGCAGCTTCAAAACGATTGTTCTTGCACCAACAAATAGATAGGGATTTTGGTATTTTCTACATAAGGGTTTTAATTTGGAATTTTCATTCATGGAGATTGACCCATGCAGTGAGAGACCATTGTTTCCCTTCTCATCGAGACCAACTACATGATATTGGTTTTTATTCCAATACCCACTTTATATCCCAGCTGGAAATACACTTGGCTTTAGTGTGTTACCAGTTGAGTCATTCCCTTGGGTGAGTACTTTTTTCCCAAGGTAGGCCCTCTAAAATAAACAATAGCGAGTAAACATATTCATAGTTTGATCAACCTTCGTTTAGGAACAAAAGGAGAACAAATGCAATAAGTTCCACTCACACTCAAAAAGATTTGTTCAATTTTATCCCAAAATGAAGTGTGGAGGCAATTACTTTATCCCCACCTAAGACCACCAAAAATTCTTTTGATTCTCAATATTTTCATGAGGCACGAGAGAAGCGAATACATCTTTTCAATGGTGTTAGTTTGAGTAAGAAATCACAAAACAAAGTAGCACATGTTAATTTTAATCCTTTCGAACCAATGATTTGAATCTTTTTAAAGCACCAAAAGAAAGGTGAAAGTTGCTTTGTTCAATTGTTAACCTTTAAACAAAATCTAGTCAATTTGTCTAAGGTTCTTTTTAATCTCTTTGTAGAAAAATTTAAAAAAATTGTAGTATTCTTTTTAGAGCCCAAAATAAATTAGTGAGTCATAAAAGTTGAAGATAACAAAGCCTTAAGAATGGGATTATAATTGCTCCCAAAGTGTTTAGATACACTTGTTACAACCATGTGATAATGCTTTTTATTTGACTTCGGTGCTCCATGATCCTGTAAAACCTACAATACAAGCTCCAAATGTTAGATGAAATCAAGAAGAAAAAAAGATATGAGGGTTAGATAAATGATTAAGCATAAAAACCCTAAAATTTAAACCAAGTTTCATTGTGATTTGACATTAGGTGAAAATTTGAAAATTTTAACTCTACCAAAGTTGATAAACACCTACCCCATTGAATAGCTTATGAAATTCTACCCCATTTGAAAAACAAAAGCTCTACAAAAGACCAAAAATTGACCAAGATATGTCCATTTTAAGTTTGAGTGAAAAAGCAAGAAATTCCAATGGCTATGTCTGTATAGGCGTCATTGTTTGGAGTTTGAAGTGGTGTTCTATGTCATTGTTGGACTTATAGCGGTGCTATATGGCATCACTAGACTTGTGAGCGGCTCTATATGGCGTTGCTAGACTTAGAGCGGCTCTTTATGGATTTTGATAGAGGCACTATATGGCACCGCTAGACTGTGAGTCATGTCGTTTCCTGTATACACTAAAAAAACCAAAAAAAACCAAAAAATTGATGAAAAAACATGATTTAAACTTCTAGTTTTCCCCCTTCTAGCGCCAAAATTTGAACCAAGATTCCAATCCTGCACAATCATGAGAAAAAAACACTATACTAGATCAAATACAAGGTTAGTATCATGATTCCTCAAGAAATCCATTTGATTTGCAAAGGAAAAGGAATGAAATGAAGAACACAACAAACATAAACCAAAGATATCAAATCCTATTCTAATGCAAAGAAAACTCTTAATCTCTTGAGGGAATTGGTGCCAATTTGATGTGAAAATTAGCCCTTTCCCAATTCCAATGATGCAATCTAGATGCTTGATGAAGAATGATCCTCTTGATGAATGCTTTCAATGTGCTCCAAGATAAAAATTTACATAACCTAGCTAAGATTGGATAAAATTGGATGAGGATTGCTATGGATTTGAGTATAATAACTTTGCTCAAATGGTGGATGAAAAATACAAAGAGAAGCCTTCTATAAATAGAATAACAAGATGAAGGAATGAGAAAAATGGATGAATGGAGGATCATTCAACATCCAATTGAAAAATGCCACTTGTTAAGATGTGAATGGAGGAAGCTTGAGCTCATTTTGGAGAATGTGCAAAGAGGGGGGAGATTCAAATTCAAAAGATGGCTTGAAGGATGAGGTGAAAGGTGAATTTAATGTCACATGGCTCGAGAAAAGGACTTGTAAGATGAGTTAAATGCCATGTTTGGAGGACAAGACCTTTTGGGGGGAGATTTCAAATTTGAGGAATATTCCATCTTTGATGCCTTTTTTGAATGAAAATAGATTATTTATAAATCAATTAAATTGATTTTCATGTGCAAGTTGCAAAATCTAGAGGATTTGATGGATTAAGACTAAGATTAATCAAGATTTGATTAATTTAAAGGAGATTAGTTTATTTGACCATTTGATTTAGATTTTTGGATTTAAATAAATCAAAATGAGAGGAATAATGATTTTAGACTTAATTAAATAAGATTTGATTTATTTAAAGAGGATGGTGTTAGCTTTAAACCAAATAAAGATTAATTTATTTAATTTAAATGAGATGACTTTAGAGATTAATTAAATAAAATGAATTATTTAATTAAAAGAGGGACTATAGGATTAATTAAACAAAGTGATTCATTTAATTAATAGGAGATGATGATTTAATTAGATAAAAAATGATTTATTTAATTAAGAGATGAAATGTGATGAATTTAATTAAATAGAGATTATTTGATTAAATGATTAGAAGAGAGATGATTCAGTATGAACTGGTGTTAGTAAAATCAGGATTGGTGCATGTACATTTTGTGTCTACAATAAGATACCCAAAAATAGAGCTCGTAGGCTTGATAGTCAGCATATAAAGTGTCATAACAATAAATTTCCAAAGCATGATAATAAGAGAACAATGTCAAATGTCCTATGTTGTGCTCTCCTCATCCCCTCATGGAGAAGAGTGTGGTGACTAGTGATCTATCACTGGCACTGACATAACCTAAGAGGACATCACAACCTATGTCTATGAAGCTAACAAAATTGACACTGATGGCATCATCTCTACTGTAACCTGAGGTTGTGAGGATACTATGGCATGAGTCTTGGAGGTTGATGGATCTGGAGGCTAACTATGTGCTAATCAATGCCCTAACCCTGATGACCCATGGTTGTGACCTGACCTATGGCTAGAACAATGTTTATTACTGTGGTGAGAGTAGTGACCTAATGAATGTCCTGAGGAAGTTGAGCCACCCACATTTCTCTAATTGTGGTTGCTACTCTCTATCATGCTACTATTGTCGCTCCCTGTCCTATTGCCACTGCCTGTCCTTGACTGAGACCATGTTAGAGTAGGATCATATCTCTCAAGTGGCACAACCTGCTTGTATAATAACTGATATTATCCTAGACTACCACTAACCCTTTTCAGCTCTCTTGCCAAGTCCCATGATGGTCCTGAGCACAACTCTACAAACTTTGTGCACCATCTAAAAGACTCCTACTATCGGATCACTGCCTTATCCCTCTCCACCATGACAACCTCTAGCTCTATTTGCAGGGCCCTGACCTATCATGTACTCTTGTCAAGCCTCCTTTATATGTCTATTAGATGTTGATCTACGGTGGCATCCCATGGTAGTAGTGGCACACTGGCTATCTTCAAATCCCCATTGATCATCCTCTCACAGAGTTGCCTCTCCACCTCACCCATCTCATCTCCAATGTCTGGCTCCTCCTCATCACCAATGTCCTCCTCACCCCCAACAACTCCCTCCTCTCCTCATCTGACCTCAAGTGCCTCCTCCTCCTCCTATCTTAATCTCTCCTCCTCTTATCACCCCTCTCCCTCTAGCCATCTCTCTACCTCCTATCTCACCTCCTCCTGTCTTGGCCCCTCATCTCTCTCCTCCTCCTCTGGCACCTCACAGATAGCATCTAGCACCACTCTCTACACATTGTCTGACTCTCCTTGGCTATCTCCCTTCGTCCCTTCATCTCCTCCTTCGCTTGCCACCACCATAATCTCCTTTGTCATTCTCACCACCTCTCCCACCATCTCCTAAACCTCCATCTTTGCCTCTCCCCTTGCCTCTTTGCCATCCTCGTTGTACCTATGGGATAATGAATCTTCGATCCACAAGTGCGGGTGCATCATGATTAGTCAACAAGATTGGTCTATGGGCCGGCCACCACAAGTGATAATCTAAAGTCATCCTTGGATCAGCCACTCCTCCACTCCACCCCATGGTTGGGCCACTAATCCATCAATTTGCTACTGAGAAAATGAAACTGATATAGCTAGACCCCATCCAAGCTCTTGTGATGTCCTCTTGTACTTAGCTGTCCCCATTAGCACACACTACTGCTCACCAAACTGTCAAAGAATCTGTTGGGGCAGGTTCATCTCTATGATCAGCTAGCTCTAAATAGTCTGACCAATCAAGTATCAAAATTATCTGTATAAGGGAAAATGATTTTCCTCATCAGCCCACGGTGCACAATCTTTGTATGGGCTCCACACAATTTTTTTCATCATGTCAATCTTGTGCATCCAGTAGCTGGTCTCTCCAATCCTAGTTTGTTGCAAGGCTCCTGCATATAGAGATACATACAAAATTCCATCTGCTAGTTGTGGCCTCTAAATAGGTGGCTAAAAGATGACAATATGCTCCCACACCCAAATCATCAGTAGGGTGGTGCCATAGCTAATGTTGCTCCCACCCCTGTAGGCTATCTCATGTAACTGGTGGTATAGCATTCCCAACAAACAAGGCCCCCATGCAAAAACAACTTGGTCCCACCACATCTAAACTAGCACGTTGCCCCATCTGATTGGGAATCCATGTCCCTGACGATCTGGTATCAAGACCCTGACAATCAATGTGCGCAACATGGCATCCCACCGTGGGTAGTGCTTTGCAAGGTACTCCCACTAAATCTCATAACCATCCACACCAAGGCTCGCGTCATCATCCACCTCATACAACTCTATCATGGCCTACAATCATTGCTAAGGATCATACACCACCTACTCTCCTCTAATCGAAATGTGCAAAATACGATACACATCCTCCAAGGTAATCATCACCTCTCCTATCGGTAGATGGAAGGAACAAGTCCAAAAGTTCCATCGCTTAGCCAGTGCTGTCAGCAGTCCCCTATTTTCCTGAATAATGGGCATTTAGGTGACATAGTATAAACCAATTCATACCTATCACCTTCGCTCTCGGTCTATCAGTTGATCCTGAAATGTGTATGTCGATGGTCTGAACTCTTGCATATAGATAAGGGCTAGTCATTTCTGCACATGCAAAACAAGAGTTAAAACACTATTACAAATCATTATTACCATCTATCTAGCTAAACATGAGTAAAAAAATTGAGTCTAAAGAAAATTCAACCTAAGTCAACCCTATTCAAAGTCAAATGCATCACATTGACTTTTTTTACATTTCAGTTTGGTGTTTGCATTGATCTGTACAACAGTTTTGTCACGTTACGGCACTTGCATCGTTTGGCATCACAAATGTGTCATCCTCAGTTGATTGCATCACTCCATCATCAAACGTCTTATCCTAAAACAAATGAGTAGCTTGAGTACACGAATGCATCACAATCTTTTGAATGTGGTGTTTTGTTAGTCATTTGCATCGTGATTTGGTGAATGCGGCTCAATTTTTTGCAAATGGATTGCACCTAATAAACCTACCCTGTGGACCCTTAGAATTTGTGTTACAAAACATCAAATGTGTTTAACACGACCTCAAATATGGCTTATTTGAATGCATATGTGTCTCGATGCATTCACTTAACTACACTAAAACCTTAAAAATGCATACAAAATGACAAAATGACAAAGTGGGTTCAAGCTACTCACCGGTGGGTCCATGCCCTTTGGCTATCAGAATATCCTGACAATGTAGTCACAATGCTCTATGACTAGAATCACCATCCTCGTGTATACTCTCCTCACTCTGAGCTCTCCAAATTTACTATTGTGAATGTGAAAATGAATTGACTTTTACCCCATTTTCAACCTATCTATAGGGTCAAAGTGGGATTTTTCAGTCCTTTTATTATTGGAAGCTCTTTTGACCACCTTTGACTAGCCCGTTGACTACTTTAAACTTGTTAAAATCTGAAACCGCTTGTGCCATTGGTTTTCTAATCATCAAATTAACTTGTCGGGACACTTTCCAAATTTTCTGTCGCCAGGCCAAAATTTGAAAATTTTCCCGAGAGGGCACATATACTCTATACCTTTGTTGGGGCATGTTTCTAACCAAATTTTCTGTCACAATCCGACAAGTTGCATTATGACAAAGAGGGGGAAAATGTAGACACACAAAAATGACCTAGGCCCACAAGTTCTATTTTCTCCATATTTCTTCATGACATAATTAAAATATTTAATTGTCCTATGGTTCAATTTCAACTATTAATTAAATAATTCGTAATTATTTAATTAATTCATGTCTTTTATTCCTCATTAATTTTCTATTGTCTTTCTATGATTAAATAAATTCTTAAATTTATTTAATTATCTTTTGTCCATTACTTCCTCTCGATTATTTAAATAAATAAATTTTATTTATTTATTTATTTAAATACGTCATTAATCTCTAATGTCTTCTTATAATTAAATAAATTCTTTAATTTATTTAATTATTGTCCACCTTTGCATTCTCCTAATTTTAAATAAAATCATTTATTTAAAATTGGTCTACTTTCTAATTTTCTCACTTAGTGAATAATTCAAATTAATTATTTACAATCATGTGACCCCACCTTTTCAATTAAATTAATTTTTAATTCAAAATAGCCTTTTTTCCTCCATAAATCAAGTAATTTCTAATATTATTTGATTTTCTAGCTCTCTCTTTTTTTGTGCCATTCTTATCTCCTTGTCACATGCATTGTCAACCCTTGATTTGATTTTTTCAAATTGAATCTTGTACACTCATTTCAAATTTGACCTAATGTTTCCCTAACCCTAATTGTGGGTTGCCATATTAAATCTTGTCCATTGATTATAGGGCACTTGTCAATCTTTAATCTTTTCCATTCATCCAAAATTGTATTTTCTATAAAATGACAATTTTTCTCTCATTTTGTCACCTCATGCTATCTACATCTCATGCATTCTTGTTTTAGGCATCTTTCTAGTCTCTCATTTGGCATTTTGGCATACTTTAGTCATAGTTTAGGTTTCCTTACTAGTTGCATAGTACTACATTTTGTCATTCAAATCCTTCAACATTTGCTTTGGTCTCGATATAGTCATAGGTTTCTCACTTAAAATCTGAGGGAAAGCTACATATTGCAACAAATAGAGAAAGTATAATGGAGGTTGAAGACTAATCTACTAACCTAGGAATTTCCCATAGTTACAATTTTTAGTGTCTATATTTTTCCCATCTTTGAGATGATGTTTAAGATGGTAAGATTTATGTCGAGTATCATCATTTCAAAGAAGTTAAGGTAAGGATAGAGGAAAATGGATGATGGTAAAAAAATAGGATGATGATGAAATAAGAGTGGGATGATGATTCCCCCTCGAGAGGATAGGCGGGTTGAAAGAACACGAGTATGCTCTCGAAATGAAATGATAAGGAGGGGAAAGATGAATGTTGCAAGATAGGAAGTGCATGAAGGAGATTAATGACATGTTATGTTGTAAGAAAGTGAGCAACCATGATGTAACACTAGACATGATGCACCAAGGTATAAGGACCAAGGTGACAATGTGTCTCGTGCCCAAACTTAATACAACCTTGTCTAGATATAAGATATGAATATTAGTTGGGAGTAATTTGGATTTGATGCAAATGCAAGATAAAAATGATAACACACACAAGGAAGAAAGAAAGCATGCATAAATGATACAATAATAAACAAGGTATTGCCCCTATCAAGCTGTAAACCAATGATTAATTGATTGATTTATGATGATGATTGATGATGACAATGTTGTCATTGAGGGGAACAACATATCCCTAGATAAACACAAGGATGATTGATTGATTGGGTTTACAATAGGATTAGGATCAAGACCAAAGGATGTGATTGGATAATTTGGAAAGATTGGTCAACTTTATTGGTATGGATTAAGGATTGACTTGCATTTGGATTATTGCTTGGAATGATTGAAGATGATTGATTTGAGTTGAAGAAGTGGTTTGGAATAATATGATGATTGATTTGATAATTTGAATGGATGAAAGAATGTGATGAATTAAATAGAAGAATTGATGTGATTGAAATGATTTAGGTTTGAGAAATTTGATTAGAGGATTGATTGAATTGAATTGAGGAATTGATTTTCTTTGATGATAATGATTAGATTGATTAGAAGAAGTGATGTGGTTTGATTTTATTGCTTGGATTTTTCTTGGCTACTTGATTTTTTTGTCTTTTTTCAGGACCTTTTTCCATTTTTTTGTATTTTTGGGGGATATTTTATTTCTTTGTATTTTTTGGAATGTTTTTTTTTTAAGAAAAAAATTGAAATGTTTTTAGATGTCAATGGAGGAAAATTTGGGTAGCCTTTGTGCTAGATACCAATGACAAGGGGAAAACCAAGTCTAGGTTCAAGGAGATAGATGGGATTTATGGATGAAAGGGCAGGTGATAGGATAAGGGGTAGAAGTCTCATGATAGATGGATGGATAAAAAAGATAGGTCATAGTGAATGCAATAGATATATGCATCATAAGAGAGAAAGGATGTGATCTCCAAAGACTGTCGTATAGGAATAGCATGCCCTATTCTAGGTACAATACTTAATATTTTTCATGACCAAGCTTATGACAATAGGATAATGATAGGATTTTTTGGAATCACATGAGGTATATCGAAAGATATCCAAAGCATGTTTCAACACTTTTCCCCTATATCTTCATCAAGATCAAATAGAGAAGGGTGGATAAGTGGACTCAATATGATAGGTATGTATGATGGCTAAAGATGGTAGGTAGGATGGAAATGATATGATATGAAAATGATAGGTTGGATAGATAAGACATTGTGCCCCCAAGTGTAAGTGACATAGAAATCAACCTACACATGATGCCTATTTTCTAGGTTTTCATCATGGTACTTATCCAGGGTGCCTGTTTACCATGTTTTCACCATTGGACGAAGGGTTTTCTCTTTACTTTTTTTTTTGGTTTTTTTTACTTTTTTACTTTTTTACTTTTTGGATAGAAGAAGGAGAATATGGATAGGAGGGACTCAAGTGTCTAGTCCCATCAAAGGTGGTAGTCCCACTAGAGATGGATGTCATCGTATGGACCATGCAAAATGTCATTATGCTCATAAATGTTGGTAAGGGATGACATGAAAGGGAGATGGAGTAGGTAGATGATGGATTATGATGTGGATTATGGAGGAAAATTGTAGATTATGATGAGGATTATGTAGGGAAGATGATAGGGATTATATGGGACTTATGCAAAAGATGAATGGGGAGGCTTAGCCAAAAGTACAAACCATAGGAAGGTGGAGGGGGAGATATGTAGGATAATGAGTGAAGGGTGAGGAGATGGAGGTATGTGGAATTATTGTGAAATGGAAGGGAGACATGACCAATTGTTGCACACTGTGATAAATGTTGAAGCTTTTGATGCAGACGGGGTGTAGGAAGCAATGTAGATGTTTAGTTAGGAGATGGGTGATGAACTGCTTTAGGTACCCACATAGACTTAGTATTTTTATGACTTTTATTTTTCTTGTGGGAGGGAATATGAGATTCTTGAATAGACTGGGAATGTGAGGTGGAAGTGGATGGTTGGGATTTTTGTGATGAGGATGCCTCATTGGATTTTCTTTCCTTTTTCTTAGGGACCCAAACCAATTTAGTTTTGGCCTTTACTTTTGGAGGTATGGGCTTATATAACTTTTGGGATGTATTTTTCTTTGAATTTTTGTATTGATTTCCTAGGGCATGAGGACCCTTAATAATTTTTACCTTATAGGTAGAGGCATTGAAATTTTTATTTTTGAATTCCATAGGATAGGTGGAATGAGTGGAAGCATCTTGTTTAGACAATGTGTGCATTTGTTGGTCATGATTAGGAATGTTAGGGTATTTATGGATAAATGGATAAGAGGATTGAATGGTAGTGATATTAGGTGTTAGGAGTAATAGTGGTAAAGTTGATGGAGGTCTATTAGGAGTTGGAAGTAATAGTGGAAAAGTGGATGGTGGAAGGTGTATGGTCACATGCTTTTTACATTTGTAGGATGGAGGAAGTATGGCAACATATTTTTTAGGCGTATGATAGGATTTATGATGGAAAGTGGACTTATGAGGCATGGAGGAAGTACCAACATCTTGATATTGGTGTCCTTGGGGTGTATATCCAAGGCGATAAGAGTGTGGAGGGACTTTTAACATGGATGGGCTCCAAAATACCTTGTTCATGAATGTCTAGACCTTTACCTTGGTGGTTCATGTTTTGGAGTATGAAATGGACAATGGGACTAGGTGTAGGTGGAACACTAGACACAAGTTCCTTATTAGATGGAGAAAATGAAGCAAGGGAATATAATGGTTGTTGTTGTTCTAAGGAGGAACATTCATGAATGAGGGTGGAAATACCAATAGGATATGATGGAGGAATTGCAATTGGGTTGATAGTGGGTGATGGAGGATCTTTAGGATCTTTATTAGCATTGTGTTCACTTAGATACAAGGTATTCATTTGATCTTCTATGTGTGCTTGGGAGGCATATGTCTCATCAAGGGGAGTGGATGCTAATTTATCATGGATAGGCCTCGGTAGGGGGTGGATAGGAGAAATGGAGGTTTCTTTCTTATGGATAGGTGAAGTGATAGGCTCTTGACCATGTAATGAATAAATTTTGCTAAGAGGATCATCATGGCCTTCTTGATCATAGGTAAGATCATAAAGGGAATTGGGGTCATTATATGGGCCTAGATCTTGATTAGAATGAGAGGTTAATGTTTCCTCATGCTTAGGATGATTCTCTTGACATAACTCTTGGATTACTTGAATGGAAGTGGAAGGGGGTGAATCTTGAATGGGCTCAACATGTTCTAGATGGTTAACAACATAGAGACATGATGGAGGTTCACTTAGGCTCAATTGGGAAGACTCTTTAATAGGCTCAATGGGGAGACTACATGATGGGGTTGGAGGAATAGGCATGCCATTCAAAGGTTCTTTGGTAAGATCATTAATGGGTGCTTGACATGCGGATGGTCTATTCCATGCTACTAGCCATTCGATCACATCCTTTGTAAGTGTATGGGTAGATGGATAATATAGTGGATGGAAAATGATAGTGGATGGTGTTATAGGATTAGGATTAGGACTAGCACATGGTGGCTTAGGGATAGGCATTTTATTGGATTGTGGTATGATAAAGTTATAGGGTGCGTGAACTAGATTGGTGTTCCCCTTGTCAAATGGAACATGAGAATTGAAAGGCTCTTGATTTTGTTGCCAAACTGGGCTTGGGATCCTATGTTATTTTTGTGATATGGGTGGATATGTTGATGTGGCATTGACATGATAGGTAGGTGGATTTGGTTGGCATGATGATGAAGGTGACACATATGATTGTGGTTGAATTTGTTGAGCTTGCAATGGTGTTTGGACTCGTGGTATGATTTTTTGTTTGATGGAAGGGTTACATAGGATAATGATTATTGAGAGGTGGATTGGTACGGATAATGGTTCACATTAGAAGAGGTGGGATAAGGTGATGAAGGGGAAACATGATATGTGGATGGATGAGGTTGATATGATGATATAGGTGACACATAGGATTGAGGAAAAATTTGTTGATGTGGTGATTGGATTGGATGTTGTGATTTTTGGATTTTACAAGTGGCCATGAGGTATTGGGATTGTGCTATGAGTTGTTGCATTTGAGGTGAGTGGTTTGTTTGAAGTTGAAATCGTTGGATGAGGCCTTTGAGCTCGTGTATAATTTTTTGGTCTAAGGGTTTTGGTGCTTGATAAAGTGATTGGAGGAGGTTTTGGAATTGGGGTACTAGGTCTTCTAATATTGGCATGGTGTAAAATGATGTTGATTGGATTAAAGAGATTATGATGACTAGGATATAATGTGGAATGTCAAGATTGTATGATTTGGATGATGTGGAAAATATTTATTGGAAGTTTGACTTGGGCAATATCAAACACAAGATCTCACATGTAAATGCATGAACACACACACCAAACACAATGATAAATTTTTCTTTCAAGATTAAATGTTATGATTAAGCAAAGACTTGAATACACAACAATAAGTATAATTCTAGTCAAGTGGGTATGGCCATGTTGGAAACAATCAACACTGAGAGGGGGGGTGAATCAGTGTTCTACAAAAATTAAATCTTTTATCCTGATCTTTATTCCACTTAACACATTTAATCAAAGTTAATATGTAGAAATAGAAAACAAGAAACCACACAACCATAACACGAGGATTTTTACTTGGAAACCCTGTAAGGGGAAAAACCATGGTGGATGGACAATCCATAATAAGTTTTGAGTATACTCAAAAGAAGTATTAAAAATTGGAATGCACTTGCATTCAGGCTAACTGCCTAGAGCTCACTGCTGAAAAGATGGGGGGCTCACTGCCCTTACAATAGTTTGGAATTGATCCAAAATATAATGAACTGAATAGATAGCATCTACCAATGCTTGATTGTAGTTCTAGTTTAGCTTTGATGTTGAACTTTTATCCTAATGATTGATATTGAACTTCTACTCAAGCTTGCACACAAAATCTTTATGCGCAAGTGAAACTGCACATGAAATTGCTCAAACACACCTTATACTTTCGCAACATACGCATGCACAACTTCTTCATGCATCCAAATGATGTGACCAATCATCTAAATATATCCGCTCACCAAGAATTAATCACCATAGGTTGGCTCAACAAAACTTAATAATATTTGCAACTTGTATGCCCAAAACATAAATAATTTTGATGTGTATCCAAACAAGTAAACTAAACAATAGCTAGGACCAATAATTAAACTTTTGAACTTGAAGATAATTAAAATAATTTGACTTTATACATATGCTACACACCATTTACATTAAGTCGGCCCTATCAAGAAAATAGACAGAAAATGTCCTATCAGACCTTCAAAACTACATAGCCACAAAAGTAGCATTACGAGATTCAATAATAAGATGCTCCATGTGCTTAACAAACAATTTCAGTAATCCACAATACAAAATGATGATCTGGTGAAACAATCAAACCGGATACCCTGTTCCATGAGTACTTTGTTGGTAACACAGTTTCTTGCTTTATCTGTCGGGTGATCAAAACTGCGGACCAAAATGATGACTTCAACTACCATCAATGACAACACTAGAAGCGAAAAACCATGTCCACTAAAACCATATTCCAACAATCTTCCCATTTGGCATTGATGGCAACACTTAGTGAAAAATGACTAAACTGATAAGCATACTGCCAAAATATAAAATACTTCTCCACTACAAAATATTACTCCCCCTAAGAATATTATTTCATTTTTCACATCACACTCTCCCCGTTTGACATCAATGACAAAATTGGGGAAACCAAAAATCTATGCAAGTATATCTGAAGGTTTACAACAATTTGAAGATTTTTGTAAAGACGTTCTTCATTCCTCCTTAGTTTGAGTCCCAGATACTCCTCAGACTCTCCAAAATGGTAATATAGCCACAAAGAAGATAAGACAAGGTTTCTACAACTTCCAAGCTTACAGGATCAGAAGCAATCACAACACTTTTTGCTTCTTTTAGAGCATTTTCCATCATCTCAATATTTGGACTTATCAGGCCCCTAAGTTCACTTGCTCATTTAATAACCCTTTAATTTTCAAAATTCAGAGCCTTTAATTGGTCAAGCAAAGATATTACCTAACTATCTTGATGACACACACTGTTGGTCAAAGGATCAAAGGTGCTGGCAATAATAGCAAACTACTGCTCAATATCTTTTATCTTTTTCTCATTTGCCTCAGTAAATTTTGACAAGATTGGGTAGGATTTGTACACATTTCTTCCTTAAGTTATAGCACCTTGGATATCCTATATGCAAGTTGCTAGCATATTCTTGTCCATGGCAATTAATTTGATTAGGCTTCCAATTCTTTCCTCCTTAAATTCCTTTTTCACTTGAACCCAATCTGAAACCTCAAAAGACTTGAAATGAGAATATACAGAGGTTATTAATCTCTTCAACTCACCAGAGGAGGATCATGATGGATCCATAACATGGGTAGGCATCAATTTCTAAAAACTTCAGAAGTGAGTTTCAACAACTCACTATCTTCAATGCGATATTTCAATATTTCTCATTGGCTTTATCTTGAGCTATCTTGGCAACTTCCAACATCTAGATTGGAGATAAGGTGGATAAGTTGATTGAATTCACATCAAACTCAGAATCTAACTCTACCTCCTACTCCAACAGGGATTCGTCTACCTCTTTTGGACTGATTTCTTGATTCTTTCCCTTGTCAATCTTAGATTGAGCTTCCAGAATCACTTTTGGTAAAAAAAATTCTTCATTAGGCACTTCTTTCTCTTCAGTAATCTCCTCACTTTGGTCCTTAGTCACAATAGGTATCTTAGTGTTTTCAACATTGGGGAAAGTCAGAATATCCTCAAATATTGGAGGATCAAATACATTCATATTCTCCTCATTTTCATTTCCTTCTTCTAACTTATTTCTTCTACATTCACTTCCTCATGACTTTGATCCTCTTCAATATTGACTTCCTCAATATTTTCCTTCTCTTTTGACAAGAAATCTTCCAAATTTTTATTAGTCTTACTCATAACAACATCAGTGTCACCAATCATGATTTTATTTATTCTTGACTTGCTTTTGAATTCCTTTTTAACTTTTAGAAGTAGATCCATTTCCTCAATTCCCATTTCCAGGTACGGGTCAGCAAGAACTCTTTTCCTCATATTTTCTTCCTTTTTTTTGGCACTCTCCCTTCTTGATTCTAGAGCATTGTATAGGCTTGTGGTTAAGCCAAACATGATTTCAAATAGAGTTTTATTAAACACACTCAAATGCTTAACTACAGCTTTTTCAAGAGTCTTCTTACTAGAATCATCAAAGAAATCATATAGATCACAGAGTGGCTTGAGATTACCATTAACTACTATTGCATTTTCAACTTCTTCCACTGACATGTTGGGCTTGTCTATTTTGGGCTTTTTCTAGGATTCTTCACTTTTGTCGGAAGGCTTCCATTGGTTGAGCTTGACTGCATGAGTCCTAGTAGCCTTTAATTGTCTTATTGTTTCTTCTGAGTCTATCCCTTCTTACTCATCTACGGATGCAACTTTATAGGTCCTTGAACTTTTGTTCTTCTTTCTTCTTCTAGAGGCTTTAGCCTTGTTTGGCTGTGTTGCAGGGGAACTCCTAGTTGTTTTGGTGTTAGGAGTAAATGTTCCAAGACTAGTTGTTGTTGCCTTTTCCTTCTCCTTTGCTACTTCAACTTCATCTCTTTGCCTTCTTATTTCTTTCAATTTTTCAACTAGAAGACCCATTTCCTCCACAAGGATTTATGTTTCCTTTCTTACCCTTCTGATTAATACTAGCTTCCTCAATTCTGAATGTACTTGAAGGCTCTTCTCAGCATAGGTGCCAAATCTTTCTTCATTAGGATCTAGTGGAGAATTCAGTAGATGTTCTACATACATCCTTAGTATATTTTCATCCACTTCATAGCCCATAGGCATGATCCAAATAGTTCTTGGATCAACCGCTTCCATGTGACATTGATCAATATCCACCATGAAGCATATAGAGTTTTTATACTATTCCACTACGGCTTTAGGGATCCTCTCTCTAACATGCATATGTTTTTAAAAGCTATTGAAATGACCCCACAGGATTGTGTTGCAGGCCTGCTAGTCACCAAGACTACATAGCATTTCCCAAATCTGTAATGTTACTAGAACATCATTTCCCCATTGAACTTTGCTAGTTCTTAGTACCTCACCTAAGAAGTAAAAATACAAGTAGATTAACAAGTTTTCAAACTTGAACACATTCTTTTTGTCCTTGATTTTCTTCAGATTCTCCAAGATTTTCCCTCTAAGCACTTCACATAGATCATAATCCACATTTTCTTTGATCATCTCATATGTTGTGTAAATGGCAGTCTTGGATACATAATTTTCCCGGCTCGAATGGTAGATCTTACACCCTATGATCATGGATGCAAATGTTAAATCAACCTCAGCAATATGACTTATAGTCATTTCCCTTCTATCCCAGTGCGATCTAGTTGCTTTAGTAACATCCTCAATTTTTATCGACTTTTTTCCGAAAGAATTTAAGCCTGTAACTACACAAATAACTTCCTTGGTAATTTTAAATGGTGTATCTATCCACATAAATTCATCATGCACTCTGCTCAGAATGTATTGAGCCCACTCATCTTCCTCAAATATGGGAAAATTTGCAAATTGCACAAATTTCTTGTCCACTAGGGTTTTGAGTTTAGGTTTCACCATAAAATCTTCTTGCACTATGTGATTAGAATATAATTCCAATAGCTACGCACTACCCAAATCTTCAATGTTCGCATGCACATATGCCCTAATATCTTTGGTGTGCAGAACACCGTATGACACAGAAGAAAATGCTCCTAAGAGCTCAATGTCAAAGATTTATATGGAGGACATTTGAACTTAGGGTGCGGCCTATCCTTGACTTCAACTAAGAGAGGGGTAGACATAATTGCAAGTATACAAATTTAAAAGTTTTTCTATAAATACCTTTTGGAGATGAAATGGAAGTCAATCGTAGATTCTCTTCTTAGCTTTGGCAAGGATCACCTCAAAGTACTTCAAACTTCTTTCTCTCGAATGTAGTGTGAGAAATGAGAGTGAAAATAGTTCTTTTATTTTCATCGAACCTAACTATTTAATTTTTGTAATAAATGCTCTTTCCCTAGTTCTCTAGGTTTTTAGACTTTTTATATTTTGGGGCAAACAATTCTTACGCAGATCTATAATTATCTTCATTGATTCCTTAGATTCATTCCACAATCAATGAGGAATATTCGATTTCCTACTAGACTCATCTGAATTCTAGTACCAATCATTTGTAGGGGGTCTAGAGGATTTTCTTGATAGCTCCCCTAATGCAGAGACCTGTAACTAGTTTCCAGGGGTGTTACCAGAAGAGGCTTCTAGTGTAGATCCATTTTCTTCTGTAGAAGGAATCTTCTTCACTCATTTCTTCTACATCTACTTCCTAGTCTCATCAATAGTGATATTTCCTTTTTGTTTAACATCTAGTTGCTTATTCTATTTTACCAGACCTCTTTTGTTCCAACAGAATCTAGAAATGTGGCCAAATTTGTTGCAGCTGTAGTAAAAAACACTTCTCTATCTAGGCCAATTGTTCCATTGGCTTTGTCTTGATCTGCATTGGTTAGCAACATGTCCAAATCTATAGCATGCATAGCATTTTATATCTCTATGAGGGTTATACATCATAGTTTTGCATTCACTTGAATTGTGACCATACTTGTAATAATTAAAGCACTGACCTAAGAATGATGGTGTAATTGTGTTCACCCTACTCCTACATTGAGAAGCCATATGACCAAATTTGTTGCAAGTATAACAATAACCATTAAATCTTTGAGCATTAGGTTTCCTTACCGGATTCCTTCTTGGTTCATTCATCCAGTTTCCTTGTCTGAATTTTCCTCATCTGGAATTCCTTTGTCTAGAGTTCCTTTGCATAGATTTAGAGCTTTCTCCTTCTTCATATCCAAGACCTCATTTGTCACTATCGGTTCTTTGTCCCTTAATTAACTCATCAGTTCTGGCTGAGCTTGCTTTGAATTTCTCCTTGAACTCATTTGCTATAGCAAGTTCATCCCTGAGATCATCAAGCTATTTTTCAAGCTCTTCTTCATTGTTCTTGGATTGCTCCAATTCATTTTCTAGTTGGTTGCATTGTTCAAAATTTTCTTTCAAGGATTGTGCAAGCTTTTCTTCATTTCTTTTTTTTTCCTCTAACTAATTAGTCATCTTCATCATGATGGATTTTGTCTCACGCTTCAAGGCAGCATTCTCTTGGGCAAGCTTTTCACATTCTTTTGTTTTCTCCTTCAAGACTTCACTAAGTTGTTCATCTTCACTAGTTTTGTTCTTCTGCTTGAGCTAACCACATAATTCCTTTCTTTTCTCCCTTGATTCATCGATCTTATCTTTCAATGACTGGATGAGTTTTTCTACATTTTCAATATTTTCTTGCAATTCCCAGATCTCATATTTTGACTGGTCAAGATCATCTAAGGCCACCACAAGTTGTTGTTGAAGACTGCTTGTATCCATGACTCTCCAAGATCTCCCCAAGCCATTAGACTTCTTCGGAGGAACTCGCTCTGATACCAATTGTTGGAAACAAGCAACACTGAGAGGGGGGGTGAATCAGTGTTCTACAAAAATTAATTCTTTTATCCTGATTTTTATTCCACTTAACACATTTAATCAAAGTTAATATGTAGAAATAGAAAAAAAGAAACCACACAACCATAACACAAGGATTTTTATGTGGAAACCCTATAACAGGAAAAACCATGGTGGATGGCCAATGGGAATAAGTTCTAAGTATAATAAGTTCTAAGTATACTCAAAAGAAGTATTACAAAATGGGAATGCACTTGCATTCAAGCTCACTACCTAGAGCTCACTGCTCAAAAGATGAGGGCTCACTACCATTACAATAGTTTGGAATTGATCCAAAAGATAATGAACTAAATAGATAGCATCTATCAATGCTTGATTGTAGTTTTGGTTTAGCTTTGACATTAAACTTTTTTCCTGATGATTGATATTGAACTTCTGCTCAAGTTCGCACACAAAATCTTTATGCGCAAGTGAAATTGCACATGAAATTGCTCAAACACACCTTATACTTTTGCAACATATGCACGCACAACTTCTTCATGCATCCAAATGATGTGACCAATCATCTAAATATATCCGCTCACCAGGAATTAATCACCATAGGTCGACTCAACAAAACTTAATAATATTTGTAGCTTGTCAGCCCAAAACATAAATAATTTTGATGTGTATCCAAACAAGTTGGCTACACAATAGCTAGGACCAATAATTAAACATTTGAACTTAAATATGATTAAAATAATTTGACTTTATACATCCACTACACACCATTTACACTGAGTCGGCCCTATCAAGCAAATAGACAGAAAATGTCCTATCAGACCTTCAAAACTACATAGCCACAAAAGTAACATTACGAGATTTAATAATAAGATGCTACACATGCTTAGCAAACAATTTCAGTGATCCACAATAGAAAATGGTGATCTGGTGAAACTATAAGACCGGATACCCTATTCCATGAGTATTATATTGGTAACACACAGTTTTCTGCTTTATCTGTCAGGTGATCATAACTGCGGACCAAAACGATGAGTTCAATTGCCATCAATGACAACACTAGAAGCCAAAAATCATGTCCACTAAAACCGTATGCCAACAAGTCAATTAGGTCTTGAGCTAGGATGCACAAGGTTGACTAGGGATGATTTGAAAGATAAGTCTTGCCACATAGCCAGGAGAAAGGGGTAACCCACCCTTCACCTTCACTTCCCAAAGTATAAAGTTCTTTGGGGCTTATCCAAGAGTGACAAGATTTCAACTCCCAAAGAGGCATGCTTTGGATTCACACCTTTATTAAGGTCGTCCCTTGGAGGGGTGTGTGCTCCAAGCAAGCCTCTTAAGAAGGGTATGGCAAAAGCAAATTGAGTGAGGTGTTTTGGAGGACAAATACACTTGATTCACACTCACAATTGTTAATTTCCATTTATAAAATTTAAATTTGTGTAAGAAAAAAATGGAAGCACTTGTTCTTTTTAACCCAAATCCAAAAGGTGTGATGGAAGAAAATGGTTCTTTTTAAGCCCAATTTCAATGATGTGACATCGAACAAGATGCTCATTTGAAGCCCCAAATTGAAGTGTGTTGACAAGTAATGATTAGAGATAAAAGATGGAATGTGTGCACCTAGACTTTCTTTAGCTCCAATTGTTTTTCCACTTGATCCAATTTGTCCTTTGAAATGTTTATTTTTTATGCACATTCACAAAACCAACAACAAAGCCAAAACCCTAACAAGATAATTGATCACTAATATTAAAGGGTTAGCTAGTCAAGACAAATCTAATTTTTTGAAATGTTTTTTGCATCAAAAATAAAAACAAAAAGAGTGGGCCCTTATGAAAATTTTCAGAGCTTTCCAAAAATGTAAAGAAATCCAAAAAAAATTATTATTTTGTACCTAGCATTATTTTTTTATGAAAAATCCTTAAAAAATTATAAAAAAATTCAAACAGGTCAAAAATTCTGATTTTTGGATTGAAAGCGCCTAACATCACCCCAAATCTGCAGAATTTTTTTTGTGAAAAGATCTATAACCGTTTGTGAGATATAAGCAAATATTTGTAAAACCCTAATTTTTAAAGATCTATTTTTTATCTAATTATTTTTCATCCAAATTAAAAACATAAAGAACAGACCCCTACTAGAATTCAGATAGCTTTCCAGAAATATAAAAATATCTAAAAAATTTGCTAATTTTCTCTCAAAATTGATTTTTCATGAAAAATAACAAAAAAATTATAAAAATTTAAAAATTAGCTCCAAAAAATCTGATTTGTGGACTAGAAGCTCTTGATATTGTCACCAACATGTAGAATTTTTTTGTGAAAATATATGCAACCACTTGAGATATATGGTTGAATATTTGAAAACTAGGGTTTTATCCCAAAATGATGCAAAACCTGCAATAAAAAGCTAACAAAACTAGCAACAAAAAGGATTGAACTCCAAAATTCCTCAAAATTTGTCAAAATATTGAGCTAAAAATCAGTTAGGGGGTTCACGTCAAGTTCACCAAAATGTATATAAAAAATGTGGATAAAATAAAAAAGATAAAACAATAACATGCATTACCTAATCCAAATCTTCAATACCTTAATTAGACACAATGATGGATGAATTATTTGATTGATTTGATATATTGGTTGCTCAATTAAGCAAAATAACATTGAGATGGAGATGATAGATGAATTATGATAGATAGAAATGGATGAATGATTCAAGAATGATTTCGGTAGCATAAGGATACTTGAAGAATCAACCCCCAAATGGCTTATGAGAGGGTTGATTTATAGGAAAGGTTTGATTTGGATTGATGGTTGATATTGGATGCCAATAAAATGTATTAATCAATGGCCAAGACTAAAAGTTGTAGTATGAAATAGGGTTAGGGCTAAATTAGGGAAAATGATAAGGATGAAGGGTTGAAATTGAATTATGAGATAATTCAATCAAGGGCTAGGATTAAATGAGATGTCAAAAGATAAGATTTGATGTGGAAGATAAGATTGGCAAGGATAAAGAGGCGAGAAGTGAATTTAAATAATAAAAATTATTTAATCTAGGTGGCCAATGAATAATTAAATAATAAAGATATTATTTAATTATAGAAGAATGTGACATAGGAGGAATCATTCAATGATTTAATTCAAAATTCAAGAGAGTGGACCAAATTAAATAAATAAAATTTATTTAATTTATGAGAGAAAAAGCTAATAAATAATTAAATAATTAAAATAATTATTTAATTATAGTGGAAAGTGACATAGAAATTAAATAAATAGGAATTTATTTAATTTTAGAAAGAAAAGGACTTAATTAGTGATGTAATTAAATAAATATATTAATCAGAAGAATAAAGAAATGGATTATTAGAAGACATATGACATTAGAAAATAATTAAATAATTAAAATTTATTTAATTATGAAGAATGAAAGGGGAAATGATGAAAAATCTAAGAGTCTCGGGCCTAGGACAATTTTTAGTGTCTACACCAACAAAGCAACAAGGGTCCTCCATAGAAAACTCGCAAACATAAAGACATGCCAAGTAGCACAACATGTGAGATCACATCACGTGCAAGAAAAAACAAACAACACATAAGGAAAACATAAAGCAATACTGCAAATGCAAGCTGATCTAAAGAAAATCCTTTGCATCCTAATCTTGTTCATCATATATGGAAGGTAGACAACTAGCCAAAGGGACTACAACAAGTGTTGTACTAGGAGCAACACTAGGTTGAACATGTGGTGAATAACTCACATGAGGAGGATCATCATGGAAGCCCCCATCTAAATCCATAGACTTTAAAAACAACAAAGAGAGTTCCTCATCTTCATTCTCATCATCTAGATTTATCACAATTGATGGTTTAATGAAAATGTCAGTTGCATGTTCTTGTTTCATTCCTTTTTTTGGTTGGGACATGTAAGGTTCAATTTCATGTTTTGGTGAAAGTTGTAATTCATCTTGATTTTTTTGCATTAGTGTTCTTTCATACCAATATTTAGGGCATGGATACTTTTTCATAATTTTGTGTTCTAGTTTTTTAATTAATTTTCTAAGCTAGAGTAATTATAGAAGACAATTTTTTTTTGTATGCATTTCAATTAACTTATTCTTTTTTTTTTGGAATAAGGACATCAATAACTAGGGGACATGTATTTTTTAGATTTTTTTTCTCTATTTTCCTATTTTTCGTATGTGTCAAAGAAAGACCTTGATGTTCATTGAAAAAACTACATTCACAAGAAATAAAAAATAAAAAATAATAATTAAATTAAATTATTTAAAATTATACTTTTTGGGAAGCTTATAATAAAGGCTACATACTTACACAACATAATTTTTAAATGAATTTGTTTGATCCCCCAAAAGGCAAATCAAAAATGGTTTTTATTAGCATTTTGATAGGTGTAACGAAGACTCCATTATAGGTATAGTTTAAAACTAGCGAGGTTTTATCCAAGAGGGTTTGATTAAATCCTCTTTAATTAAAATACTTTAAATGGAACCTTTCTAGGCTTAAATCATTATATTTTCTAAAAATATGTGATTTCAAACAAAAATCAGGATGTCTTAGAAAGTGTAACCCATTATTGTGGCAACACCCATTAACCTAAATCATGATAAGGGGTTTCCCTCAATGTCATACAATAAACAAAACACAATATGAACACATAAGGGATCCATGGTGATGAGGTAAAAATAACCTCATCAGTATGATGGGCTCAATATTTTTAAATCTAAACCTTTCAACCTTAATAACCTTGCCATTTGATTACCTCTAAGAAAAATAAGTGCTCTCTTTCTATGAATAAGCGTACAAACTTTATTTTTTAGAGTTGATCAAATTAAACTAACTTATGCTGATTTAATGGTCTAGTCTTTGAGCATTTCACAAGTCAACTCCACTCCCAATCACCATTCTAGTTAGAAGGGAAATAAATGTGGATCTTGACACTTTTGAAAACCAGCGAGCAGGTGCCACAAGTCCAGGAGCACACGTTTTGGCTAATTCTTTATAATTCTATTATTTTTTACAAACTTTATTTTTTAGAGTTGATCAAATTAAACTAACTTATACTGATATAATGGTCTAGTCTTTGAGCATTTCATAGGTCAACTCCACTCCCAATCACCATTCTAGTTAGAAGGGAAATAAATGCGGATCTTGACATTTTTGAAAACCAGCGAGCGGGTGCCACAAGTCCAGGAGCACACATTTTGGCTAATTCTTTATAATTCTATTATTTTTTAGTTTCAAAAATTTTATGGCTCATGTGAAGCCTCTTTAATATTGTATATCATGGGCTTTAAAGTCCCTTTTACTATGAGAAATCTATTGAAAGATGCAATCAACTGAAAAATAGGATTTTTGTTAGTCATTTTTTATATAAATATGTAATTGTTACACACAATAAAGAGATTATCATTATGCTACCAATTTGTCTTTGAGTAAAAACTACCATATGAATATGAGTTTTCCCACCACTCTTTGAATTACTATGTAATATGGATGCATCTGTGGAATGAAGTAACTGAGATATTTTTTCAGTGCATGTGATTTGAAGTAGCTATAATCACACCTACGATTTTCCCACTCGAGGGTTATAGATAGATAGATAAGTATTATGTTTCTTATTTTGCATTTTATTTTGGTAGATAATAGTTGAATTTTCATTTCATTTTCATGAGTATATATTATAATGTTAGTGTCAAGCCTGTAGGTTGTAATTGAGTCTGTAGTTTTTGAGCTTAACATTTGAATGTCCGGAGCAACTTTCTTCAGTTGATTCTGATTAATGGTTTTATGATTAGCAGTTGGCTTGTTATCTTTTGCATTAGATAAGTGTTTCCCGATTTCTTTTCATGCTTTACTTCTTCAACAATTATGCATTATTTAGATTAATCGTTTCTATGCTTTCTAGTTTAATGGTGATGCTTTTTAGATTCTTAGTTTTCTATTTTCTGATTTGAGTTATTTTCCCACTTTCTAAATAGATGAGTTATTGCTTTTAAGATTAGAGGCCCCTTAGCTTAGAAATTTTATTCAGTTGATTAGTTCTTAAGAGATAAGTTGAGATGTCCTCTATTGCATATAGTCGTTGGACACTACCTGGTTGATATATTGATGTGTTTATTCACTAAAGTGTTAGGAGCTAATGACAACCTATTGTATGCAACCTAAAATGGTCACCTAGACTTTGGGCCCCATTTATTTAATTTGTCAACATCAACTTTCTGAATCAATGATTGTCGCATTTTCAAATCAAATTTCTTAATCAATTCATAACTATTTCAAATGGTTCAATTTTCCCTATGGTCTGAATGCTTCATTAATTTTATTTAATCAAAAGAAATAAATCCCTTTTAATAAATAAAATAATGTTATTTAATTGAAGTTAATATTACTTAAATAAAATGATGCTATTTAATTAAATCTATTTTTAATTAAATAATTTTATTTTATTTTGTCCATTCATTTCTAAATTACATAATCTTATTTTATTTTATTAAAAGAGATATTATCATCTTAAATTAAATAAAATAATGAAATATCCTCTCAAGAATATCCCTTCCGATGAAAAAAGGAAACAAATCGCTTAAAAGGGAAATAAACTAAAAAAAAAAAGAATCTAACTAAGATTTGTTTCTATTTTTCTATTTATCCCACATTGCTCCTCTTAATTTGCCTTCATCTCCATCTTTGCCTATAAAATGAGCCTCTCATTCTCATTTCAAAAGATCACTTTAAGACGTATTCTATATACAAATTTTCTTGAATTTTATCATTTGAGATTACACATTAGTTTGATTTTATAAGCATCTTTAGTTTTAGAGCATATAGTTTAATATTTACATTTTAGCTTAATTCCTTCATAGTAGATTAATTTGCAAAGTAATTCATTAATGCATTGCATGTAGATTAATTTTTTATTTCAATAAATTAGTTTGGTTTATTGCATTTACATCCATTTAGATTAGTTTTCATTGTTGCATTGCAAGAATAGGATTCATGGAGATTAGCATTCTTGCTTCTCCTCTTTGAATCTCTCATTCCGAGATTGTATTTGCAGGGGTAACAGGGTTAATCTGAGGGCCACAATATCAATCCCTGCTCTTCTCGGATAGAGAGCTGTGAATTGATTTGCAAGGACTCATTATTGAGTATCCTTGCATGCAAGGATTCACAGAAGTATAACATATTTTCAGTTACACATTTTTGGCGCCCTACCGTGGTTTTTCATCATTTTTTAAGCAATTTCGACTTTGATCTCTCAAAAAGTGCATGCTGGTACAAAACGGACTACATAAATGTGCTCAGAAGGCCCAAAAACCCCTATTTTCATATAAAATATGATAGGGTTTGCTGAAAATTAATTTTTTAGTGTTTTGAAAAATTTCAAAACAATTGCCAAAAAAAATCCGTACGGACAAATCGATTTATGTACCATTTTGATTTATGTGCTACCTCGATTTGCGTGCATGAAGGTTCAGCTAAATATTTTATTAATTTTTTTTCATCTTTAAATTAATAAAAAAAATTGGTTTAAAGCCTAAATGAGCATATTTAGTAAAATGGTCATATCTTGAGCATATGGTCTCTGTTTTTCGAAAACGAGA
>VDFB02000003.1:260909993-260922590 GCA_007258455.2 Sequoia sempervirens | reverse complement strand
GGTCCAAGTTGGTATATACTGAAGGTGGCAGTGAAAGAAGCAAGGGAGGTCTCTACCTCATACCAATCCAGTTGATCTTTAATTCCTCCAAAATTTTGACCAAAGTTACTGCTCTTCCATAGGACTATCTGATATTAAGAGGTGAAATTATTTCCCTCTTTTTGAGATGCATGGAAATAGGAGTATACCTTTCTTCACATGCATGCCATGCTGGTCCTATTAAATGTGGCCCTTGTTCTTGAAAATTATCATGAAACAACTTAAGATTGTTATTGTATTTGACTTGTACTCCCTGTTTACTTTTGACACCCATAAATTTTTTCTTGAAAGAGAGAGGCTTCCTATGAGGCTATCTCATCTATAACCCTACAATCTTTTCTTCTTGAGCATACTCTTTGGATCTATCTTGCTAGTGAAGTTGATTTTTCATAGTGGACAGGAATTATCTTAATTCGACTTCCTCCACAAAGAAGTTAATAAAGAAATTTGTATACTTTTCTAAGAGAAAATTGTGAACAAAGAACTCACCCAAAAAATTCTATTGTTTAGGGAGTGACTCAATTAATACTCTTACAAATTCCTTGACATCAGGGTCATGAGGTTGGTTCTAGAAAATTCTTTGCAGCTTCCATCTTAAAAGCCGCTCATTAAGAAACATGGAGTATAGCCTAGGTGGTCTTCTACAAGCTAATAGCAATTTACCAATTTCACAGGCATCCTGCTTATCCCTATATGCCTAATGGAAGGATTATTTTATCATGACTAATTCCCTCTTTAACCTATTATTTTCAAAATCCACATCCTTCAAGAGGTAACAATTCTCTATCCATTTCATTAGCATTGGGAGAATACATACCTGGAACCAGTCTATAACAATAGGTTCAGTTTGTGTCCCCTTTAATTCCATGATTGGTTGAGCATGTCACTCCCCTGCAAACTTTTTTCTAGTTCCACAATTTTAATAATAGAGGCATTTAACTCAGTTTCTTGTTGATTCTTTTCTTCTTCAAAAGCACTGAATAATTGCATAAAATTATTTTTCAAATCTTGAATACATTTTTCTTTTTCACACAGAGCATCTTGATTCTGCTTACCCTATTGATTCCATTGCTAGATTTGGAATTGTAGCTAATCAATACGCTTGTATTTTTCCTCCATTTGCATAGTCAATTTGGCAACTTCCTGATTTATTTTATGGACAATGGCAGTTTGCACCTCAATTTCTTCTTTTTGTTGATTAATTTGTGTTTCATCATCTTGCAACCTGGCTCTTAACCCTTCAATTTCTGTCTTTAGCTTTTCTAATTCCTCATTTCTTTGACTCGATTCTTTGTCCCATGTGTCCTTAGAAAAGAATGTGTGAGGAATTTCTTCATCAATATGAGGCACATTTTTTGCTTTGTTGTCCTCAGGAAGTGATGTGTGAGGCACTTTTTTCACTTTTTCATCAATATGGGCTGCATTTCCTACCTCAATGCTCTCAGGAAGCACTTCTTCTATTGCTTTTGTATTCTCAGTATGAGGCATCTCCCTTCTTCAGTTTCTTCATGTAAGGAGGAGCAAGGAATTTCTCCATCAATATGAGGTCTATCTTCTTCTTCATCGGTATCCATAGAGAAAGATGCATGAGAAGTTGCCTGAGGCACTCTTTCCACAAATTTAGGTATACTTTCCAACTTGTTAAGGAAAGAAGAAAATCCTCCCACAGTTTCATCTTCATTTTGCTCCGAGTGTGGTGATTGTGTTATTTCCCTTTCTTGTTCTTCAAGTGATAGGGTTTCTTTGTTCTTTTCACTGGGAAGTTCATCCCCTTGCTCTTATGTTCCATCTATTTCCTCATTATTAGGTGGACTATCAATTTCTACCAGCTTTATTGGAGTCCTCGCCTTTTTCATTTTTGAAGTATTGCCTATATCTTGGGGTTTGATTTCACTGGCCTCTGAAGATAACCATTTACTCCTCTGTAGAGGAGGAGTTATTTGATTTTTTTTTACTTCATTTCTTTTTCTTCCGAGGGGGTTCTTTCTCTTCTCAGGAATGTAAAATTCCCACCTCCCCTTCTTGTCTTGGGGTTTGTAATTCATTTGGCAAGGTTTCCAGCACGTCATTCTTGGGAGCTGTGGAGGTATATTGGGATTTAGGGGCACCTAATGCATCTAAGGAGGGTTCCTCTATAGATTTTTCCTTTTATTTAGATAATTCTCCTTCCTTGAGTGGCCTCCCTAGTTCTTCATTCTCAATTTTCCTCTATAGGAGGGTTCTTCAATTCTCTTTTTCCACTTCTTCTCTAGCTTATGGTGGAAATGGTATTTACATATTAATTGTATTAGACCATGATGTTTAAGGGGCCCCATCCCAATTTTATAATTTTCTATCATAGAGGTGACTGAATGGTAGATAAAAACTAGTAAATTTACCCTAAGAGTAGGGTCCTCAATGTCATGGCATAAATGAGTCAGCAGGTGGAATGGGGGTCCCACTATTGTAGTCATTTGTCCCTCACAAGTGAAATATTTAATAATCCAAGTTGCAGCAGACCTCCAGGGTTTTGGAATAGATATTCTATGAATTCCCTTATTTTCCCCCCTAGTGTTTATGGTCATTACAGGTTGGGGTTCCCCTTCCCTATGGAACAAATCTATTAACTTTTGATAAGGGACGTGGGTATTTTCATTCAAATGAATTCCTTTATTCTCAAGACTAGAAAGATGAGCAAGAACTTTCGTACTTACCCAAAATGGTTTTTCATGCACCACAATCTTCCCATTTGAAAATTCTCAACAAATTCCTTCATCAGTTGCTCTTTGTGCCCTTTAAATTGTTTCATGAAGTCTAGCCATCCAACTATTTGAAATAAAATTGCTATATTGGTTAATGCCAGCAATGGCGCTGCAAAAGTTAGCTCAAAATTTTTCTTAGTGCCTCCCATTTCCTTTGTTTCCCAATAGAATTTTATAGAACTTTGGAATACTTGCTTCTCTAAATTATAGACGGAAAAAGACTTTTGTGTTGATATAACCGATGAAGAAAAAATTGATTACCATCTTGCTTATCACCTTACTACATAATGATGACGGAATTCCATGGGGAATTACAACTGTTGTCGTACTCTTACCAATTGTGTAAAGGGTACAAGTTTCAAAGTTACAAGGGGAACAGATCATGCCAATTAATTATCCTTTATTCAAAATAAATACTAACCCTTTTAATAAATAAATTTTCTCATACCTTAGGTCTTGTCGTTAGATCAAATGTTACTTACCTGTGCTGGCGTAATTGGATAGTCACATGGTTGGCGAGGGTGATGGTGGATAATAATGGCATAGATGGGATGGTTGAAGTAATGACAAAAAATATTATGACAAAAAGGTGTCATAATAATATTATTTATTATGGAAAGATTTGATGTGATGTGTTGAAATAATCATACGGGGGCCGATCTCAAAGCAGAATTAAAGGATAGGCATGCGCAGAACTTAGGAAAAATAAAAAAAAATTGGAAAGACAAAATTTATACAAAAATCTGGAGCATTATCAAGTAATGCACCCGAAGTAGAGAAGAAGAGAGTTCCAGAATTATTATAGAAAGATGTCATCGAAACGAATTAACCAGATTGAGGATTATGGAGCATTGCTGATAGATGCAACCAAAATTTTTGGAGCATCATCAAAAGATACAACTGGAGCAACAACCAAAATTTTCCAAGCATCATTGAAAGATGCAACTAGAGCAACAACCAAAATTTTTGGAGCATTGTCGAAAGATGCAGCCAAAGCAACAACCAAATTTTTTGGAGCATTGTCGAAAGATGTAGCCAGAAGGACGAAAACTGTGATACTTTGGCCTTGACTTTCCAAAGCACCATTGAGTGATGTGTCAGAATGTAGGATCAAGATGAGATGTGGAACCAATTTGAGGTGTAGATTCTAGAACATTGTGACAACAATTCCAAAGCATTGCAACAAGTGTGCTAGCAGATTCCAGAGCATCGTAGAAGGGTGCACCAGAATTGAGTTTACCAAAAAATGAAGTCCTGCAAAATATATATTTTTTTTTAGCCAAGTCCAAATGGTGGAATTGATGGAGAAATTGAAGAATTTTTTTAGAAATAAAATGATTTTTTTTAACTATATTGACCTTGCCATAGCAGAGTCAATGCAATGGATTTCTCCCTATGTTTCTACCACTTTTGTAAACTCCTCTTTGTTAACGGGTTTATGGTAGATGTGTAATCGATGCCCATTAACTAGAAGAGTTCAAGTGTCACCATCAATTGGTTTTAACTGGACTAAATTGTTAGCAAACACTTAAGAAATCTCATATGGTCCAAGCTAGTGTGTCTTGAGTTTCCCTTGATTCTTGTATTTGTAATCGAACAATAATATCCAATCCCCGGCATGGAATTCTTTTTCTTTGATATGTTTGTCATGCTAGACCTTACATTGTTGTTGGACCAGTTCAATTTGATGGACAACGTCCAAACGAAGTTCGTATAGTTCACTAAGCTGTAAGACTCTCAATTTGAGCTCATTTAAGATTCATGGCCAATTCCATGGTCGTCTTAAGGGTTTGGCACTCGAATTCAATGGGAAAGAGGGGCTTCTTCCCAAATACTAACTCATAGGGGCTATAGCTATTGGTTGACTTCCAAGTCATGTTGTAGGCCCATATAGCTTCTTGTAGTTTCCTAGCCCAATCTTTCCTTCCTGAAGAGACTATTTTTGTCAAAATATTCTCCAGTTCCCTATTAGTGACCTCAACTTGTCCATTTTCCTATGGGTGGTAGGGTGAGGACTTCTTGTGACTTACTTGGAAGTGATCTGTGAATGCCAATAGGACTTTAGACATAAAATGGGGGCCTTGGTTTGTAACAATTTTTCTTGGAGCCCTAAATCTTAGAAAGATTCTATTATAAAGAAAGTCAACTACCTGCTCTTCCTTAGCAACACGTAGTCCTTTCACTTCTATCCACTTAGTCATGTAGTTGGTATAGACCAAAATATACTATTTTCCTTGCAAAGGAGGGTCTATGGGGCCCATGAAATCCAATCCCCATTTTTAAAATGGTTTAAGGACTACTTGAGGTTGCAGGGGCACTTCATTGGACGTGGTTGGTCTTCCTACCCTTTGGAATTCATCACACCTATGAACATACTTTTTGATGTCCTTATGCATTGAAGGCCAATAGTATCCTACTCCCAGAATCTTGTGAGTTGCCCTTTTAGCAAAACAATGCCCTCAAGAAGGGTCATCATGACAAGCCCTAAGGATACTATAGGTCTCATCTACCCTAACACATTGTTGCAAAACCATATCGGGTCCACATTGAAATAAGATTCCATTATTCCATTTAAAAGGGGAATTCGCTCTTACGAGGCATTTCTTCTATTTTGATGAAAAGTGAGGTGGTACTTCTGTGGTGGCTAAGTAATTCACAATATTGGAAAACCAGGGAGTTTTAGTGGAGGTGGTGAACATATTTTCATTTGGAAATTCATCTTGTACCAAAGCAAAGTTGTCATCATGTTTTATTTGGGATAAGAAGTCTGTGACTATGTTGGACTTCCTTGGTTTGTCAACAATTGTCACATTGAACTCCTGGAGAAGGAGTAACCACCTAATTATCCTTGTATTTACCACCGATCTATTCATGAGATACTTGATGTCTTCATGGTCTGTGTGCACTATACCTTTGTATCTTGTGACATAATGTCTAAATTTCTTGATGGTGTGCACTACAACCAAGAATTCTTTCTCTGTTGTGGTGTAATTCTTCTCTATTGGCATCAAATTTTTGTTGATAAAATATATAACATGTTTCCCTCCATTCTCATCTTCTTTCTCTAGAACCACTCCAATGGTATCATAAAATGCATCGACATAAATATGGAATGTCAGGCTCCAGTTAGGTCCTCATAGGACGAGGGTAGATATGAGTTTCTCTTTGATAATTTCAAATGAGGACTGGCACTCGAGTGTCCAAATGAAGCTAACATTTTTTTAAAGGAGAGAAAACATCGGGGCTGCAATTTTTCTAAAGTTTTCTATGAACCTTCGGTAGTATCCAGCATGCCCCAAGAAACTCCTGACATCAGTCTGAGTTTTTGGGATCTCAAGTTGTTGTATGACTTTGATTTTATTGGGATCAACCTTAATCCCTTGGGCTGAAATATGATGTCCTAACACTATTCCTTGTTCCACCATGATTAAGCATTTCTTGTGACTAAGGGACAACTGATGATCCTCACACCATTTTAACACTTTGTCTAGATTTGTGAGGGCTTCATCAAAAGTTGAGCCATATATAGTGAAGTTTTCCATATAGATTTCCATGCACTCATAATTTACCAGCTCAAAAAATATAGCTAGAATGGCCCTCTGAAACATGGTAGGAGCATTACATAGCCCAAAGGGAAGAACCCTATATGCAAATGTCCCCCAAGGGAAGGGAAAGGTCATATTATCCTGGTCTTCCACTGCTACCTGTATCTAGTTGTATCCACTAAATTCATCCAAAAATGAAAAATATTTTCTCCCAACCAAGTTATCCAACACTTGGTCCACGAATGGTAGGGGAAAATAATCTTTTCATGTCACTTTGTTGAGCTCCCTATAATCTATAGACACTCTCCACTTCCCATTCTTCTTTGGAACTACAACTAAGGGTAACACCCACTTGTTGTCAGAAATTGGGTAGATGAATCCTACCTACAAGATTTTCTCAATCTTAGTTTTAACGATGTCTTTGAGGGCCGAATTGAGTCTCCATTGTGGTTGGTGAATAGGTCAAACATCCTTAGTATAGATATGGTGTGTGCACAGATTAGGATGTATTCCTCTCATATCTTAATAGTCTTGGGTGAAAAATTTAGATCTACTCACTAGGGTATCAAATAGTCTTTGTTCTTCCATCTTAGTCAACCAACTATTGATGTTCAAATTTTTTCCTAGTAGCAACATAATGGTTTTGACTCCCAGGTGATTCGATGTGACAATGTGAATGGGCCTTGTCAATGTGTTAAGTGGAAAACTATGTGGTATAGTTTTATGAAGCTGAGCAACATATGCAAAGAAATGACAAGTTTTTGGAACTAGGTTCATCAAAGGGCAAGGCAATCTAATAAACTTAACATCATCAAATTCTACTTGATCTATGTTAATTGGGTGTCTTAGGATTTCTTCTATGTTTGGAAGCTCTTCACTGCTGGAGTCTATTGCAATAATTTCCACATTGTTCTCCAATTCATCCTCTAATTCTTCACCATGTTGTTTGATGACTACCATGGCTAGTGAAGCCAAATTTTCCTATTCAGTAGGACTTTCCGGTTCATCAACCCATACTTTGTTATGTTCGGTAGGCTTGGTAGGAGGATACAAAAACAACTATTTGCTATTAGATCCTTGGGAGATGGTCATTCCTCCCTCCCTACAATCAATCTTGGCTACAACCATAGCCAACCATGGTCATCCTGAAATTATTGGATATCTATCTTTGGAAATAAGGGATTCAATTATCTAGAAATCCACTAGATATTCCCATCCATCCACCTTGACAAGAACGTTTTCAATGATCCCTTTGGGAATAACTATGGATTGATTTTCCATTTGTAGGACTGTAGTTATGGGGTGTAGATCAATAAGTCCTAATTTTTCCATTACATCAATATTCATTATGTTAATGGCTACTCCGAGGTCCACTAAAGCATTGGGTATTGCTACCTCATTAACTATTACTATTATGAGTGGACTCCCTAGGTCATCATATTTTAGAGCTGCGATTGTTCCAACTAACAAATCAACTAGGTATCCATTGATATGAATAGTGTTGATTCGTTTTGGCTTCCTCCCTTGAGTTTTGATGCACAACTGGTTTAACTTAGAGATCTCTTTAATCACTTGTAACAAGGGAACTTCAATTTGCAGTCGTTTAATTTCCTGTATTAATGTAGTTTTCATAGGTGGAGTTGTTTTTAGAGCATCTTTCACAAAAAATGGTTTCAATTGCTCTAGAAAAGGGGCTTTGGTTTTTTCTTTAGGCATAAGATTTTTCAGGAATTTAGTTGGAGATTGATCCTCCTCCTCTTGAGGTAGGTCGACAGCTCCTACTGGAGAAGGCGGGTCATGCTCTGGTTGCATGGTGTCTAGGGTGTGTTCTACGGGCATGAGTTTTATTGTTGTTTCCATAGAAAAATTCTTAATAGGTCCATCTATGATTTCTTTGATAGTCAACTGCAAAACTGTTTTACCAAACCTCAGTTGTAGGTTTCCACAGCGTATTGTGTTGAGTTCGGAGACATTGTCTTGTTCAGCGGAATACATAGAGTATTTGGATGATTATTTTTTGGATTAGGAACTGGTTGCACCAAAACTGGTGGTTGGTTAACTTGTTGAGTTTGTTGAGTGTTTTGGGGAGGTGGTAAGAGATTTTTTTGAGTAGGAATCCTCCTGACACTAGAATATAACTATGTTGGGGCTGATTCCATTGAGGAATAGGATTTTGAGGGTACCACTATTGTTGAGACTGGTGTGGCCACTGAGGGTTACCCCAATATTGGTTTGTCTAGTCTGGTGGTCCCTAAGGATAGGTTCCCCAGTCAGAGGGTACTGGTGATGGTGCCTAAGGCTAGGGCTTTTCCCATTGATTATTGTTCCAATTTGATTGGGGCCACTAGTTAGGATTGGAATTCTAGCCATATGAGAAATTACCTCCATATCTCTGGTTAACAATGTTCACATCTTCCTTGACTGGACTTGTTCTTTTCTTAGATTTTTTTATGGCATTCAATAGCTCGCATTGATCAGTAGGGTGATTCTTGTCACATACTTGACAAACATCAATTTTTTCCAAGGGACTCTCTCTTAGAAAATGTTTGTTTCGACACCTATTGAAATAAATAGACAAAGTCTCAAGATTCCTAGTTTTAGCATGTATGCCATCTAAGGTGGTGTTTAGTTGGAAAAGAATTTTGGTCTTGAAATTGGCCAATTCCTCATAAAGTTTATTTATGTCATTATAACCACATAAGGGGGTGAACTTCCTAATACCTCCACGAGTACGAAAGAAGTTTTGACACAATTTCGTTATTTCTTCCGATCTCAGTTGGGACACATCTCCTTTTCCCATTAAGTCTAAACTCCTCTAAGCTTCATCATCGAGACCTTTGAGGAATAAGGTCTTTAAAATATTGAGACTTATGAGTTCTCCACCACAATGTTTGGACAAGAAGATAAACCTATCGAGGTAATCTTCTAAACTTTCATCCTCATTTTTCCTTATTTTGAATAGTTCTATCCTATCAGTCACCATGTAGTAACTTTAGTATTTCTCCAAAAAGACAGACTCCATCTCATCCCAAGAGATTATCAACTGAGAAGGTAACCCCATAAACCAACGCATAGTTGAGTCTTTCAGAGTTGAATGGAAAAGATTTAGTTTTTGATTATCATTCTTGTAGTCATATGTTTGACACAAAACTTTGAATTCAAATAGGAATTGATAAAGGTCCTCAGTAGATAAACCTCAAAAGGTTGGTAAGAAGGTTGATGAGATATTTTTCAATAGAAATAGGATAAGTGAATGTGTGTGGTGGAGGGTTATCATTGTTGTGGTTATTGGCAGCATTCCTATGGTCACCCATGGTGTTGGAGGGTATGTAATCCTCTTCCAAAATTTACTCAGTGGCACGAGGTTCAAAATTTTGTGAAAGAATACGCTCCTTGACCTCTATTTGTTCTCTTTTTGAGGTATATGGGAAGGTCTCAGGTTGACCCTATTCGGTCAATTCCTCAGTAAGTTCTTGGTCTAAGTTTCCTTCCTCCCTACTTGTTGTTAGTACGTCGATTGGGGGGGTTTTGGTATGAATCTTCCATGGGGGCCTCATTTCCCGACCATACAAAAAAGAAGCCAAAGAACTGTTCCTATCCCTAAGAGAGGTATTCAAGATATATCCTGCTAACACTAGAAAAATGGCATCCCCGACAATGGCACCAAAAAGTGATAGGTGTATAACTGAAAATATGTTATACTTCTGTGAATCCTTGCATGCAAGGATACTCAATAATGAGTCCTTGCAAATCAATTCACAGCTCTCTATCTGAGAAAAGCAGGGTTTGATATTGTGGCCCTCAGATTAACCCAGTTACCCCTGCAAATACAGTCTCGGAACGAGAGATTCAAAGAGGAGAAGCAAGAATGCCAATCTCCATGAATCCTGTTCTTGCAATGCAACAATGAAAACTAATCTAAATGGCGTAAAATGCAATAAACAAAACTAATTTATTGAAATGAAAATTGATCTACATGCAATGCCATAAATGAATTACTTTGCAAATTAATCTACTATGAAGATTAGGCTAAAATGTAATATTAAACTATATGCTCTAAAACTAAGATGCTTATAAAATCAAACTAATGTGTAATCTCAAATGATAAAACTCAAGAAAATTTGTAGCATAAGTCTGATGTAAAAATTTGTGATCTTTTTGAAATAAGAATGAAAGGGCTCATTTTATAGGAAAAAGTGGAATTGAAGGCAAATTCAGAAGCAATGTGGGATAAATAGAAAAATAGAAACAAATCTTGATTGGAATTCTTTTTTAGTTTATTTCCCTTTTAACTGATTTGTTTCCATTTTTTCATCACAGGATATTCTTGAGAGGATATTTCGTTTATTTTTATTTAATTTAAGATGATAATATCTCTTTTAATAAAAATAAAAAATAAGATTATGTAATTTGAAATGACTATTAATAAAATAAAATAAAATAATTTAATTAAAAATAGATTTAATTAAATAGCATCATTTTATTTAAGTAATATTAACTTCAATTAAATAACATTATTTTATTTATTAAAAGGGATTTATTTCTTTTGATTAAATAAAATTAATGAAGCATTCAAACCTTAGGGAAAATTGAAGCATTTGAAATAGTTATGAATTGATTAAGAAATTTGATTTGAAAATGCGACAATCATTGATTCAGAAAGTTGATGTTGACAAATTAAATAAATGGGGCCCAAAGTCTAGGTGACCATTTTGGGTTGCATACATTTGCCCCTCTTTAACTAATGTGAGAATTGACTTCAAGGGATCACAGCCCTGCAGTCCGAATAGAGACCCACTATGTGAGATCAATTTGGGATCACAAAACAACTTAGATGTGAGGTCGACTCGGGATCACATCTGGACAAGCATAAACAAAAGGCCTTTGAACATGAGGTCGATTCGGGATCACATCCAAAGTGAGAGATAAGAATCTCAAGCAAGGTTGCCCCAAGAGAAGCGATTGATAAATTGATAAAGTTGAATCAAGGATTGAAGTTTGATAGGTACTGCCCCCTCGTGATCGAAATCGAAATGAGATAGAGGAGAAATAATAAATTGAAAAATTTGATCAAATCAAACAAAGATAAGGTTCTTGATGTAAGATGAAAAATATAAGAATCACAGAACCAGAATTAGATCAACAGAAATTATGCCTAAGGTTGAATTAGAAGAAAAGAAGTGGGGTGAAATCGAATGGAAGATAAAAGTTTGGAAGAAATGGAAAGAAATGGAGAGAAGGAAGAGAATATGCCTCAATAAAGAGGATGCATCAAAATCAATCAACTGTTTAAGATAGGGAATTTTGATTGAGATCACGAAAGAAGATAAGGAAATGAAGAACGTGATCACAGTTGATGAAAAATCCACAAGAAAGATGAAGGAAACCCTCTCAAACCCATAATACAGCCTAAAAGAGCAAATTAACATGAAGTCTAAATAATGCAAGCTACATGAAAATGCAAAGGTGTACTTGCAATAGGGTAACATAGGTTTTTGTGTGTTCATCATTCATTAGAGAATGTAAGAGAACTTATTTTCATCATTGGGCCATTATTACTGGACATCGGACGATCACACAATCATCACTAGTCACAAACACAACTATGAAGATATGAATGTGATTTATATCAGTTTGGAATGTGGAAAGATTCTAACATGAGCATCAAAGACATGAGGGTCAAGATGACTACAATGTTAGCTTACCCAATTTAATGTAGCAAAACCACGCTCGCATCAAGACATAAACGCCAGTTTTACCATGAGAATGGTTGTGCAAAAACATTCAAGGACGATGCCATAAATCTCTTAAGTGTGTCAAGGAGACAACAAGAGACACTGAAGAGGTTCAAGACAACACCCACAAGCAAAAAGAAAATAAAAACATGCCCCATGCCCCAAGTCCTCTAGCTATGCATCACGGAGAGACTTATTAGACAAGGACACTCAACGAAAATCAATATCAGTCAGCACACAAAGAAAAGATCATGGCATATCTCAAGCATTAAGTGTTGCGATTAAAAAAATTTAAGTGTGTAGACTAATACTGAGTTCCGAGGATAAGGATCAAATGCTTGCAAGTAGGTAAGATCACATGACCGAACTGGATAAGACCAAACTGATAAGTGTTGAAAAACACACGATGTCAGGGGTTGTGTTGAAAACACAGTTGGGTTAGTGTTGAAAAACACCGTTTGCGAGGTGTCCTAAAGACAAGCATATCCAAGAGACCAAAGCTAACACGGTGATACTAGACAAAGACAAGACCAATTC
>VDFB02000003.1:260892559-260909893 GCA_007258455.2 Sequoia sempervirens | reverse complement strand
CTAGACTTGATGATTTTTGGATGATTTTCACCTCTTTTGCACTTCGCGAGCATCATGTTGCTATGCTGAGTTGATTGTGTTGAAGCATCACTGTCGTTGATGCGAGTACGTGACTGCATTTCACCATTTTTACGTATACGAATATTGCAAAGTTGACATGGGCATTGATTGCACAAGCATCTCCCTTGTAGCAAGGTGTGGTGTTTCTAGAGAGGATATTTTTTACATTTTTCACCTTTTGAAAATCCCCTCTGTCGTGAAGCATTTTTTCAGCATCTCTCGCCATAGAATCTTCTGTGATGAGTTTGAGGCTTAGATTTCGATACCTGGTACTGGCCATCTGCCATTTACAACCTCAGAGGTCCTAACTTTTCTCTTGAAAAGGTGAAAATGACCCACTAGTCTTAAACTGACTTTCTCTTGATTCTGACTTCGCCAATGTGATCGTGAAGTGAAATAAGTCAATCAAAATTATTTTTAGTTAATTCTGGAAAGATCCTTATTTTAGAGGTTTTCCTAAAAATAGGGGCCCAAAAACCTAATTTTCAAAATTTTCAAAATTTGCTAGTATCCTCCAGACATTAAACCCACAAAAAGCCCATGCTTTGTTTGACCTAAAATTGACTTTTGATGACAATTTTACAAGATTTAGACCATTTTAATCAAAATGCCTTATTGAAGCAAAAATTTAATTTTGGGTACAACATACTGTAAGCAAACAGTGGGAAAAAAGATCATGATCAAAATACTAGACAAAATAGGGTGCATGTCCCACAATGCATTCATAATTCTCTATATACTAGACATGTTTGAGAGAGAGCGAGTGACAACGAACAAACTACCAACTAAATATCAATGATAGCCTCTACAAATTCGTGAGCCACATGATACTGCCAAGAAATGACTGTACAAATTTGTAAACCAATGTTTCTGCTTGTAGATTGTGTTAATATTGGTTGTTAGTTTTACAAATACTCTTGAGTGGAAGCACTGCAAGAGTCTTCTTCTACAATGTGCAAGTTTGCTATGAGATTCTTAAGGTCAGTGATATGAAAATAATGACAATAGAATTGTCTTAAAAAATAATTAAGTATTTTGAATTTTGGAGAATTTGCCTGCTCAATGTTAAATCAAAATGTGCCTTGAAATTTATGTTGTATGTACTAACTACAATATATTCTTGAGTGGCAATCAGGTTTTTCTCTTTTTGAATGCTAGTACAATTAGAATTGCAGCCTAGGGCACATGTAGAAAACTTAGTGCTTGGAGTTATCTTCAATGTAAGCCCCTCTCAAAGAAAGGAAAATATTTGGTGGTTTCCAATGGTCTTGGGCTTTGAACTCCTGTTATTATGAAGCATGTGATTTATCCCTATTAATGATACCTATACAAATTTGTCAACCATTGATCTTGCCTTATAAGAAAAAATAAATCATATCAATGTCCATAAGACAACAAGAGTAGGTCAATTTCACTCCATAGTATGAGTTACAACAATAGAAGTGTTATAAAGAGCTCCTCGAGGAAAAAGTAATCAATAGTGAAACATTGAAGACCTTGAGTATAGTGTGTTAATAAATATTGGATAAACACCCTAAATAATATGGAATAGATGAACCTAACAATACAAAAACAAATAACCATATATCAAAGGAAGGCTCCTCAATAAAATCAATGGAGATTGAAGTTAAAGACCAATGCCCTAGATCAAAATTGACTCTACATTGTATTGAAGCTCAAGGTAGGGCCAATAGCTTAATCATCAATCATGTCAAAGGGATAGTACAAAATTTGATAGTGTCCATAGGGTTTTAAAAGTTTGGTAGGTTTGAGAAGGAAAAGGGTTTCCCAAAGTTCATAATTTCACAAAGATTTGGAATGATTCAAAGCTATGTTACAACATGCAAAATTGTACATAATCATAGGAATAGTATATGATATTTTAATAAAAGAATTATTTCAATGCGGAATGTTCACAATAGTTCAAAATTTTGATACATCATACTATCATTCAATATTTAGAGAAGGAACTCACTCTCAAGTATCCATGGTCTAGACTTTTGGGCTACTAGCCTCTAAAATGAGAATTTAAAATTTTAAACATCTTCAACATAGGTTTTTAGATGATCTAATTGTTAGGAAATTAATCCTTATGTAAATTTGGGATATTAGGACAATTTAAGATTTTGTGATCAAGTACAATTATTTTTGTTGTATCAATTCAATTAGCAACACTAAGGAAAGAACGTAAAATCATAAACATGAGACACAAGGAATTTGCATGGAAAAATATTACAAGAAAAAACACACCTACTAAAGGATGGTTACAATTTGATTAATTTGAAACAAACTCCAAATACAATTAGTCTCTTTACATGTATCTCAACTTTCAAACTACATTGTACTATATTTGCAATCATGCTTCACAACATCATCTAGGAACAACACATCATATTCTAATTACATCTATAATAGTGTAGTGTAGGAAATTGTACTCCTTTTATGTGATAGTACAATTTCACATTTAATTTGGACCTATTTTAGTGACCTCAATTTTATGCATTTTATCCTTCATAAATAGGCCCCTAAACCCCTTTAATGTGCATCCTAAGGCCTATTTTTATCATTTTCTGACATTGCAATATGCATTGAATAAATGCATTTAATTAATTTAATGCCCTCAACTTTATTAATCCTAGATTTTTAGACCAAGGGCGAATGGGTCCCCTTTAAGATCCAAATTCAAAAATTTTAATTTTTTTTGGCGGCATTTTAAAGTTCTAGATTCAAGTTTTAAATGTTGGCTTTCAAGATTTAATAATTGGGAAATTAGAAAGGAAGCCTATAAAGCATAGTCTTTTCACCATTTTTCACTAGGTTGAGAAAAAGATTGAGAAGATATTCACAAGATTAGCATTCAAGAGCAAGGAGAACTTTCCAGAAAGCAAAGTTGAAGTCTTGGAGTAGCATTTCAATTGTTTTTATAGGTCTTCAAGCTCATTTTGTCAAGATTGATCAAGCATTGTTCATGATTGAAGATTGATTCCTATGGTGGATCATGATGGATTCTAGGTTTTGAGACATGCAACTATCCATTTCCCTTGATCTAACGACTTGTTTCCTAGTGATCTCATCTTCTATCTTCATTCTACTAGCCACCTAAAGCAAGGTATAATCAGATTTTAGATCTATTGGGGTGTCTTGATGTCTCCCTAATTAGGTCTTTGTTTCATTGTTCATGTTTATTTAGGGATCTTATTCTAACACACTTGAATAAGGTTTCTTTGCATTTTGGCTCTAAATAATCTTCGACACACTTAAGATTAGGGCTCACACACACATTTATGTTTCAAATCTATATTTTTCATCAAGGTTTAATTACCAAACTTGGGGTTTGATCGAGGCAAACCCCCATACAAACAAACCAAAATTTCCAATTTTTCTATAAGTACAGATCCAGAAGAAAATATTGAAAGGTACAAGCAGAAAGTGTAGATCAAGAGCTACAAATCCAAATTTTGAAGTTTCAAAAAGGCCTAGCAAGACCCATTTTCCCTAGGGCGAATCTGTCTCAAGAGGACACTCAACGGGAGCTTTTGGTGATAGGTGCATAAATTCATACTCATCTCAGATCTGCTGGAACTTTGTTGATTTTGATATATTAAGGTTTTAAATTGATGATTCGTGTCTTACATTGCATAATTGAATTTATTTGGTATATTTCATTTATCTCCCAAAAGTGCATTTCAGGTTGATTTACCCAGTCCTCAATCATAAGGAAAATAGCAAGATCTCCATTAAGATTGACTCACCTAAGGGTTGAAAGTCAATCTCTCCCTAGGGGATCTCTTTTTCCTAATGAAGATAGGGAAATGGGTACATTACCCCCATTCAAAACCTACCTCGCCTATTCCCTTATGTTTCAAGTAGCAATTATAAGATATGGCCTTTGAGTCATTCTTCTAGAATCCCAACCATCTCAATATTCTAACTACCTATGGAGTGTCAATTGTCAGACAATAATATCATGACATTAGCATATTGCGCATAGTACCAATTGACTTCTCAAATTGGATAGCCACCAAATATGTGTAGATATTTCTACTTGCAGTTGATCAAATCAAAGGTTGTTTACGAAAATACCTAAACCATGAACATGTCTTCTTATACTACAACTAGAAACAAATTATGGCTTGTAGTAATAGTGACAAACATCTTATTTATTCTAACCACCTTTAGTATCTCTTAACACCTTTTAGAACATTTGCATGCCCTTAGCCATTGTTGCATGCACTCCAATATTGTTGCATGATCACCTACACTAACATGCATGCTTCAAAACCTCATGTAGATCATGTTGTGGTAGCATGTTCTTTACCAATTTTTTTTGGTTTCTATCATAACAACATTGGACTATGACACACCACCATGCTATAATACAATGCCTAACTCTCATCGCATTCTATCACTTAGGATTCTAACACTATCTAACCAATTTGTGGTCAAATAGTTCAATAGGATCTTGAGCAATCCAAAGATCTTATTCCCTTATGTTTCAAGTAGCAATTATAAGATATGGCCTTTGAGTCATTCTTCTAGAATCCCAACCATCTCAATATTCTCACTACCTATGGAGTGTCAATTATCACACAATAATATCATGACATTAGCATATTGCACATAGTACCAATCATGACTTCTCAAATTGGATAGCCACCACATATGTGTAGATATTTCTACATGCACTTGATCAAATCAAAGGTTGCTTACCAAAATACCTAAATCATGAACATGTCTTCCTATACTACAACTAGAAACAAATTATGGCTTGTAGTAATAGTGACAAACTTCTTATTTATTCTAACCACCTTTAGTATCTCTTAGCACCTTTTAGAACATTTGCCTCCCCTTAGCCATTGTTGCATGCACTCCAATATTGTTGCATGAGCACCTACACTAACATGCATGCTTCAAAACCTCACGTAGATCATGATGTGGTAGCAAGTTCTTTACCAAATGTTTTGTGGTTTCTGTCATAACAACATTGGACTATAACACACCTCCATGCCATAATACAATGCCTAACTCTCATTGCATTCTATCACTTAGGATTCGAACACCATCTAACCAATTTGTGATCAAATAGTTCAATAGGATCTTGAACAATCCAAAGATATTATTTCATTAGGAACTCTCTCTAGGTGAACAACACACCAAAGCTCCATTTGAATAAACCCTATAATAAACCAAAGGGAATAAACCCTACACCACAAAAACTTAAAACAATATTTATAGGTTTTGTTAAAGAATCAACAAACATTTACTTAAATGTCAATTTTCTCCATTTGAGCCTTCCTTCCCTCCACCATCTCCCTAACAAAATAATATTGCATGTCTGCATGTTTAGATTGATCATGGTAAACAAGTTTTCTAGCTAAACAAATTGCACTTTGATTGTTACATTTCAACCCTACATGACTCTTAAAACCAATACTATTACAAATTATTTGTATCCACTTTTCCTCTTTGCAAGTGTGTCTTTCTACCATGTACTTTTATTTAATAGTGGATTAAATAACTAATTGTTGTCACTTACTCATCCAACTCACTAATTCCCCAAATAGAGTGAACTTGTAGCTGCTATTTGATATCTGGTTATCTAGATATTTAGTCCAATCAAAACCAACAAACTCATGTATGTTCAACACTTTGTCAACATCAATAATACCATGATAACACACAGTAATTTGAAATTCCTTTCAAGTACATAAAAACTCTTTCCATTGGATTCTAGTGTTATCTGCTAGGATTTGACATGAACATACTTAGACTTCCCATTTCTTGGGAAATGATTGGCCTAGTATAGACCATTGCCTACATAAGGCTTTCACTACACTTGCATATGGAACATTGCACATGTCCTACAAAACCTCTATAGACATCCTGCTACATCAAAATTCTATTCTTAGAATTTTCTCTTGATGCACCTTTTTCTCTCCATCCATGCTATCTTGTTCACTAGCTTATTTATTTGTAGATGCATCTTCAAGCTCTATTCCATGATCAAAATTCTTCATTTGGTTCTCATTCACCTTTGGCTATTATGCCTTGGATAAAACTCTAAGTTATGATTTGAATAAAGAGTCTTTATGTCACTAGATTCCAAAGCTTATAGCCTTTCACATTTTCACCATAGTCAATGAAAAAAAATCATCCTTAAAATCCAACTTAGAGCATTATTTCTTTGGCACATGAACAAGTGCTTCACAACCAAATACTCTCAAATTTGTAACAATATGTTTCATACCTCCCCATATCTCATATGGTGTTTTATCTTCAAGTGCAAAAGTGAGAAACCTATTTTTCAAGTAACAAATAATATGAATTACCTCAACTCAAAAATCTTGTCCTAGACCAACTTTGTTTAAAAAGCTTTTAGCTTGATCTAACAAGGTTTTGTTCAACCTTTCAACTACTCTATTTTGTTGTGGTGTATTCAGTGTTTTCCTCTTTTTAACATTACTAATGTGCTTGCATAATTCCTCAAACCCCTTAGAGTAGTACTCTACATGATTATCCAACCTTAACACTTTTATTTTCTTACTAGTTTGTAAAGACCCTTGCAAATTCTGGTCTTAATTTTCAGTTTTGAGTACTTGGGAATTTTGTCAAACAATTGTCTAGCAATCCATTTTTCAGCATGTAGAAATTGTTTTCTTTTCAAATGATGATAAAGTATGCATAGAAAAGACTCTAACAAGTATGCCTAATGATTGAGAATGCAAAGAGAAATGCAATGCAAATATTTTTTTAATTTTTTCGAGACTCGAAATGATATGCAACTATGCCAATGAACAGTTACAACAAGTAGACATTTTTACAAATACTTATCATGCAACCCAACTCTAGTAGTTATTGAAATCCAAACTGATTACAAAGCTTTGATAACTTCAGTTCTGATCGCCTCCTTTATGGACGATTTACAATATATATTCATATGCCAATAGCAATGCAAATAAATGGCAGCGATACAATAATGTTTAGTATGAAGTGCAACTACTAGATGGATTGTTGTAATGAAAACGATTTGGAGACATCTATATGTAATTTATACAATGCGAATAAAGAACCTGATTGACACCTTGCAAGATGTGATGGCAGCGAATGACTGATCTTAAAACCACAAACTGACCCCAAAGTCGTCCTTGCCAAGCTAAGAAGTGTCTCCACCAACTGATCGAACTTCTCCACAAATCGAATTACCATGTTGCTAAAGTGTTGTGCCTAAGTACTTGATGGACTGCGATTCTTCCCCAGCCAAAATCAAACAAGAACAAATGACATCGACCTCGAAAATGCAACACCAATGATGCTTAGCAGATCACGACTTTTCTAGCAATAAAATCGACCTTATATGATAGATTCGATATGCAAAAATGACTGCAATTAATTCTCCAAACTACTAATGCTTCCCTCACTTTCAAAATTTGGTCAAATAACAAATTTTGCAATGATCGATCAAGTAGGACTGAATTATCTCCCTCCACAAACCTCCAGCTAGGGTTGATCTTTCACAACCAAAACCGGTATCCTAGAGTATTCAAACCCTTGGACAAGCAAGCATTTAAGCTCTTCACCAAACTGGTATGAAAAGTATAACTCAAGACATGCCCAAATGCCAAGCTCATAGCCCCTTATAAAGATTTCTCAATCACATCCAAGAAGCTTCTAAAAATTATTATTATTTTATTCCCCAGAGTTACTTTATAATATATTATTTTATTTTAGACACTTTGTTAATTAATTAAATATAAAGCTATCTTATGATATTAATTTATTGAGATAACTTTACAAGTAATTAATTTAATTATTATTCCCTTATTTCTCCTTTAGCCTTTGGTAATAATAAAGGCTAAATGATCTCCAGGGTGGCTACTAAGAAGGGGACATTACATAGTTTGATTCACTACAAGTGCCTTAAATTCATTAAACTTATGAAAAACCTCAAACCTCTTTGTAAGAAACTACACCCAATCACATATAGAATAAGCATCGGTGAAAGAGACAAAATATCAAGACTTACCAATGTAGTGCACATTTATAGGAATAGAACATCATTGTGAACCACTTCCAAAATCTCTCTTTCCCTAGTGCTTCTTAAGCAAATCTTACTCCATTTTTCTTTCCAAATATACAATGCTAGTAGAACTCAAAACTAATATAACATTTCAAAGACCTTCAACCATATTCTTTTGCTCATTAAGGTTTCCCCACCTTTCTCTCCTATGTGACCCAACCTAAGGTGCCACAATCTACTTGATTCAAGTTCAATAACATATTGAGTTAAATAATGATGATGCCTCTAGCATAAAAAAGCATTCCATGCTTAATATCTTTAGCTAGTACCCAATTTCCTATAGCTAATCTACAACCATTTTCATCAAAGGTAGCATGCATTCCAAAATCAATTACATCTTAGAAAAAATTAAGGTTTATTCTTAGATAGGTAGAATAAGAAAAACATGAAAGAGTGTCCTCACATTCCCATCCTTGAAGGACACCTTCAACTTTTCCCAACCAACTGTACAAAGTGTTGTTATCACCAAGGAAATATTATCCTCCATCTCACTCCTTGTGATCAAAGTACCACTCTCTATGAAGACTTATGTGATATGATGCACTTGAGTCAATCAACCAAGAATCATCACCAATAATGTAGGCTATGATGAAAGCATCACTATTAAAGTCATCATTGCCCAAGGATTTATTAGAGAATTTATATTTCTTCTTAGACTTGCATTACTTCTTTATGTGACTTCTCTTGCCACAATTCTAACACTTTACTTTAGGTTTACCATAAGACTTATACTTGTCTTTTTCCTTGGACTTCTTGTCTCCACCATTCTTATTCTCTCTATCCTTTGACTTTCTCCTCACAACAAGGAATTATTAGAGAAACCATCCTTGGACTTTCTCTTGTTTTCTATTCAACAAGACACCTACAATGTCCTTCAATTTTGGTGTAGAATAATTACCATTGATTGTCATACAGATTGTCCCATGAACCAAGTAGAATAAGAACAAAGGAATAATATGCACTTATTCTCTTAAATTCTAATTTGACTCTTATTGGCATTAACTAACTTTGAATTAGATTAAATGTGTTGAGGTGATTATTTACAAAGTCTCCCACTTTCATCTTCAAAGAGTACAACTTTCTTTTTAGTTACAATTTATTCACAAGACTCTTGGATTGATATAGGGTTCCTACCTTCTTCCACAATAAATATGTAGTTGGTTCTTCTTCACACATTCATTAATATAGATTTGACAATACTTTTTGATTTCTTATCCAATATATTCTAGTCCTCATCAAATATACTTGTAGGTTTCACTAAAGAAGATACCATTGTCCATCGATGTCTCTCTACCAAGATGTCTTCTATTCTCAACCTCCATAACTCAAAATTATAATCATTGGATCTCTCATTCTCAAATATCGATGTGCTATCCACAATTCCAACAAGTGTTATGTATTTTCACATAATCCTTCAAAAGATCCCATTAAAATTAGTTATACACATTGACACCAAACTCCTTAAGTGAGGGTTTCATTGCTAAGCATGTAGAGACCCAATTAATTCTAATCGAAAACACCACTATTTTTTTTCTTGCGTGTTCAAGTATTCATTCACAAGTATACTCGGGAACTTCTATCCATACAGGATAGGCATATCATCTATTCATACGGAACAAGAATTCACTTCATCTATTCATATGGAATAGGAATACATATATTCATATAATCGGAATAGGCATCCACCTAAACGAGGTAGACATCTATCATACGATAGGTATTTTCTCTGGCCAAAGTCTTGGACTCATCGGGATCATCCGATCCTAAGTTGCTTCCTTAATGACCACACTCCTTTATGAAAGTGTACCGAGGTCGCTATCCTCAGGGGTATATAAGTTATAATTCTAGGCTTGAAACCCGCCTCAGAATTTGGCCTAAAGGCCTCAGGGAATCAAGTAATCCATGCAAGATTCTTCCGAGTATAGTTGTATATAATTTTAGTTGATTATCTCTTATAACTATTTTTGTGATCTCTGTAACCCTAAACCCCGTTCCCGAACGCCTGAGTACTGGGAGCATCCTTTGTTTCCCAAACTGCTGACATACCCTGCTTCCAAATGGGATCAAGGCGTAAAATATGTAGTTTTGTTTTCTAGGCTATGTTTATGTGAACTGTTATCAAGCGGGTACACAACCCTTTCTAGGGTTTTTATTTTTCCCTAGACAGTTCCTCTGCGATTGCTACCCACAATGGGAAGCATGTATAATAAATGATCATCTTGACCATTTATTTCTTATCTAATAACATTCATCTAACCCTACTCTGTAATGATGTTCGTCTCCCTTGACCCGTTTAAATGATTTCCTAATAAATTATCCACATGATTATATCTTCGAGTTAGAATTTCATTTGTACCATAGAAAATTCCTAAGTTTTGGTTTTCTAGGTTGTCACTAGCGGATTTGATTCATTTTCGTTTTATCTTTTTAGATTATCGATCCAAAGGGGATTTCCTTCCCTTTGGATTTTAATCAACCCATGTTCCTTATTTCTCCCCGGTGATTTATAGGGATGATGCCACATACGTCGTTATTGCAACTGTGTTAGGCTATAGATGCAATAGCTCAAGCGCGACGACATTACCCGTAAACGTGAGCCAGAGGGACCGTTAATACCAAACGTTGCTGGTTTTGTTTTCCTTCTTTGATTAGTTCACAAGGCTATATCTTAGTAAGCAAAGGAAACTCATAATGCATGACAATTTTAACAACATTCACTAGGAAATTAAAACCCATGATGAATAAATAGATGAACAAGTATTGGTCAAGGAGTTATAATAAGTCCTAATCTTAACAATTTAAGTGCCATAGACATTACAGGAATTAGTTACCCGTAAACCATAACCACTCATAAAAGAAAACCCATACAACATAATTAAGTGAGTACCTAAATTAAATATATGGATTATTTCAAGAAAATTCATAACATATATTGTTCCCTATTTCCCTTGCCAAATTTATGCAAGAATCCTTATAGTTAAATATCTTGAAACATTTTTGTGAGGCTTATTACCCTATCTTTCCAAAATCATACCTTTCATGAATATCAAAACATGTTCATGCATCTACCTTTAGTATTAAAGTCTATCAAAATGTGTAGTTGGAGGAGAGGAGTCGTGACATCCTCCCTCCCTTATTTGTGCATCGTCTTGATGCATATATTTAATAAGTTTGATATAGTAAAGAGATAGTACTTTAAAACAAGAAAGAAATATAGTAGCTTAAAACAAGAATGGAAAAGATTGTTGTAATTCAATTATATCTTCCCAAGTAGCATTCTCTTCATCATATTGATCCCACGTTACTTTAATTTGGTCAACCACCCTGTTGCGCAATTGGTACTAGCGCCTCTCCAAGATTCAATATGGCTCTATTGTTATTTTCCTGGGCTCTTGGACCTGTAATGCATTCCAATTCAAAACATGTTTCTCATTAGGTACATATTTCTTAAGAAGAGACATATGGAAAACATCATGGATATGACTCAACTAGGGAGGTAGGGCTAGTCTGTAGGCAACCGGGTTGATCTTTTCTATGATTTCAAAGGGTCCCACATAACGGGGTGCCAACTTTTCCTTCTTACCAAAACTTATAGAACTTTTGTATGTCTTAACCCTTAAGAAAACTTTTTCTCGCACTGCAAATTCCCTTTGTGTTCTGTTCCTATCTGCATAACTCTTTTGTCTGTCTGTTGCTTCCTTTAACCTCTATCTAATTGACTTGATCTGATTTTCCATTTCCTTCAACATATTTGGTCCAATTATCACCCTATCTTCAAGATTATCTCAACTCAAAGGCGTGCGACAAGCTCTTCGACATAGTGCTTCAAATGGAGCCATCCCTAGGGAGGCTTGAAAAGAGTTATTGTACACAAATTCTACTAGTGGAAGATATTCTTCCCACTTATATTGTTGGCCATACAATACATTCATAGAAGGTCTTCCACAATCTGATTTGTTCTTTCAATTTGGCCATCTATTTTAGGGTGATATGTTGTACTAAAATTTAATTGTGTTCCCAAAGCTGATTGAAGAGTTGTCCAAAACCTTGAAGTGAACCTAGCATCCCTATCGGATATGATCTTTTCTAAACTCCATGTAATCTAAAAATTTCCTTCACAAAACGTTTGGCCAAAGTTGGAGCATCATTTGTTATATTTCCTGCTATGAAGTGGGCAACCTTGGTAAGTTTGTCAATTACCACCATTATTGTGTTATGCTTATAAGGTGTTGTAGGTAACCCCTGCATAAAATCCATACTAATGACCTGCCACTTATGATATGGTATATCATGGGGGTATAATAATCCTATTGGGTGGCAATGTTCTGCCTTCACTCTTTGACACTCAAGACATTTAGCTACATATGATACTATGTCTTTTTTCATTCCTTGCCAAAAATACTTCTTAAGGTCTAAATAGAGTTTGTTTGCCTCTGGATGTCCAACATAAGGGGTATTGTGGGCTTTACTTAAAACCAACTCTCTTAACTCTTTAGAGTTTGGAACATATATCCTATTGTTGTATCGAAGCAACTTGTCACCATCTAGATGATATCCCTTTATTCTAGGATCAATTGGATCACTTTCTAAGGTCGATCTAACTTGCTTATACCATGAATCTTCTTTTTTCTCATTTAGCACTTTTTCTCTAAAAGTGGTTTTGAATATTGCAATATTCATCAAGTGCCTCCTTCTGCTTAGTGCATATGCAACCCTATTTTCTTTTCCCTTAATATGCTCTATCTCAAAATCATATTCGCTTAGAAATTCTAACCATCTTCTTTGTCTAGCATTCAAGTGAGGTTGCGTGAAGATGTACTTGAGTCCTTGATGGTCGGGTTTTAACTCAAATGGTTTTCCTAATAGAAAATGTCTCCATTTCTGAAGAGCATGCATAATTGCTGCAAGTTCCAAATCATGAGGTTCATAGTTTACTTCATGATTTTTCAATTTCCTTGATTCATAAGCTACTGCACCTTCATCCTGGATGAGTACCCCACCTAGACCTTCAATGGATGCATCTGTCACAACTATGAAATGTCCATTTGGTTATGGAACCTTTAAGAGAGGTGTAGTGGTTAGTTTTTCCTTCAAAATTTGAAATGCCTTATCACACTGTTCAGTCCACAAGAATTTCTTACCCTTCCTCTGTAATGAAGGGATTGTATTTGCAATTTTTGAGAATCCTTCTATGAATCTCCTATAATATCCTGCAAGTCCCATAAAACTTCTTACCTCAGACACATTTTTGGGAATTGGCCATTCCTCTATGGCTTTTATCTTATCTGAATCTACTGCAATACCATCTTCTGAAATGATGTGACCTAAGTAATGTGTTTTCTTTTTAAAGAATGCACATTTTGATAGTTGAACCTGTATAGCTTATGTTCTCTCAACCTTTGCAAAAATAATTGAAGATGTGCTAGGTGTTCCTCTTCATTTTTGGAATAAATCAAGATATCATCTAAGAAGACCAAGACAAATTTATCCAAGTAATCATGGAACACACTGTTCATGAAGTTCATAAAGGTAGCTAGAGCATTAGTCACACCAAAAGATACAACTGTAAACTCATAATGCCCATACCTTGTTATGAAGGCTGTTTTTGGGATATCTTCCTCTTTTATCCTGAGTTGATGGTACCTTAATCGAAGATCTATCTTAGAAAACACAGTTGCTCCCTTCATTTGTTCAAAGAGATCCTCAATGCGTGGTAAAGGGTACCTATTTTTTATGGTGACTTTGTTAAGAATTCTATAGTCAATACATAGTCTCAAGGTTCCATCTTTCTTTTTAACAAACAAAACCAGTGCTCCCCAAGGGGATACACTTGGCCTTATGAGACCTTTTCCAAGCAATTCTTCTAATTGCATCTTGAGTTCTACCAGCTCTGTTGAGTTCATTCGATAGGGCGCCTTAGACACAGGTTCAACTCCTAGAACTATATCAATGGAGAAGTCAAATTTTCCTTTTGGGGGTAGTCCTGGTAGTTCTTCTAGAAACACATTACTAAAATATTGAAGGTAAGGAGAATTTTGGAGGGTTGGAATATCCCCTTCCTTTTCATCCATGGTAACCATGTATACTAGAGCTCCCTTTCTCTTCTCTCTTTTCATTTGCATAGCTGATATGATTTCCATACTTATAGGTCTATGTTTCCCTTGAATCACAACCCTTTTTCCTAGACATCATCTAAACATTCTACCCATTTGTTGTAACAATCTACATTTGTTTGATGGTTTTTCAACCAACTCATTCCAATGATCACATCATATGATCTTAAAGGTGCCACATAAAGGTCTACCTTTGTATTAAAGTTAGGAAATTGTATTTCTGCATTAGATAGACACTGGGTCACTTCTTTAATTGCCTTATCCCCATACTGGACTGTCCATGATGATTCCATATGATTAACATTAAATGAATTTTTCCTTATGAATTTATGAGAAATAAAACATTCAGATGATCCAGTATCTATTAGAATTGAGACTAGTTTTCCAAAAAGTGTACCTGTAGTCTCTATGGGAAAATTTTGGGATTGAGTGCATCGATTTCTTACTACTGCATGAATCCTTTGTGGAGGTCCCCTCTGAGGTTGATTTTCTCTCATCTGACTTTGCATCCTTGGACATTCTCTACCAAAGTGATTCCCTCCACACATGAAACATCCACCTAGTGGTCCTCATTGCATTGGATTTTTAGGCTGGTTATTGCTTGCTTCATTGTGCCTTGGTTGATTTGTTGGCCCGTTATAGTTCCTTGGTTCATTTTTGTTGAAGTTGTTTCTGTTAGCATTATTTCCATTGTACCTCGGATTCTGATGTGGAGGTGGTTTTCTTTCTGATGAATTGTTCCTTAGGATCTTGTTGAATTTTTGATTCCTTCTGAATTCTTTTTTCCTCTTGAAATTATTACTCCTAAAAGATTGTCTTGCTAAAGTTAAAGCTTGTAACTTCCTCTCTTGCTTCAAGGATTTCTCTAGCACTTCATTCATACCTTCTAGTCCATGCATGTCAACCTCTGCCCCTATGTTGGTATTTAATCACAAAATGAATTTCCTGGTTTGGCTCTTTTCATCTTGTTGATATTGGCACATATTTTAGTAGTTTGGAAAACCTATCCTAGTATTGTTGAACTGTCAGAGATCCTTGTCGAAGGTTGTGGAACTCGGTCATCTTCTCATCGAAAAAACAATTGAGGTAGCCACCTTTTACGAAAGTGTTCAACAAATTGTTCCCATGATATATTTTCTTTGGTGTACTTATTTTTCTCCTTCACATTAGTCCACCAGCTAGCTGCTTCACCAACAAGTTGGTAGAACCCTTGTAAGACATAAGTAGTTTCGCTGAAGTCCCTCAACTCAAAGTACTTTTCCATTTCATTAAGCCAATTTTCTGCCACTTCTCCTAGATATTTCCCATTAAATTTTGGAGGGGTGATTTTCTTCAAGTCCTTAGTCAATTCCAAAATAGGATTTTCCCTCCTAGGTGCAATAACATTCACTATGTTCTACTCCGGATTATCTCCTTCAGGAGGGTTTTCAATCTCAGGTTCAACTATGTTTTCTATATTGTCTTGTCTTGTTTGAAGTTCTTGTACTGTTTGATCCAAAGAGTTGATTTTATCTCTTTGTTCAGTTAACAGTTCTATTATTGCTTCAATCCCATCCTTATTCCTTCCTTGAGCCTGTGGTTCATCATCATTGTTCCCCTTTGGCCTTCGACCAACACTAGCTCGAGTTGCTCTTCCCCTTGGCATTTATAATTCATGTTTAATTATTCTCATGTTAGTATTATTCTGAAGTTTGAGAAAGGATGTTTCTTTCAAATAACTTTTAAAATATATTTTTCAATTGTGCGAGTTGTAGTAAGCTCAAGGCCTAGTTTTTGAATCTCGCTTTGATACCACATGTAGAGACCCAATTAATTCTAACCGAAAACACCACTATTTTTTTTCTTGTGTGTTCAAGTATTCATTCTCAAGTATACTCGAGAACTTCTATCCATACGGGATAGGAATATCATTTGTTCATACGGAACAAGAATTCACTTCATCTATTCATATGGAATAGGAATACATCTATTCATATAATCATAATAGGCATCCACCTAAACGAGGCATGCATCTATCATACGATAGGTATTTTCTCTGGCCAGAGTCTTCGACTCATCGGGATCATTCGATCCTGAGTCGCTTCCCTGATGACCACACTCCCTTCTGAAAGTGTACTGAGGTCGCCATCCTCAGCCGTATATAAGTTATAATTGTAGGCTTGAAACCCGCCTCAGAATTTGGCCTAAAGGCCTCAGGGAATCAAGCAATCCATGCGGGATTCTTTCGAGTATAGTTGTATATAATTTTAGTTGATTATCTCTTACAACTATTTTTGTGATCTCTCTAATCCTAAACCCCGTTCTCGAACGCTTTAGTACTGGGAGCATCCTTTGTTTCCCAGACTGCCTACATACCCTGCTTCCAAACGGGATGAAGGCGTAAAATAAGTAGTTCTGTTTTCTAGGCTATGTTTATGTGAACTATTATAAAGCGGGTACACAACCCTTTCTAGGGTTTTTTTTTTTTCCCCAGACAGTTCCTCTGCGATTGCTACCCATGATGGGAAGCATGGATAATAAATGATCATCTTGACCATTTATTGTTTATCTAATAACATTCATCTAACCCTACTTCCTAATGATGTTCGTCTCCCTTGACCCGTTTAAATGATTTCCTAATAAATTATCCACATGATTATATCTTCGAGTTAGAATTTCATTTGTACCATAGAAAATTCCTAAGTTTCGGTTTTCTAGGTTGTCACTAGCGAATTTGATTCATTTTCATTTTATCTTTTTAAATTATTGATCCAAAGGGGATTTCACTCCTTTGGATTTTAATCAACCCATGTTCCTTATTTCTCCTCGGATTTATATGGACGATGCCACAAATGTCATTATTGCAATTGCATTAGTGTTGATGATGATTTTGCACCACAACAATGCAAGCCAAGATATTGCTATTCGCTTTCTCCGAAGAGAAAGGCAACACATGGATGCCTTAGCCCCAAGGTCTTTGTAGTTGGGTCCAATCCATGATGTTAATGGTCAATGCAACAAAGAATATTCAAGGGCTACCGGTGTTGAGCTTTGGATTGTTATGAGGGGTAAGTATAAATTTAACTCACTCTAACCAAGGTTCTT
>VDFB02000003.1:260652817-260892459 GCA_007258455.2 Sequoia sempervirens | reverse complement strand
AAAAATCCATCATATATACCCATATCAAGTGTAACATCAATTAAGTCAGCCTAATTGGATGTAACACACAAAACTAAATTTATCAGCCCCAAAACATTTCATAAAACCTCATGCCATAATTAAAAACTAAAATATTACTAAAATTGGTCGGGATGGACCTATATTGGATCTTACATAAGATAGAAATACTTATTCATCCATTGCACAAAATCAAACATGTTAGGTCAACTCCAAATAAGACATAAAAGAAAAAACGTTCATCTATATACCCACATCACAACACATGGATCTCAAATGGTGATCCCACATGGAATTCATGCTTAACTAACATCTAGAAGCTTGTCTTCAACACCAAAACACAAAAGATTCATCTGTAGAAGATAGCGAAATCTCCCACACAAATACACTGTATAGGAAATGACTATGAAATGCCAAACTGAACTCTGTCATTCATAACTCTCAAAATACTTTTCCAATCAAGATGAAACCTTGGATTTAGGTTCTTTTAGCAACCACAAAAATTAGGTTAGAAACACATAGAAAACTCTTCTTTTACGAAGTGGTGTGGACCCAAAAATTGATACATTGAATCATTGTACTGACAAATTTGACACTTAGTCAAAGTTCCATACAACTGAACTTTTTGGACCAAATATCCTTGCACAAATGACTTATTTAATATCCAAGAATCTTGTTAGGATGATCCTTATCAATTTTGAAATCAATGAAAACATTGTATCATGCATTATGTACGTACTCCATGCTCATGTTTCCAAACTAGAATCATCATTGACAATGTCCTCAAACTTCCATCAGGTTGGACATTGGGAAATATTTAATATAGGGAAACCTAGTACCAAAAACTAAATTTAGGGGTTAACAGTTTTGTAAGCTCGTGATATTAGTCAAATGGTTTTATGTCATACCACTTGGTGGTTTTTGTGAGATTTTTTCTACAAAAGAAAGCACATAAGTAGTTGCCTAAGGTTGGCTTGATCATTTTGGCTAAGGGGTTGAGAGCATATATTGTTAGAATTTTTGAGGTTTAAAGCATTGCATGGAATGTGTGGTTACATTATTGTTCACATGGAGTGCTTGCAAAGGGCTTGATGTTTCAAAGGTGTTCATGGAGAACTCTAAGTATGTATTATAATTTTTATTTCTAGTTAATACATGAGTGATGAATACTTTGGGAGGTTATGTTTTTCCCTTTTGATGGCTTTCCCAAGTTATATCCTATCATCTTTGATGGTATGATGCTTATTATTTTGCATATGGATTTTGAATAATTGTTTGCATAGATTTCTCTATTTTGTTTATGTGGAAATTATCTTGTGTGGATGTATATTTCCTTTAATTTAGTATTAGATTCATGGTTGTGGTTTGTATAACCATTTTTGGAGTATATTTGGTGCATAGTTGAATCCAAGGATTTTAATGAAATAATGAAGACATTACAAAATATGATGGTTTTATGCAGTTATTTTGTAGATCTAGGGTTTTGAGGTCGTAGATCTATGGCTATCTTTTGTACATATGGGTTTATGTATATTTGTTGGAAAAAGGGTTTTTTCTTGGTGTTCATCATGACGGTTTTGTAGTATAAATGTTTCAAATAACCAACTAGGACAAAATAGACCTAACAATTAGATCTAGGAGCCTCAAAAGATGAAGATTGAGATAAAGTTTGGCCTATTTTGATTACTAAAACAATGTAATTTTTTGGCCCTCCTAGCCTTGCCATACAATCATATGGGCATACAATTTCTATAAAGGGAATATATATATATATAACATAATTGGGAAACTTTTACCAAGAGGAATAACTTACGCCTATGGTGTTTGTTTTTTATTTCTTGTACTTGTTGGAAAGGTGATTCCATGCATTTCACTGCGGTATTAGTGGTCTTTCCAAATTTTAATATTTAATTAGAGAAATTCTTTTTGGAAGTTGGATGTTCTTTTCAAGCTTGGAGAGGTCATAAATTATGCATATATAATCATATTTTTAACTTTTTATAGTCAACAAAAATATTTTCATATCACTACAAATTTGGTTAGGTTTGGATATGTTTTAGCATGATATATTTTTTATTTTTTCCATTTGAGTTATTTATGGGTTCTTGTGACTATGGTGATTGTGTGAGCTTATGGATATTTTAATCTTGGTGATTTGGTGTTTGAGTCATTGTATATCTCTAATTACTCTTATTTGGCATGGTTATCAGTATATTGTTGGATTTTTTGTTGCATTATTGGATTTATGAGTATGTAGTGTTGTAGGTTGTCTATACTTACAAGTTGCATATATGACTTGTATGTGTGTTGTATATGCCCATAGATGCTTCAATGTTATTGCAAATTCAGATTTTTGGCTTTATTTAGTCAATTATTTTTCTAGTTTGGTTGTCATGTTGAGATGGAGAGGTGGTATTACTAGATATAGTCATGATGTGGGACCTATGTTGTTAACTATGTGATGCAAACATGTGTGACACAGTTGGAGTTTTTTTTAGTACATTTGGTGGTGATCATGGTGTCATGGATGTTCCCTATAGGCCTTTGGTACTTTGAAATTGCGTGATTTTTATGCAAGTGCATTGTTGGTAATGTTGGATTGATTCTTGTTTGATTTTTGGTAGTGAATATTCTTGGTTAGAGGATCATGGTTTACCTTTTAATTTTGAAAGTTCTTGATTTTGTATTTGAGTTCTTTGATTATGCGAGGGCCTTTGGTTCATCTTCATTGAGGATATTGTTATCACAATTTCATGGATAGCTTGGTTACACCATTCAGTGGGAGCTTGCAACAATGATGGTCTGGCGGTGTTGTATCTTCTTGGTATGGAGATTATGGATTGTACTCTTCACTTTGGGAGATCGTTGTTGAGTTATTTTATCATATTGGGGTTGTAGATAATATTTAGTTAGAGGATAGTTTTCATGATTCCATGGATAGCTCGATATCAAAATTAAAAGAGAAATTTTGAGATGATATGTATTCATCACTTGGTGGTGTATGATATTCTATGCAGGATATAGTTATCTTCATGTAGTTTTGAGATGTTAGTATCTTGGTTAACCATGATGGACTCTTTAGTATTTGGTTGAGGTGTCATTAATTTTCTTTTGACATGTGATCCTTATTTGATAGGATGGCTTTGTTATTGTACCATTATAGACTCTTAATCATGTGTTAGAGTTTTGGCATGATACATGTGCATGATATATTTATTGGAGCATATGATCTTTTTAAAAGATGTGAGATAATGATGTGTTCTTGATTCCTAAGGTTGGGATTTGACTTTGATCTATGTTGGCTCTCTTGGTATTGAGTGCATTGGTCATTTTCATAAGAGCCTCATGATGATTCTATGTTGCATTTAGAGTTTAGCATGGATTGATTAGTTACAAGTGCTCATGAATACTTGGAAGCATAAGTGAGGCTTGGAAATCTCTTGGGAATAGAGAAATTTGTTGAGATGGTTGCTCTTTGATGAGGTTTCAGCTATAATTCTAAAGAACCTACACGTTGGTTATACACGAGTTTAACATGGACCTAGAAGGAGATTATTCTTGGATGAGTCATGATGTCTTCTATATCTTGGAGGAGCATTCCCATTCCCAACTCTTGGTCTACTTGTGATTTATCATATAAGAGGAATTGGCCATTATTATTTTTAGATGTATTATGTTATATGTTCCATTCTCATGCTTATTGATCTTGAGCTATAGTTTTATACTTTTGGAGGGTTTATTTGAAAGATTTTGACATGTTTCTCTCCTTATGCATTGTGATATTATTCATTAATTTTGAGTTTAGGAGATGTTATTGTGCTTGTTTCCTAGGTTGGGAATGGATATGGTTTGATATTCCTATAGTTTGAGATGCATACATCTTGTTTATGGTTGGATGTGTATAGTTATATTCTCTTTGGGGTTTTATGGAAAAGATCATACTTATCACAGCATAGAACTTAAAGGTATATGTAGAAGGACATGCTACATGTTTTGATTTGCAAATTTTCTCTATGGTCTTGTTCTACTTCTTGAATGTCTTTACTCACATTGAATTTGAGGTATTGTGTGGAGATATGGTGATCACTATGTTTATGGTCATGTGTTATTTATTGCTCTTTGGTGAAAACTTGGGTGTTTCTTTATCTCTTTATTTCTTTGATTGTGGAGATCTTGGGAGATCTATGGAGAATTATGGTGAGAGATATATTGCAGCATATTGGTTTGCATGATTTTCATATCTTTGTGGATGTTCTTTAGTACTATATTATGTTGATTACACCTTTTATGTGATGCTATTGGTGGATCTTTGGATGTTTTGATCATTTTTAGATTTTGCATTACCTATGCAGTGAGAGTTCCTAGATGTGTATATTGATTATATGATATATTTGGTACTTGGAGTTTGTGATTATATGTTATGGGTTGTATAAGTTGATCACATGAGGTTAACTTGTTATATCTTGTATACATTTGACGTATGGATAGTTGGATTTGTTAGCATTTTTATGGATGATATTTAATTTATGATGATTATATCTTGATAGCTACTCATACATACTTGTTAGCTTTAGATTAATTATTTGTGTTTTGGAATATCAATTAGAGGAAAAACATATGTTTCTTTGTGTCAATTAGTGTGACATCTCTTTGGATGAATTTGTACCTTTTCACATTAGCATGATGCAGGATGAGACCATTCCTGCTTGAGATGATGGTCACTTTAATTTTTTTGTAGGTATATTGATAGAGCACATGGAGTACTTTTATTCCTTGATGGTTTATGTGGCTATAGGGATTTTTCCCTTCTTCATGTTTGAGTTTAATTATTTACCACTTATGAAATGTATACAAAAAGTGGGAGAATGTTGGGAAAAGGTTTTTTTTCCACCTTGTATAATGTTTTAATGTTATATTTTACTATTTCTAGTGCACCTAGGGGATCTAGAGATGTATACATCACATGTGGTTAGCATTGTTGGGTCCACTTTAGGCATTGTATGTAACATTGTGATAAATATTTAATGTGGGGTTGCACCTTAGGAAATATTTAATATTGGGAAAATTGAGTACCAGAAAACAAATGTGGGGGTTAATTTTTTGGTAAATTCATGGTATTAGTCATAGTTTTTTGTAATACCACTTTGTGGTTTTGTGTGAGCCTATATCTATAAAAGAAAGTAATTGGGTAGTTATATGAGGTTGGTAGGTTTTCAATTTTGGCTAAGGGGTTGAGAGCATCTCTTTTTAGCAATTGTGAGGTTTGAAACATAGCATGTGGTGTGTGATTACATTTTTTTTCACATAAAATTATTATAGAGGCCTTGATGTTTCAAAGGTGCTCATGGATAAGTCTAAAAATGTATTGTAATATTTATTGTTGAATAATACATGAGTGATGGATACTTTTGGAGGCTATATTTTTCCCTCTTGATGGTTTTAATAAGGTATATCTAATATATGAGATTCAAAACACAACCATCACAATACAAAACCCCCCATATACAAGATAAACAAGTAATCTTCATTCACACATTGCTGCAAATGATCATAAAGACTAGGTTTCTTCTTGCACCCAAAAACCCAAATTTCTATTACAAATTATTGGTCAAACTTTACTTCAATCCTTCAAGGATTCAAGGACTGCAACATGCCCCAAATAAACTCACTAACAATAGAAAAATAGCATCAACAACAACAAACAAATTTGATCACACAACCTTCAAACCCTTCTCCTTCACTTACACATGAAACAATGCATTGCAAACTACAATATATTGCCCAATGTTCACATCAGTCCTCAAGGGACTCAAGGGCTGCAACATGGCCCATTTAATCTCACAAATAATAGAAAAATAAACTTAATAACAGAAAATAAATCTTCCCCATAAAACTCCAAACCCTTCTCCTACAATAACACACAAAACAAAGGATTGCAAACTTGCAACAACTACCAATGGAAGAAACTTGTTGTAGCATCACTTTCATGCCTTCAACCTACAAAACACACTCAGGAAACCCTTCCTAGAGAAAATCCATGCCCTTCTTGAGTCTCTCCACCAAATTCCCTTGGAAAAACTCCCCCCTAAAAATTTTCCTTTAAAAAAATATTATTTTCTTGCTTTCCCCATTCTCCAAATTCTCCACCACTTCCTCGTAGAATTAATTAAAATTAATTTTCTTCCCTCTCTTCCTAGGTACGCCATCTTCTATGTGGCTAGAAATTCAAACTTCTCAAAAATAATTAATGCACAATAAAATCCATTTAAAACTGCCTAGACAAAAATAGGAGTTGTTGCTTTAATTCTCCACTTGCAATTTTAGAAAAAGTAAAAAAAGGAAAAAATCAAGTCATGGGTGTCCACCTCCAGTCCCTACTTTTTAGGGGTCAATATTTTGTGCTTTAAATCTCCACTCTTCATTTCACAATGCCTCTTCTTGAAATTTGAACAATTGAATTTAATTGTTTTAAAATATTTCTTTTGCTTTCCACCCCACAAGTCAATTTGTCAAAGTTGCACAAGAAATCTAATTGACATTAAATTGTTTTAAAATAAATAATTTTCCAACCCTCAACATGTAATCCAAGCCCAAAATTAATTTATTTTAAAATTCCAAAAATGCTTCCAAAAAATTCACCAATTTTTATTGATACAAGATTACCAATTGTTATGGATGCTCCTGCATCAGACACCCATGGTAGAAAAGAAATATTTCATGAGTTGTACTCAAAAATATTTATAGAACTTGTGTTTGTCTTGGATCCACCTCACTGCCTTTTCCACTAGGATCTTCCCATTCACCAAATTTTGCAACCTCACAATATTATATCATTTCATCTTTACTCCTCTACCCTTCATGTATTTCAAAACTTTTAATCTAACCTCCCACCAATATATTCCATCAGAATTAACAATAAAACATATACCTCCACCTTCAACAAAACAAATATACTTCATTCTGTCTATTTTTGTTTTACCTTTTTCCTCCTCCTTTACCTGGTTTGCAATGTGGTTTGTCACTCATATTATGCCTTCAAAAAGACATACTGCTACTGTAATTTGATCTTCAAAACTCAATTTAATGTTAGCACCATAATCCATATATTCATTCTCCACATTTTGTATCAAATATTCAAGTTGTGTTATCAAGGAATCTTCATCTTCAATACTTTCAATCAAATAATCATAAGAAAAATTCATTTTCACCTCAGTCTGTTCACCACACATCTACTTCCAAAGGATTTATTGCTGAAATCTTTGACTCTACTTTTACATTCTCAATATCATCAAAACATGTACTAAAATCTGAAATTGCCTCTTTACCTTTTGTTGCAACCTTTGCATTAGTTAAAATTTTCTTATTCTACTCTCTTTCAATTGCTTCCAATCGTATTAGAAAATCATTTTTCTCTTCCTTGATGTCACATGCATGAGACTCTCTTGCACCCTCTTTCTTTCCTGCATTAAAAACATAATTAGAAAGATAAAAAATACCTTCAACTCTTCTATTCTCCATTTTCAAGACCTCTTAATTCCTTAACAACACAAATCTTCAAACCCTTAGGATTTACTTATGTAAATTGCCTCCTTCGCCGATCTATTTACAAAACCCTCTTCAAATATTCACCAATATTATTGTAAAATGCCTCCTTCAGTGATTTGTTTACAATAATGGGAACCTCGGCTCCTCAAATCCTCTTAAAATTTCTTCTTACTACTTGCACATTCATTTGCAAGCAAAATCCACACATTCTCCACCCTCAGGTCTTGGTGCAAACTGCCTCCAATCGATGCTCTGCCTGCACACTCAAGAACTCCTACTCTGATGCCACTGATGAATGAGAGTCAAAACACAATCCTCACAATACAAAACCCCTCCTCATATACAAGATTAAAAAGTAATATTCATTCACACATCGCTACAAATGATCATAAAGACTAGGTTTCTTCTTGCACCCAAAAACCCAAATTTCTATTACAAATTATTGCTCAAAATTTACACCAATCCTTTAGGGATTAAAGGGCTGCAACATGCCCCAAATAAGATCACTAACAACAAAAAAAATAACATCAACAACAGAAAAAAAATATGATCACACAACCTTCAAAAACTTCTCCTTCACTTACTCATGAGACAATGCATTACAAACTACAATATATTGCCTAATGTTTACATCAGTCCTCAAGGGACTCAAGGGCTGCAACATGGCCCATTTAATCTCACAAATAACAACAAAATAAACTTAATAACAACAAATAAATCTTCCCCATAAAACTCCAAACCCCTTCTCCTACAATAACACACAAAACAAAGGATTGCAAACTTGCAATCAACAACTACCAATGGAATAAACTTCTTGTAGCATCACTTTCATTCCTTCAACCTACAAAAAAACACTCAAGAAACCCTTCCTAGAGAAAATCCACACCCTTCTTGAGTCTCTCCACCAAATCCCCTTGGAAAATCTCCCCCTAAAAAATTTCCTTTAAAAAATTTTATTTTTTTATTTTCCCCATTCTCCAAATTATCAAGTCATGGGCGTCCACCTCTAGTCCCTACTTTTTAGGGGTCAAGATTTTGTGTTTTAAATCCCCACTCTTCATTTCTCAATGCCTCTTCTTGAAATTTGAACAATTATATTTAATTGTTTTAAAATTTAATTTTTGCTTTCCACCCCAAAAGTCAATTTGTCAAAGTTGCACAAGAAATTTAATTGAAAAATTAAATTATTTAAAAATAAATAATTTTCCAACCCTCAACATGTAATCCAAGCCCAAAATTAATTTATTTTTAAATTCCAAAAATTCTTTCACAAAATTCACCTCTTTTGTTGATACAGGATTACCAATTGCTATGGATCCTCTTGCATCAATATGTTGTGTTATCTTTGATAGTATATTGTCTATTATTTTAAATATAGATTATGAATACTTGTTTGCATAGATTTCTCTATTTGGGTTATGTGAAAATTATATTGGGTGGATGCATATTTCCTTTCAATTTATGTAGTTCAAAGGTGATAAGAGCCTAGGATTTGGCCTGATGGGGGATTAATAAAGGAACATAATGACTTAATTTATATTCTTGTGTAAGACATTGTATCTCTCTAGAGGATTCAAACACTCTTGTCTAGGGCCATGATCCAAAAGGTATATATTCAATTTGTCTTGATTTTCATTCTTTAGCTATATAGAGGGAGGATAATGTCAATATTTCATGGTGGCAAATAATTTGGAACAAATTTCTAGCCTAAGTGTAATTCTTATTTTTATTTTGTCATAAAAAATGTATCACTTGGGATAACATCAAAAAAGAGGTTTTTTGAGGGCCTCTATTTGCTTTCTCTATGGCAATCATGAAGAGTGTCCTAGTCATTTATTTTTTAATGCCCATATTCTTTTGAAATATGGAGTTCATGGTGGAATGTGTGGAATATACCATTCATCCATGATACTTCCTTTCTTCATATTTGTAGTAGTATGGAAATACCTCCAACCTCTGCTTTCTTTCTCTTTGTAGTGTGGGATATTGGTCCTTTATTTTTTGGAAAATATGGCTAGAATGAAATCATCAAATATTTTAGGGGTACGAGAGTAAATCCATGCAAGTGTAGCTTAATATTAAAGATATAATCAAAGAAACTATAGAAGAAAAATTGTCTTCATAAGATCCACTTACCTCTTCTAATATATGCCTCAATAGCCTTTTGGAATTATCTCCTCCATCCTCCTCTTAGGTTAGGTCTTCAAATAAAGTTCAAAGTTCCATGATGGTGAAAAAATTTGGAAGGTGGGTCCCTTCTCCTTTAGGTTTCTTAAAAAATAACACACATGATTCTTCTCAAGGTGGGTCCCTCGATGAATTTTCCATCTAAAAATTCTTGCAACAAGATCACAATGTATCTTCTGCAGAAGCTCCCACTCAAATCAAGATTAGTTCAAAAAACCCAACAAACCACAACCCAAAAAAAAGGTGATCAATCTCTAATACCACTTGTAAGGAATTTAAGGTAGCAGAACAACTTCCTAAACTAATCTAGAGAGGGGGGTAATACAAAAAAAATTAGATCTTTACAAGAGTTACAAAAATCAAGAAAAAATAAACATATATCATGCATACCACAACACACTGATTTACATGGGAAAAACCATATCAAGAGAAAAACTCCAAAATCACTATAAAACTCTTAAAAGATATCACAATGCATATCCATTATACAAAACCCTCATAAAATAAGGTTTCCTTCTAGGGAAAAACAAGCTAAAAAAATGTCTACCATCAAATCTAAATCCTAATGATAAATTTTCTAGATTTACAATAATAAAATATACATAAAATGCGTCTTTCAGGGCCACTACACTTGAACCCTTGTCAAGATGCACAACCCCTAGACCTAATGCTAAGGGGATAATCCCCCTGGACCCTACAAAGGGGATACCCCCTACACTCCACACTCACATATCAACAATAAACCTTTTGTAATTGCAAGGTAGGGACACATTTTCCTAAAAAATATCCCACTTGTCGAACACCTTGCAAGAACAATGGGAAGGAGTATAAACATCATCTCTTAATTGCTAAGGGTTGAAAGTTCCATATGCTTTGAATACCATATAACCTTTTCTATGCTCATAGGCTTAGTTAAAGAATCAACAACATTCATTAAAGTCTCTACCCTAACTAGATTCACCCTGTCATATGTGACCATATATCTAAAAAAATGATACTGTACATCAATGTGGTTGGTCTTGGCATGAAATTTCAAGTTCTTAGCTATGAAAATTTCACTCTAATTATCACAATAAATTGTCATTGCACATTTTTTTATTCCAATATTTGAACATAGTCTATTAAGCCAAATTTCTTCTTTATAAGAATGCATAACTGTCATATACTCAACTTTAGTAGTAGTAAAAGTAATCACAACCTACCACTTACTCATCCAACTAGATGCAACACCAAATAAAGTAAACACATAAGCATTAGTGGATCATATACTATCAACGTCACCTACCTAGTTTGAATCCACATAACCATAAATATCAAGGGAAATCCTGTATCTTGTCAAATTGCTATGATAACACAAGGAATACTTTGAGATACCCCAAAAATATCTCAAAACTCTTTTAACTGCATCCCAATGAATTCTACCAAGATTAGACATTTATATGGAAATAACTCCCACGACTTTGGTAATATTTGTTCTAGTACAAACCATATCATACATTAAAATTCCAACTACACTATCGTAAGGCACTTTTCTCATATCTTCCATATCCAATGGGTATGTTGGACAATCTGAAATAAACTCTATTCCAACATAAAAAGGAACACACAATGGTCTATAATCATACATGTTAAACCTATATAAAACTAAATTAACATAATTATTTTATCCAATCCATAGCTTTATGTTCACCCTATCTCTTCTAATTTTCATCCCAACAATGCAATTTTTTGCACCAAGATCTTTCATTTCAAATTTATCTACAAGTTGAGACTTCAATTTTGAAATCATACATTTTCCTTTACCAATAAATAACATATCATCAACATATAATGCAATAAATTGGAAATGATCTCCATTAGTTTTATAATAAACACAATGACTTGATTTAGAATTCTCAAATCCCAAACTCAACACATATGTATCAATTTCTTAGTATCACATCCTAGGACTCTATTTTAGGCCATACAAAGATTTCTTCAATTTTTAAACCAAATTACTCTTACCTTTCACCATGTAATGATCTGTTTGTGTCATATAAATATCCTCCTTCAATTCACCATGAAGGAAAGTCATTTTCACGTCCATTTGTTCAACCTCTAAATCATAAGAATCAACAATAGAAAGAAAAAATCTAATGAATGTCATTTTTACAACATGAGAAAATATCTCACTGTAATCAACACCCTCAACTTGAGAGTAATTTTTCATAACCAACCTTGATTTATACTTCTCAATACCTCCATTTGAACTAATCTTTTTCTTGAACACCCATTTACAACCAATAAGTTTTCATCCTTTAGGAAATGGTAGTAGATCCTATATATCATTATTTTTTGAAGTTTTCATTTCTTCATCGATAAAAATCTTCCATAACTTTGCATCGTTCATACCCAATGCTGCTTCTATAGAATATGGTTTGTTTATTTAAGTATTCAAATAAAAAATATGTTTCCAATCATCAGGTGAATACCTTTTAGGTGGTTTTCTATTTCTTCTAGATCTTTGAACAAATTGAGTTGGAGGTTCTTCCTCCTCTTCTAAAGATTTAGATCTAAATGAGCTCTCTTCAAATTCTTGTCTAAGGGTGTTTATCCAACATTTTCAAGAATAGGAGGAATTTGAATCGTATATTTCTATTCAATTTGTTATGGAGAAAATGTAATAGAAGAAGGATTAGTTTCTCTAAAAATAACAATTCTACTATATATTACCTTTTGTGCAACAAGATCCCAAAGGTTGTATGATTTCACACCATAATTATATCCAATGAAGATACATTTCACATCCTTGTTCTCAAATTTTATTCACTTATCTTATGGAACATGTGCATATGCCTCAAAAATAAAAACTTGAAGATACCTAAGTGAAGGCTTGTGACTTGACTATTCCTCTATAGGCATCTTATCAACAACAGTTGATGTAGGAGACCTATTAATCAGGTAGCAAGTGATGACAATAGATTCAACCCAAAACCCTTTTTTATACCAACATACTTCTAGCCTTCTCCATCAGTGTCATATTCATTATTTCCACAACTGCATTTTACTGTGGAGTTTATATCGATTTGTCTTTTTTCTTAGAATTTCACAATATTTATAGAATCTATCAAAATAATTAGAGAAAAATTAACCACCACTATCAGTCCTCAAGAAATTTTTTTTTTCTAGTCTATAAATCAACCATTGCTTTAAATTATTTAAATCGACTAAAAACATCAGATTCACTCTTTAAAAAATATATTCATGTCCTACTATAATAATCAATAAATAAAACATAGTATGTGGATTTTCCAATCAAAAGCAAAAGAACATCTACATGACTAAACAAATCAAAATGAATTAGATCCAAAACACCACAAGATTTATGAAAGCTCAAGTAAAATTGAACATAGTTTATTTTCTATAAATACAATGCTGATAGAAATGAAAATCAATATTACAATCAATCAACCCTTCAACAAGGATTTTATTTTTCAAGGTTTTGGGACCTTCTTTTTCTCTAATGTGGTCAAGTCTCTGGTAAGATAACATAGTAATCTATGTGCTAACTTTGATTTAGAATAAAGAGCACCCTTGGGTACCCAAAAGCCACAACTAGTCCCTAAAGATGAAACTCTCACCTCTTCCATGAAGTCGTCACATACTTGGTTTCAATAGAACTATTATTAAATTAATTAGTGTATGCATCAAGCTTATACAATGTGCCAAATGTAACACCTCTAGAAATCACCATAGTACCTCCAACAATCTTACATCCTACATTAGGAAAGATTACCTACACACTTGCATCTATTAGTTGTTGGCATATTGTTGTCATTGATGTTAAAAGGGGATGTCTACATGATATCTTGCTAGGGAGATTGGCGATGTTTGGAAGATGGGATGATTCAAACGTATTCAGTCATGGTGTTGAAACATATTTTATATTCCATCAATGACTGTCTATTAGCAGTTGTAGGTTGCTTAAGTGACAACTTAAGACATTGAGTTCATTGGGGCAATCAACCTACTTTCCTTGTGTCTACCAACTCGAAAAATATTTGGCGATCATAATACTTCCCTAGTCATAAGGTGAATACTTGTCCTTGATATAATCTATGGCAGAAATTGAGGCCTGAAGCTCTGAAGGTCTTTTCCAAGAGCTCAATGTCAATATTGTAGATTCCTATCTAGATTCCTTGGAATAGCATAGAGGTGCACATTGTGGGACCAGTTTAATAGATCGGTGTCAAGGGTGGTTGGTGACATGACGACAGGTGGAAGTGTTTTATTGATTGATATAGAAATTCACATCTCTGTTGTGAATTGTACGGGTAATGTCAAGATGACATATGGCAATAATCCACTAGTCACCCAAAGATTTGGTGGGATCACGTCTAACCCCATAGAACTACGGATTTGTGTTGCGTTCTTTAAGGGATCCACCCATGGAAAGATGTATATGACAAAAATCAAAGGAAATTTTTAAAGTGAACCATTTATCTGACAATTATGTTTTAAAAGGATGAGTGGTGAATGTTGATCAATGGATCATGACATGAAAAGCAAGAGATCAATGTCCCAGGTTCAAACTAAGAGACATTAATGGCTATGATAGTGAGATCTATGGTTTCAACCACAAATCAAATCTGGGAATGAATTCAATTGGCCTAACCATTCTAGCTACCAGTGTTAATGGTGATTAGATAATTCGATTGATGATACTATCATTTTAGGTCATACCGAATCAGAATAAAATCTATTATAGGGAATATCAATGAAATAAAAGTATGATCTTAGTTGTTCAATATGCTAGAATTAGAAAAATATTTGATTTGTGATAAGTTGATGTGTGACTTGATGTTCGGGTAGCATACTAAAAAGGTTAAGTATCAAACCCTAGCAGAGAATTAATGTAAGGTGGTTGTGCATCTCAAGTCTAGTGAATGGATTCAGTGATGAATAAAAGAAATGAGATTGGAGGAATGAATGAGAGTGATTTTGGTGATAGTAGGAGTGAGTGTGTGTTGTATTTGAGCAACAATTATCTCTTGACATGGACAGAAAGAACCCTAGTGAAAAGAAGCATGAAGGATAGAAATTCTCGTGTAGCACCTGAAGGTGGATAGAGAATGCACTCCTAGAGAAAGTGTAGCAAGATAATGTAGTGTATTTGTAAGTCTCTTGAGGCAAACATAAAATACACTAATGGAAAAAGGGTTATTGTACCACCAACAACCGAAAGAAAAAGAGTTTAATTTAGCATTGTGAATCATATTCCACCTTGCCCAAAAAAGCTAAACATAAGAGGTATGAAGCACAACTGAAGGTACATAGGTCAAAATCAAGAAATGAGCAGTTGCAAACTATAAAGCCCACATTCTACACACTAAACAACATAACAAAAATGTAACAACTTTACTAATTTTGCAATATTTTTTTATTTGAAAGACAATAGCAACGTATCTTGCTACTTATACCTATATTAACATAATATACTACCTAAAGCTATGATAAATAATATCACTAGTTATGAGAAAAGATAGAAATGAATTTCCTATCTTTAACAATAACATCTACTTATTATGGGTCAACTTAGCATACCTCTAGAACACTCAAGAACCTCTCATATTCCAATGCTTCTTAATTTCCTCACTCCAAAACTTGTACCTGCACGGTCTATAGTACTTGATGCACATGTAGGATCAACAAAATAATAGTACATGATCACCATAATAAACAATATGATTACATAGCTATACAAGTCAAAAGGTCGTTTACTACATCGAGAGATAATAACAAGACCCAGAAACAAAACTTAGGACAGTCCTAAGGGCCCAACCTGATTCCTTGGGGGCTCGTCTTTGACGGCCTTTCCTACGTATATAATTCACAAAGGAAGCATAGTTCGACAATTTGAGTTACTCCAACTCTTTTGACTCACCCACACAGGGTATACCCACTAGGTTCAATGGATGACTCAACCTCATTCATACTCATAACACAATAACAATGACATATGCTAAAAAGAATACAATAGGTTCAATAGATGACTCACCTCATTCATACTCATAACACAATAACAACGGCATACGCTAAAAAAATACAATAGGTTCAATAGACAACTCACCTCATTCATACTCATAACACGATAACAATGACATATGCTAAAAAAAATACATCCTCTACTCGAAGGTATCATTGTGTTCCATAAAATTTACCTACTATAAAAAGCGAGTACGCAACCCTTTCTAGGGTCCATTACCCTAGATAGTTTCACAGTCAACTGCCACCCACTTAGGTGAAGCCGAAAAATGGAGACCTAGGTAAGGATATACTAGGGGATATCAAAACATAGAGATAAATACTCATGCTTACGCAAACAAGCTCACAAGGCTTAGAAAGATACTAAGAAGAAAAAAAATTAAGGTAACTCCATGATGTATTCACAAGATAGAGAAATTCGCCCATTTTTTATGTTAAGGGAATGTACGAAACTATCCACTAATCTTCAAGAGTTTAAAAACATCACCGTCATTAAGAAAGTGTTCAAATAAATACTATCCTAAGACTAGAATCTAATAGTCCATGATATGATGAATCAATTCACCAATAAGGCAATGAGATCATATTAAAGTTTAAATTCCTAAATTCAAGGACCCCAAAATAATATATCTTAAAATTAATTACTATAATTCCTCCTTTAGCAACAAATATTCGTAAGTACCAACAATCCATTCATTTACTACCTGGACTAATAAACATAAGCAAATGTATTTACATAGAATCTCTTAAGGTTTCCAACATTCACTTTACCTTATTAAATAAAATGACATATTCATAACATTTGCAACATCTACTTTGTTGAATCATACTATACGATAATTGGATAGAGAGGTACCATTAAGATGTCAATTCACCTTGCGTGTTATGTGATCCTCTATTCTACGTCTTGAATGATATATTGATTGATGATATTTGTGTACATATATCACTTGACTTCTTGAAGTTCCTTGTCTCATCTTTAATATTTCATGCTCATAGTGTTACAACATTAGCTTTAAAATTCAATAAGTATATTTACTAAGGCTTCCATTCTTTCTAAGGGTTGAACTTATGCACAAGTTAATGGATTGAAAGTACAAGTGAACAAGCACTAATTTGGAATTTTAACTATATACCAAGGTATTATCTTTTAAACTTATCTACTAACAACTTAAAATCATAAGACCTTAAATAAAAGTGAACAAAATTTGCATCTGGTACTTGCATATATCAACATTGTATGAGCTAATGAGATAGTTTAAAATGGTTGAGGTATTGTACCTAGTTCAAATCTAAAATAACTTTTATAATGTCTAAGTATAATTATTTATTGAGAAGTAATAAATCATCCAAATATAAAGTGGTCTCATCATATTAAAGAGTAAAATTTCTTAAATCTTTTATGTCATCATGAAATATAAATGAATAAGAATACATTGTTAATAATGTCAATCAAAAGGGTGTGATACCAATGTAATTAATATCAACTTATGATAAACTAGATCTATTCTAGTGAATAATAATCAGATAGTATTTATCAATTGTTATCATTATCTACATTCGAATCACTTCATAGCTTTTGATGAATCAATAGTCTTAATCATCTATTGATTGCCAATAAGATAAGTATGCAATATCAAGTGAATAACATCTCAAAATATTAGAGAACTATCAATTACTGATGAATTACTATGTAAGGGATAAACAAATATCATTTGGAAGACTCCAATAAATGAACAACCTAACCACTATAGTTTATTTAAAATGCAATATAGTATTCCTATCACATATTCTTTTGTATTATTAAAACAAAGAAAAATAAAAAGAGTAATTAAATTATCTAAATCATTCATAATATTAAATGTGCAGATTTGCAGCCTAAGGCAGCCTTAAAAAAATCAGAACTTTCATTTCTCTTAAACAAAATTAAAACTTCAATATGATCTGGAAAGGTGGAGAAACCAGTGATAAAACCCAGAAAATTTTTGACATATGTTTTTTCTGCAAGCTAGAAACTAGTTCTATCCAGCTTTTCAATGTTTCTTTTATGGAGTCATTATAATGTGTTGACCATTATTCCTATTTCATAAGGCTTGCAATATGCTTACATTAGACTGATTTTTGCAGATTAGACATGGAAAAATAACGATCCAAATGAGGGTAAGTTTATTTTTTTATAAGAAGGATTTAGATTGCACAAAATGAATAGAGCTGGTAGCTGAGAAATTTGGCCTTTTTTATTTATTTTCAGGAAGACGGTAATATGTTTCTATAACTTTCTTATTTGAATGTTTTGAGTTGTGTTTCTCCTCTCTCGATTTTACTTAAAAATGTACTTGAGTCTATTTTTTTGGGGGGGGGCGCTGATTTTCAGAAGCTATTCATTTTCTGATGTGTTTTAGGAAGACTCAGCAACCAAAATTGTTGTGCCTATAAGGAAACTTCAAACCACATAGAAACTAACTCTCTTTTTGTATAGATATCACCCCCACATGGCGCCTTTTCTTAGCATCTCTAATATACAAAAAATAGTATGTTTGCGGGGGACAGAAATATGGACAAAGTAATAATGATCTAATATTTTCTAAGCTGATAAAAACCACCCAAAGTTAAAATAAAGAGCAGTGGATTGGATGTGTGTGCCTTGTCAAATATAAAAGTACAGAGACCTCCCTCCATCTTATTTTATATCATTTACCTTAGAATCAACTGAAGATATAGAAAAATATCTACCACATAATAATACAACTTAGATATAGAATAACATATTTATTCACGGTTTGCTGCCATCATACTAGCTCTTGTATTGTTAGGACCAATGCCTGGTGGCATAGACAAGGCGTGAGAATTGTTTTAAAATTTCTCTTAAGAAATGGGGTTTCTTGGAATGCAACGATTGCAAAAAATATCTGGGTGAAACTTTGGTGGCCAAGCAACACACAAAAGCAAGGCGAGGCTCGCAAACCGTTTGACAGAATACCTCTAAGGAATGATATCTTGCAAATTTAATGAAGCTAGATATGCACAAATTGAATCTATTGAAAAGGTTTTAAGAAACTTTCAAGCAACTGCAACAACATAAAACCCACATGCACATTCAACTGATTATAGAGGCCACTAGTTTCACACGCCCATTTAAACAAGGAAACTATCCTTTCACGGGATGTAAAAATACAATTCTTGACATGAGACTCATAGACCTAACAAGCCTTTTATTTTCTATTTATTTGTAAAATTAGATAGTTAAATCAAGGAAATGAAGATGCATTTGATTATTGGCATATCAACTGAATAAATCAAGAAACATACCAGTTCCATAGTCCAACACCCAAGTTAATTAGTGTTGAGTCCTCCCCAAAAAGAACTTCTTCTGTCCGTTCCTTCTTTTTACTTGAATATCCCCCTCCTCCAGCAATAATAAATAGAGCTTCTTCGAACTTGGCTTAGTGAGGACTAGACTGAATCTTTTAGGCTCCTCGTCACCCAACTATTCTCACTACCTAGTATCCAAGTTTGTATGCAGAGGGTGTTGCAGAGTTCCCTCCAAAATCACCTTTGTTACCATAATTGTTAAAAATAGATATGAATAAATGTTGGGGTGTCCAAGACTTCCACGCTTACCTAGATCCCCCCAAATCCACTTGGCCTCCTTCCATAAATGCATCCCTACCATTTTACCTGCTGACACCCTTTTCAACTGTGAAATTAATATTTTTCAGCAGAAAGCTAACCCTTTTTGTAGCCTCAAGATTGGGGTCTCTTACTTGCATTAATGGTATACAGGTTAAATGGACTGGCATGTGAGTACAACAACACTCTACTCGAGGGGCTGTGGAAACCATTACGCCTCGTGGTTGGAGAAGAAAATTAAGGCGTTTGGCTCCACCAAATTCAAATATGAACAAAATCTAACTAGAATCTCACAATAAATGAATTCCACATTTTTCCATAAAGCTGAATAGACTGGTCATGATCATATTGATATTATTTTATGATAGTTACAACTATTATTTTATGATAGTTACAACTACCCCAATAGATATTTAGGAGAAAGTATAGACACACAAATTTTAAACAAACTTTAATTCTTTCAAAAGACCTTGATAAAGACAATTGATTTTTTTTTCATCATACAATAAATTAAATGCCCTACTCAAAATCTAAAGATCTATGCACATTAATAAATTGAAACTCCATACAGCTCAGATAAATCTAAACTCTAAAGTATCATCTATGTATATTTTTAGAACACTATTATTAAATATTTTAACATTAAATTGAAATAACTCATCTTAATAAATTTAAATAATTAACTTTTATAAATTTGGCATCAAAATTCTATTAAATATACATCTAATTTTATTGTTAGACTCATGTACCATATATTTAGATGTTACAATCAGTGGGAATGAAGACTACATATTCCTATGTCAAATGCAACATATGATATTCAACAAGACTTATACCATTATATAATTTTCAAGCATTGATATATATGTCAACTAACAACTTACTATATTGTAATTGAATATTGTATGCATATTTTAAAATACTATCAAAATGATATTGTAAAGAAAATTATGGTAGGACAAGAAAAACACTTTAACATGCATAATATGCAATATAAGACTTTCCTAATATCAAAATAAAAGAACCTATTTTTTCATTATGTAATTAATTACTAAAAATAAATTAATTAATTTTTTTTTTTATAATCAATTGAAACAAAACCTTAAACTATAAAAGAAATAACCCTTGAATGCCACACAATAATTAAAACCAAAACAATTGTATTTAATCACCTTAAAAAATGTAAATGTTTAAGTTTCTCCCTTCAACACTAAAAAGATATCATGCAAAGAATTAAATGCTTGTGAATTGATTGGAATCTCTTTTCAAAAACTTTAATAGTTGAAAAGAAAATATCTTAGACAATACGATACGATGACAATCTATGACAAGATAGTATCTATAAGTGATATAGAAATATGGATCAATACTACTCTAAGAGTATGACATAATAATATGAGCTCAAAACATGTATGTCCTATAAAGTAGTTATGGAAATGTAAGATCATTTAAGACTTTGTAAGTAAGATATATCAATCTATAAGTGTCATTTTGCTAGGGCTTTGGAATGCACAAATTAAGTTTTTTTTTTTTTTGAAACTTAATCTGCCATTGAAAATAAGCCTATCATTAAATTGTTTTATTTTCTCTTTTTGTAAACAACAATACTGGTAATTGCAATGTCAATTGAGGGTATTATTTACCATAAAACTAATGCTTTTATTACTAAATAATATTTCCACAACTAATCAAATATGTTAATTCTTAGATTCTACTAAATGACCTCCAACATATAAATATGAGAATGATGTTGCAATGCTCGACAATTGGTGAGGCCTCACATCCTCCCCCCTATGCCTAAACTTCCTCATGGAAGCTGATAAGGGGGTACAACACCTATCCTTAACAAAAAGTCATGTCGTGTCTTGACATCAACATATCATGCACATAATGCTTAAGCAATCATTTAATCTTCCTCTTTAGTTGTTATTTTCTTATAGTTGGTTTTTCATTTGCACAACCAAATTGACATAGCCAACATACCAATGACCAAAAAAGAACTCACTTGACTCATAACACGAGGCTCACACAAAAGGGATGAGAATTTTATAGTGCCCCAAATCCTCCTCTGAAAATCCATATCATATAAATAATCACTGTCAGGTCCTCCTTGAGGAACCTCTGCATAGAAATGTTTGATAAATCAAGGGGAAATGGATAGTAACCATCCCATATCAATCTCATTTTTCCCCTTCACAATAAATCCCCAAGCCATCTACTCCCCCCATGCAACTTGTTAGTGGCTCCACATGAGTATAAGAGTCTAACATATTCCACATTAGTACACATATGCCAACAACAGCATGAATTCGATAAAGCCTCAAAACAAAAAAAAATCAAATTTTTAAATTAAAAAAAAAATCAAATTTTTCAAAGAGAAAATAAAATTCACAATGGTGGCCACCAATCAATAATTCAAAAACTAAAAGAAAGTCTCAACTGGTATTCCTTGAGGCAAAAGGACAATTTCACAACGTATGTAATCAACAACTTGAAGAATTTCAAAACTGTTGGTCTCATCAATTGATCAAATAAAATCAAATTAACAATCACAAATATGAATCCAAAAACCACACAAAATTCCACATTATGATCACTTTGTGACTTCAATCAAGTCACCTAAGGGGGAGGATGGGATAAGGTGGTCTCAAACTACATAGAGCTCATCAATAAATCATAATATAATAGAAAAGTGTCTCACACAACTAGAGACAATCATATAATGATCAACATGGCATGTGTCCCACACAACCCAGGACAAGCATATAGCAACTAAATCACCAATGGTAAAATATGTTGTAGAACAAGGGCACACTTAGGTCCATCCTCAATCCTCTAGGGTACCAGTTTCAAGGGTTATTTTTGCAATATGAACCAACAAACATGGCTCTCATAAGAGGGGGAGTAGATCACAATCAACATCCATTGAAAATTACAACGTCTCGGCATAGATCCTTTATCAAGATTAGGGTCCAACACCCTAAGTTTGTAATTTCCCAATGGATGGACATGTGTCCCTTGACCCTTGGTTAACTCTAGTTGGCATCTCAATCCCGAAGGGGAGCCATATGCTAGGGGTACACATTTAACATTTATACAAGACACAAAAAAATACATCACATTATATTTAGAGGGTACACATCCGCGCATTTCTTGTTTACACTGTGTCACAACTAGTCGACTTATACACAACATCATTATGAAGGGTATATATATTGGGTTTGTTCTTTACATCCCCTCACCCTTATCCCAAGTAGGATACCCAATATCTCATACTTGAGAGCACAACACATTTACTATTTTCCACATACAATTCACATCACTATCAAGGATTTTTTTTCACTTCATTCCATATGAGTCAACAAACATAACATACACCTACTCTTACAATTGGATTGGTCAACAACATTTGCCACAATACACAAACATATACATTGTTATGGGGTACTCACATCCACAGAGAATACAAAATAACTTCCTTTTCAAATTTTCACCTTTTAAAGCAACAAAAATAATTTCCATACACATATTTAAACAATAAATTGTTCTATTCTTCCCAGTGGCATACACAAGTATGATAAGACACCTCAACAAGGCTACCTAATACTCAACACAACGAAAATTGTCCCAACATTCAAATTCATTAACCTCTTCACAATACATAGCTAGATCTCCCATACAAGCTAACAATCATCATAGGTTCACCCCAAAAAAAACTATTCATTTTATGAAACTTACACTCCTTAAGGTTGTAAATTAAATGCATTAAACAACATTACTTACATTATTCTTTTAAGACTTTTCACTTCCTTTCTAACATACATGCAATGATCAACATGTGTCACATATCACTAACCAATTAGGAACAAAATGTTTTCCCAGAGTTTGTGAGGCCTCACCAATTGTCGAGCATTGCAACATCATTCTCCTATTTATATGTTGGAGGTCATTTAGTATAATCTAAGAATTAACATATTTGATTAGTGTTATGCCTTGCATAACCACCTCACTTTGATCTGGATCAAAATGGGTCCCCCTTTTCTCTTTTGATTTCTTTGCTTGTGGATACTTGCTTTCCTCCTTGGAATTCTTTTGTTTTCCTCCTAATTTTGACTTTTGATCTATCTGAGTTAATTTTGGTTCTGCCTCAATTGGAATTTGGGTTTTCTCCTGAGTTCGGGATTTCCCCCCCATCCGGATTTTCCCAGATCTCGCTCGAACTCCGGCTAAGCGTTGTTGTTTGGGATTTCTTGGTCCTCGCAAAATTCTGCTTGGACCATATTTTCCCAATTTTTTTTCTCTCTTCGTGGAAATCCGTCCCGTGCGGATTTCCCAAGGATCTGATGGAATGTGAGGAAGTATGGAGAAGTAGGACTGGTTAGTAAATGATGATGCATTTTATGATTCATTTATTATATTTTGAAGATCTCGCATGTTGTTCCTTGATTGATAGTGATTGGATTAAGTTTCTAATGGGTGTTTTCATGCTTATTCCGCTGGAATCCACCTGGCTCAAAATTCTCCAAAATTCCTCCCTGGCTTGGGTTCTGCGACTCATCCTGAAACCCGAACTGTTGGTATGATCACTTTGTTCGAAGATTTAACGGTACCCTACTAACATAGGATTCATTTTAATGATGATTTTGATTAATTAGCTTCTGTTTGTGTGATCTTTTTTCTTTGTTGAATGCAGGATTAAATCACATACAGGATGATATTTGTCAAGGGAGCTCAGTTGGGGTGCATTCTTCAATCCAGTTGGTCATGAAAATCAGCTAAGGCAGAAGTCGGCAAGACTTTTCTAGACTCTCACCGACTGATGGCTCGGCTCTGACTGTTTGAAATCCAAAGAATAATAATACTCCCCATTGTGGATCTTATTGGCATAAGGTTATCACGATCTCCCTGACCCATGGTTCGTTTTGTGCAAATATGAATTTATGTTGCCTATCAGCAAGACTTCAGGGATGTCGTGGCCAGTGGAAGTTACATACAAGCATCTATCAGCAGGACCAAGGTCTTCATCCTAGCGACTTAGGGGTTTCCTCTATCGACATAGGCTTGTCTTCGGGGGACTGTCTTGGCGAAGTCTCCATGTCTCACCGACCGCTATCAAAAGCATTCCTATATCAACATAAGGTTTTCTGCCCGCCAAGATGTTTCAGCGAGTTCACGAAGTCTCACTGACTAGAAAAAAGGGTCAAACACTTTGGCAGCAGATATTGAGTTCGGGGTAGAGTCTTGGGGAAAGCCTAATGTCTCACCGACTAGCAAGAACAAACAAGTCCTTTCAACGAGAGTTATGTCTTCGTTGGAAAGTCTCCCTGAGTGCTAATGTCTCGCCGACCTTTGATAAAGCACTACATCTCGGTGAGAGACTTTGCTTCGAAGAGAGGTCTTAGCAAAGAAAGAAGGTCACACCGACATAGTGCTAGGGGATTCCATCAGTGGTCTTTGGCGAGAAAATCGGTATGTCACAGCGACAATGGGATGAACTAGTAAAGCTTTTACCGGGACATGAGGTATCTATAGGACGTCTCCCCGACAAAGGGATGTTACAACGAAGCGCATACAATGCAAGAATTCATATCGGTGTGACTACAACAAGGTTTCCCCAAAATAAGAGATCGACAGAAGGTTGTGATATCGGTATAAGGTCCCAACGAAGAAAATAGGTCTCGCCGACATAGAACGAAGCGACATCGGCAAAGGGTCATGCTTTTGCCACAAGGTCTTGGCGATGAGCAAAGGTCAAACCGAAAGAATGAAGTGAGCCCGCCGAAAAGGAAAAGGAACTCGGGGAGACTCCAAGCGAAAGCAGGGGCTTCGCCATGAGGTCACGGCGATGAGTGATGGTCTCGCCGATGGCAAGGAGGGCTCAGTAAGAGAAGAGAAATTCGGAGTAATGTCTCCCTGATTCTGATAAGTCTCCCCAATACAAAATGTGCTCACCCAAAGAAGAGGGACTTCGGCATGTGGTCTTGTTGAGTTCATGTGGTCTTGCCAATTGGTTTTGTGAGCTCGATATGACTTCTTCTGCTCACCGAAGCATCTTGCCGACTGTCTAATGTCATGTCGATGGTTGATACAAGCGATATCATCGCATTGGGGAGACACCGATGGTGTCTCACCGACATGCGATACCGTTTGAACCACTTTTGACCATCAAAGAATCCTATGTGGCCTATGATCGTCCAATCAAAGAGAGCTGAGATGAGCCATTTCCTGATTGACCGCTCCTGTGAAAGAAAGACTAACAAAGTGTGACCAAATGGATTCCTTCTGAGAACAACCGACGATGGATTGGTTCGGGAGATGATGTTTAGATCTGCAAGGAGGCCCAATGGTGTTTTTAGAAGACAGTCAACAAACAAAGGACTCTAGAACAGAAGGAGGCTGAGTGACAGAACAAACTATGACTCAGAGGGATAGTTGTGGCGACCACTGCTGATAGAGGTAGTTAGTATTAATGGCGGGATATCCTAGAGCATTCAAGGAAACTCTGCGAGGGATTTCAAAGATAGACACGGAGACATAAGAGCAAATGTTGCAACAGCAAAAGATCTATAGATCTTTTCCAGAATGATCTTTCATCAGCATAGACAACAGGGATTCACATTGAATGCACAACCGACTTTCTTCAAAAGATCTAAGAGTCGACTCTCCTAGAAGTAGATATTTTGTAAACCCTAGTATAGGGGATAGTGCATTCTTGTTGGTACATTTTGTATATAAGGCATTCTTGCCTCTTTGAAAAGTTTAGACCTGGTAGAGTTAGAAGAAAGTGTTAAAACTGGTAGAGAATTTTTAGTGTTAGCAATTTCTAGGTTAGAATTTTTAGAACCAGTAGTTAGAAATCAGTAGAAGTAGAGGGGATAGAAGTTGATCCCGATTCTCTGTAATAGGAGCTTCTTTTGTCTTCTTAGTTAGGAGTTATAATTAGAATAGACTAATGTATCTTTCAGTTTCCTTAGTGAAAATGGAAGCAATTTGGAGCCACAGATTTTTTGTACACTGGTGACTGTGCTAGATTTGTAAATGTTGCTTACCTATTTCATTGATAGTAGAAGCAACCAGATTTTAATCTACTTCAGATTGTGTTTCAGAATGGTGTTTGTCTTAAGTTAATCATTTGATTTGTGAAGCTTTCAAGGAATGAGGTTTGGTTTTATGTTTTGTTTAAGTGGTAACTTGTAATATGTTGTTGGAATTAGCACTGTAAATGAATGAAGCTGTGTGTTAGTCACAAGTTAATTTCATTCTGCAGTTTTAGTTAGGAATTCCTTAGAAGGTGACAGGTCTGGTTAATTTGGGTGAAGTATCATTCTTTTTCTGTTCCAAAGCCCTGATCTATCTTTTTATATTTCTTTAAAAACCTCGGTTAGAGTAGATTTAAATTTATGCTTACCCCCCATAACAATCCAAAAGCTCAACACCAGCAGGCCCCTTGAATATTACTGTTGCATTGACCACTGAGTAACATCAGCACAGTTGAGACCCAACTACAAAGACCTTGGGAGCTAAGGCATCCATGTGTTTCCTTTCTCTTTCAGGAGAAGCAGAATAGCAATATTTTGTTTGCATGTTGTTGTGCCAAGACACACGTCAACAGGAACTGGCGCTAGAAGGAGGGCCCATGAGTAATTGTGGATCGTTGTGAGTTGGAGTGGGTCAGATCTTGGAGGACCCAACTTTGATGGGTAGCCCTTTGTATATACCAGGATTTGTCCATGAAATCCCTAGTCACCTGTATGATAGGCTTCCTTTATTTTTCCCTAACAGTGGGCAAAGTGCTTCTGAACATGTTGGAACTTGCAGGCGTATACTTACTTTTCTCCAAGTTCTGCATGAGGATGTTGTCTGTCAATTGTTCATCAAAACACTTCAAGGTACAACAAGGAAATGTTATGTTAATCTGTCACCTGAATCTATTTATTCATGGTCAGAACTAGAAATCTTATTCTTAGATCAGTTTGGTCTCTAAACACAAGACCCATCATTTGAATTTGCAGGTATGAAAAGGATACCATTAGAACTCATTCATCAATTTAATCACAGATTCTTGTTTATGTATCAAAGGGTTCAATCTTTGGGTTTGGTTGTAGATGATCATATACTGATAGAACATTATTATTAGGGTTTAAACCCCTTGTTTACAACCAAATTCAGAGGTTGTGGTGAGGCTACATCCTTGCATGATGCATTGAAAAAAGCTGTCTTATTGGCCCAACTTGGAGGTGACACTAGAAATTCAGATAGCCAAACTCAGGGTTATAATCCTCTTGTGCTTGCAAATTGTCATCATGTGCAGCCTTATGCCACTTCACCCACCATCCCTACCCAGGTGCAATCATTTTCGAACACCCCATATCAGGTCAATCTCACACAAGACCATTGGGAGAACTCATTCCTGCAAAATCCAATCACAGAGTCAGGTACCCCACTTGTCAGCGAAGTTGTGACCATTTCATCTCTTTTTAGTCATCTTCCAAAGCCTAGTTCATCACGTCACAATGAGGTTCTAGGTGAAACATCTGATGTGCCAGAATATAATTTTGATGACTTGTTTGGTAGAATGCATGAAGTGGATGCGAATTCAGAGCATAAAGGAAATCTCAAGATAGAATCTAGCTTTGTTGAACATGCTAGTACTAATGATGGCTTTGAAGGAGATGAGGTAAACTCTTCTGATCAAGATAAGAATCAAGGTGATGAGGAATGGACAAGGGAGCATGGTTCATGTTGGATTGATATCCCTCGTATGCAAAATCGAATAAGGGAGAAATTAGAGGAGCTGGGAGATTTGAAACTATCAGAACTTGTTGGGCCAAGCGAGTGTAGGATACATCAAACTGATCAACACTCTCAGATGGATTTCCATGTCTTCCTAGGTAGGATGGAATTGTATTTCAAGCAAATGATCACTATTGAAGGAATACTTATGGAAGATCCTTGGAGTACCTATTCCTCCAGTGAAGAGGATGAAACAACTAACACACATGAAGATGGTAGTCAGTTCATCCAAAATAATGAGAGTGACTGTGTGAAGGGGTTCAATTCATCCCTATCCTTGGTTGACCTTGATCCTTGCATCGAGATGAATTCAACAACTAATGAACCCTTCTACCTAGTACAGACTTGATAGAAGTGGAGAATGGATTCATCGATGCATTCATAGATTCTTTCATGATGGTGAATGAGGAAGAAACACACCTTGCTGGGTTAACACAAGAAGATGACTCTACTGATTTAAATGGTGAACGGTTTGGAATAGATAACATGCTTCAAGATGAGATGGCTCATGAATCTTGTGGTCAAGGACAAGAACTTAAATGCCAAAAGGAAATATTAAGGGAAGAAATTCAAGTGGATATGCAGATCAGTCAAATTCTCCCTGAGGAAATTCATGACGGGGCACATTTGGATGAAGCAAAAGGAGGCCAAGAAAGCAACCAAGAGGAATTTGAAGTGAGAAAGTGCTTTCTTGACTCTGACTTTGTGCATTCAAGTGAGTTTGAAGGAAATCCTGGTTCACCATGTGACAATATCCCTGACATCAATGGTGATAAGTTGGAGGCAGATTCTCAAACCCTAGGGGATGACATGTTGCAAAAGAATGTTCAAAGTAAGGATTCATCTCAAGAAATTCAGAAAATTTTTGACTCCGTGCCCAAGATGAATACAGAGATGCTGGTGAGTGAGTATCCTAACTGCAAGATGAACCCTAATTCAGTGGTGTTCCATGAGCTGAGACCTCATGAAGAGGAGATCATACACCACAAGTCTGCATTGGTAACTATAAATCTTCAAAATCAGGTGGTGTCTTTTCATTATCCTCTGTGTTTTAATAATTTTTAGTTTGATTATGGCATTGGGGATAGTAAAACATGTTTGTGGGTAAATCATGACAAAACTGAGAACCCACAACTGATAATATTTCAAGCTTTATGCCCTCAGAATGAACTTATTGCACACAAGCTTCATATTGCTGAGTATAAAGATAAATTTGCTAGGTTTAGAACTGTGCCTAGTAAGCTAAGAATGTTGTACATAATGAAAAATCAGTCAAGCCAAAGTACAGATTTTTACAATCTTGTGTTTGCAAGGCTTAGCTTTGGAGTTAGTTTAGGATTAGGATTAGTTAGTTTTGGTTTTTTTATTTTAGTTGGTTTTCTTTTGTTCTGTTATTTTCCTTTTCCTGTTCCTTTTGTTTTGTTTGTAGATAGTTTGTTTCTTTGTTTGTAAATGTTCTGTCCGTTTGTAAATAATTTGCATTTATGTGAATAGCTTCTACTGCTCTTTGTGTAAGTAATTTTCTCTCTTCTTGTAAATAATTTCCTATTTGTTTGTTTGTCCTTTTCTTTCGGGCTTTATGTTTTGTTTTTCTCTTTGGGGTTTATCTGTTTCTTTCCATCTTGAAGCAGTGGGTTGCTATCTAAAGCATACTTTGGTCATTAGGAGAGAAGTGGTTTAGATATTTTCAGGTTTTCTGATTGGATGATTTTGTCCTCAATTCGTTGTTTCATGCTTGTTGTCAATAAAAGTTGTGGAAAGTTTTGTAAACAAGGTGCCAAGTAAGTAACATTCATCAGCTCCCCTGAATCTGTCACAAATCATTAAGATCATCTCCTTTGCAATGGTATATTTGTCCTAGAGTGGTAGTGTTGTAAGATTTGAGTGAAAAATCTTATCTCCCAAGTGTTGTTATGAGGTCCATGGTAGTTTTCAACCCAGATCAGATGTTAAACATCTGACATATTGAAAAGGAACTAAATCAAATATCTGAAACTCTATGAAAATAATAAAAGAAAAAAAAGAAAAAGAAAAGAATTATCAAAAGAAGAAGAAGACTCAATATGAATGGGTGATTCAAGTATCTCTATCGGGGCTATGGACACCTAATTGGTAGTAGAGCAATGCTGAGAGAAAACTAGAGGTATCTCTGTTGAGGCTATGGACGCCTGACTGGCAGTGGAGCAATGCCCGGGATATCATTGCACGAAGGAAATCAACTCATGTAACTCACATCTTGCACATTATTATTCAAAAGATGAAGAATGCCTTATGAAAGGATGATGCGCCATTAAGCACACACATAGATTCAAGGGGTAGCCATTGATTGACTTACATTTGAGATTCTAGCTCTACCTTGCTTGTTATAACTGACCCAACTGGAGTTGTGATGTTCATGAGCTAGGAGTTCTAGGTAGCTGAATCCTTCAAATTCATGAAAATGGTTAAACCATTTTCCTAGCCGAGTCGCCATTTGTTATGCCTTGCATAACCACCCCACTTTGATCTGGACCAAAATGGTTCCCCCTTTTCTCTTTTGATTTCTTTGCTTGTGGTTACTTGCTTTCCTCCTTGGAATTCTTTTGTTTTCCTCCTGATTTTGACTTTTCATCTATCTGAGTTAATTTTGGTTCTGCCTCAATTGGAATTTGGGTTTTTCCCTGAGTTCGGGATTTTCCCCCCCATCCAGATTTCCCTGGATTTCACTTGAACTCCGGCTAAGCGCTGTTGTTCGGGATTTTTTGGTCCTCATGGAATTCCGCGTGGACCGGATTTTCCCGATTTTTTTTCTCTCTTCGCAGAAATTTTTCCCGTGCGGATTTCCTAAGGATCTGATGGAATGTGAGGAACTATGGTGAAGTAGGACTGGTTAGTAAATGATGATGCATTTTATGATTCATTTATGCTATTTTGAAGATCTCACATGTTGTTCCTTGATTGATAGTGATCAAATTAAGTTTCTAATGGGTGTTTTCATGCTTATTTCGTTGGAATCCGCCTGGCTCAGAATTCTTTGAAATTACTCCCTGGCTTGGGTTCTGTGGGTCGGCCTAAAACCCGAACTATTGGTATGATCATTTTGTTTGAAGATTTAATGGTACCCTACTAACATAGGATTCATTTTAATGATGATTTTGATTAATTAGCTTCTGTTTGTGTGATCTTTTTTCTTTGTTGAATGCAGGATTAAATCACATACAGGATGATATTTGTCAAGGGAGCTCAGTTGGGGTGAATTCTTCAATCCAGTTGGTCATGAAAATTAGGTAAGGCAGAAGTTGGCAAGACTTTTCTAGACTCTCACCGATTGGTGGCTTGGCTCTGACTGTTTGAAATCCAAAGAATTAGAATACTCCCCATTGTGGATCTTATCGGCGTAAGGTTATCATGATCTCCCCGAACCATGGTTTGTTTTGTGCAAATCTACGTTTATGTTGCTTGTCGGCAAGACTTTAGGGATGTCATGGCCAATGGAAGTTACATACAAGCATCTATTGGCAGGACCAAGGTCTTCATCCTAGCGACTTAGGGGTTTCCTCTATCAGCATAGGCTTGTCTTCGGGGGACTGTCTTGGCAAAGTCTCCATGTCTCACTGACCACTATCAAAAGGATTCCTATATCGGCATAAGGTTTTCTCCCCACCAAGATGTTTCGGCGAGTTCACGAAGTCTCACCAACTAGCAAAAAGGGTTGAACACTTCGGTGGGACATATTGAGTTCGGGGTAGAGTCTTGGGAAAAGCCTAATGTCTCACCAACTAGCAAGAACAAACAAGTCCTTTCGATGAGAGTTATGTCTTCGGTGGAAAGTCTCCCCGAGTGCTAATGTCTCGCCGACCTCCGATAAAGTACTACATCTTGGTGAGAGACTTTGCTTCAGAGAGAGGTCTTAGCGAAGAAAGAAGGTCACACCGACACAGTGCTAGGGGATTCCATCGGTGGTCTTCAGTGAGAAAATTGGTATGTCACAGTGACAACGGGATGAACTAGTAAATCTTTCGCCGGGACATGAGGTATCTATAGGACGTCTCCTCGACAAAGGGATGTTACAGCGAAGCGCATACAACACAAGAATTCATATTGGTGTGACTACAATGAGGTTTCCCTGAAATAAGAGATCGACAGAAGGTTGATATTGGTATAAGGTCCCAACGAAGAAAATAGGTCTCGCCGACAAAGAACGAAGCGACATCGACAAAGGGTCATGCTTTTGCCACAAGGTCTTGGCGATGAGAAAAGGTCACACCAAAAGAACAAAGTGAGCCCACCGAAAAGGAAAAGGAAAAGGAGCTCGGGGAGACTCCAAGTGAAAGGCGGGGCTTCACCATGAGGTTGTGGCAACGAGTGATGGTCTTGCTGACGGCAAGGAGGGCTCGGTAAGAGAAGAGAAATTCGGGGTAATGTCTCCCCGATACAAAATGTGCTCGCCCAAAGAAGAGGGACTTCGGCATGTGGTCTTGCTGAGTTCATGTGGTCTTTCCGATTGGTTTTGTGAGCTCAATATGACTTCTTCTGCTCGCCGAAGTGTCTTGCCGACTGTCTAATGTCATGCCGATGGTTGATACAAGTGATATCATTGCATCGGGGAGACATCGATGGTGTCTCACCGACATGCGATACCATCCAAACCACTTTTGACCATCAAAGAATCCTACATGGCATGTGATCATCCAATCAAAGAGAGCTAAGATGAGCCATTGCCCGATTGACCGCTCCTGTGAAAGAAAGACTAACAGAGTGCGACCGGATGGATTCCTTCTGAGAACAACTAACGATGGATTGGTTCGAGAGATGATGTTCAGATCTGCAAGGAGGCCTGATGGTGTTTTTAGAAGATAGTCAACAAACAGAGGACTCCAGAATAGAAGGAGGTCGAGTGACAGAACAAACTATGACTCAGAGGGATAGCTGTGGCAACCACTGCTAATAGAGGCAATTAGTATTAATGGCGGGATATCTTGGAGCATTCAAGGCAACTCTGCGAGGGATTTCAAAGATAGACACAGAGAGATAAGAGTAAATGTTGCAGCAGCAAAATATCTACAGATCTTTTCTAGCATGATCTTTCATCAGCATGGACAACAAGGATTCCAATTGAATGCACAATCGACTTTCTTCAGAAGATCTAAGAGCTGACTCTCTTAGAAGCAGATATTTTGTAAACCCTAGTACAGGGGACAACACATTTGTGTTGGTACATTCTGTATATAAGGCATTCTTGCCTCTTTGAAAATTTTAGACCTGGTAGAGTTAGAAGAAAGTGTTAAAACTGGTAGAGAATTTTTAGTGTTAGCAATTTCTAGGTTAGAATTTTTAGAACCAATAGTTAGAAATCAGTAGAAGTAGAGAGGATAGAAGCTGATCCTGATTCTCTGTAATAGGAGCTTCTTTTTTCTTCTTAGTTAGGAGTTATAATCAAAATAGACTAATGTATCTTTCAGTTTCCTTAGTGAAAATGGAAGCAATTTGGAGCCACAGATTTTTTGTACACTGGTGAATGTGTCAGATTTGTAAATGTTGCTTATCTGTTTCACTGATAGTAGAAGCAACCAGATTTTAATCTACTTCAGATTGTGTTTCGGAATGGTGTTTGTCTTAAGTTAATCATTTGATTTGTGAAGCTTTCAAGGAATGAGGTTTGATTTTATGTTTTGTTTAAGTGGTAACTTGCAATCTGCTGTTGGAATTAGCACTGTAAATGAATCAAGCTATGTGTTAGTCACAAGTTAATTTCGTTCTGCAGTTTTAGTTAGGAATTCCTTGGAAGGTGACAGGTCTGGTTAATTTGGGTGAAGTATCATTCTTTTTATGTTCCAAAGCCCTGATCTATCTTTTTATATTTCTTTAAAAACCTCGGTTAGAGTAGATTTAAATTTATGCTTACCCCCATAACAATCCAAAAGCTCAACACCAACAGGCCCCTTGAATATTACTGTTGCATTGACCACTAGGTAACATCAGCAAAATTGAGACCCAAGTACAAAGACCTTGGGAGCTAAGGCATCCATGTGTTGCCTTTCTCTTTTAGGAGAAGCAGAATAGCAATATTTTGTTTGCATGTTGTTGTGCCAAGACACACATCAACTATTAGTTGTAGAAATATTATTTAGTAATAAAAGAATTAGTTTTGTGGTAAATAATACCCTCAATTAACATTGCAATTACAGTATTGTTGTTTACAAAAAGAGAAAGTAAAATAATTTAATGATAGGCTTATTTTCAATGGGAGATTAAGTTTCAAAAAAAAAAAAACTTTATTTGTGCATTCCAAAGGCCTCAGAAAATGACACTTATATATTGATATATCTTACTTATAAAGTCTTAAATGATCTTACATTTCCATACCTACTTTATAGGACATACATGTTTTGAGCTCATATTATCATGTCATACTTTTAGAGTAGTATTGATCCATATTTCTATATCACTTATAGATACTATCTTGTCATAGATTGTCATTGTATCGTATTGTCTAAGAAATTTACTCTTCAACTATTAAATTTTTTGAAAAGAGATTCCAATCAATTCACAAGCATTTAATTCTTTGCAAGATATCTTTTTAGTGTTGAAGGAAGAAACATAAACATTTACATTTTTTAAGGTGATTAAATACAATTGTTTTGGTTTTAATTATTGTGTGGCATTCAAGGGTTATTTTTTTTTATAGTTTAAGGTTTTGTTTCAATTGATTATAAACAAAAAATTTATTTATTTATTTTTAGTAATTAATTACATAATGAAAAAAGGGTTCTTTTATTTTGATATTAGGAAAGTCTTATATTGCATATCATGCATGTTAAAGAGTTTTTCTTGTCCTACCATAATTTTCTTTACAATATTATTTTGATAGTATTTTAAAATATGCATACAATATTCAATTACAATATAGTAAGTTGTTAGTTGACATATATATCAATGTTTGAAAATTATATAATGGTATAAGTCTTGTTGAATATCATATGTTGCATTTGGCATAGGAATATGTAGTCTTCATTCCCAGTGATTGTTACATCTAAATATATGACACATGAGTGTAACAATAAAATTAGACGTATATTTAATAGAATTTTGATGCCAAATTTATAAAATTTAAATATTTAAATTTATTAAGATGAGTTATTTCAATTTAATGTTAAAATATTTAATAATAGTGTTCTAATATATATATATATATATATATATATATATGATAATTGATACTTTAGAGTTTAGATTTATCTGAGTTGTATGGAGTTTCAATTTATTAATGTGAATAGATCTTTAGATTTTGAATAAGACATTTAATTTATTCTATGATGAAAAAAAATTCAATTGTCTTTATTAAGGTCTTTTGGAAGAATTAAAGTTTGTTTAAAATTTGTGTGCCCATACTTTCTCCTAAATATCTATTTGGGTAGTTGTAACCATCATAAAATAATATCATTATGATCATGACTAGTTTATTCAGCTTTATGGAAAAATATGGAATTCATTTATTGTGAGATTCTTGTTAGATTTTTTTCATATTTGGATTTGGTGGAGTCAAACGCCTTAATTTTCTTCTCCAACCATGGTGCATAATGGTTTTCATAGCCCCTCGAGTAGAGTGTTGTTGTATTTGCATGCCAATCCATTTAACCTGCATATCATTAAGGCAAGTAAGAGACCCCAATCTTGAGGCTACGAAAGGGTTAGCTTTCTACAAAAATATATTAATTTCACAGTTGAAAAGGGTGTCACTAGGTAAAAAGGGGGGGATGCATTTATGGAAGGAGGCTAGATGGATTTGGGGGGGATCTGGGTAAGCGTGGAAGTCTAGGACACCCCAACATTTATTCATATCTATTTTTAATGTCTATGGTAACAAAGGTGATTTTGGAGAGAGCTCTGCAACACCCTCTGCATACAAACTTGGATACTAGGTAGTTAGAATAGTTGGGTGATGAGGAGCCTAAAAGATTCAATCTAGTCCTCATTAAGCCAAGTTTGAAGGAACTCTATTTATTATTGTCGGAGGAGGAGGATATTTAAGTAAAAAGAAAGAACGGACAGAGGCAGTTCTTTTTGGGGAGGACTCGACACTAATTAACTTAGGTGTTGGACTATGGAATCTGTATGTTTCTTGATTTATTCAATTGATATTCCAATAATCAAATCCATCTTCATTGCCTTGATTTAACTACCTAATTTTACAAATAAATAGAAAATAGAAGACTTGTTAGGTTTATGAGTCTCATGTCAAGAATTGTATTTTTACATCTTGTGAAAGGATAGTTTCCTTGTTTAAATGGGCATGTGAGACTAGTGGCCTCTATAATCAGTTGGATGTGCATGTGGATTTTGTGTTGTTGCAGTTGCTTGAAAGTTTCTAAAAACCTTTTCAATAGATTCAATTTGTGCATATCTAGCTTCATTAAATTCACAAGATATCATCCTTAGAGGTATTTTGTTGAATGGTTTGTGAGCCTTGCCTTGCTTTTGTGTGTTGCTTGGCCACTAAAGTTTCACCCAGATATTTTCTGCAATCGTTGCATCCTAAGAAACCCCATTTCTTAGGATAAATTTTAAAACAATTCTCATGCCTTGTCTATGCCACTAGGCATTGGTCCTTACAATACAAGAGCTAGTATGATGGCATAAAACCGTGAATAAATATGATATTCTATATCTGAGTTGTATTATTGTGTGGTAGATATTTTTCTATATCTTCAGCTGAGTCTAAGGTAAATGATATAGAATAAGATGGAGGGAGGTCTTTGTACTTTTATATTTGACAAGGCACACACATCCAGGCCACTGCTCTTTATTTTAACTTTGGGTGGTTTTTATCAGCTTAAAAAATATTAGATCATTATTACTTCGTCCATATTTCTGCCCATCACAAACATACTTTTTTTTTTATATTACAGATGCTAAGCAAAGGCACCATGTGGGGGTGATGTCTATACAAAAAGAGAGTTAGTTTCTGTGTGGTTTGAAGTTGCCTTATAGGCACAACAATTTTGGTCGCTAAGTCTTCCTAAAACACATTAGAAAATGAATAGCTTTTGAAAATCGGCCCAAAAAAAAAAACTCAAGTACAATCTTAAGTAAAATTGAGAGAGGAAAAACACAACTCAAAACATCCAAATAAGAAAGTTATAAGAACATATTACCATCTTCCTGAAAACAAAAAAAGGGCCAAATTTCTCATTTACCAGCTCTATTAGTTTTGTGCAATCTAAATCCTTCTTATAAAAAAAAAAACTTACCCTAATTTGGATCATTATTTTTCCATGTCTAATCTGCAAAATCAGACTAATGTAAGCATATTGCAAGCCTTATGAAATAGGAATATTGGTCAATGCAATATAATGACTCCATGAAAGAAACGTTGAAAAGCTGGATAGAACTAGTTTCTACGTTGTAGAAACAATTGCTCTCATATGTTTTAGAAGCTTGTCAAAAATTTCTAGGTTTTATCATTCGTTTCTCCACCTTTCCAGATCATCTTTAAGTTTTAATTTTGGTTAAGAGAAATGAAAGTTCTAATTGTTTTAAGGCTGCCTTAGAATGCAAATCTGCACATTTAATATTATGACTTGATTTAGATGATTTAATTACTCATTTTATTTTCTTTGTTTTAATAATACAAAAGAATATGTGATAGGAATACTGTATTGCATTTTAAATAATCTATAGTGGTTAGGTTTTTATTTATTGGAGTCTTCCAAATGATATTTGTTTATCCCTTACATAGTAATTCATTAGTAATTGATAGTTTTTTAATATTTTGAGATGATATTCACTTAATATTGCATACTTATCTTATTGACAATCAATAGATGATTAAGACTTTTGATTCATCAAAAGTTATGAAGTGATTCGAATGTAGATAATGATAACAATTGATAAATACCATTTTATTATTATTCACTAGAATAGATCTAGTTTATCATAAGTTGATATTAATTACATGGTTTAGTATACAAATTGGTATCACGCCCTTTTGATTGACATTATTAACAATGTATTCTTATTCATTTATATGTCATGCTGACATAAAAGATTTAAGAAATTTTTCTCTTTAATATGATGAGACCACTATTATATTTGGATGATTTATTACTTCCACTCAATATATAATTATACATAGACATTATAAAAGTTATTTTAGATTTGAACTAGGTACAATGCCTCAACCGTTTTAAACTATCTCATTAGCTCATACAACGTTGATATATGCAAGTACCAGATGCAATTTTTGTTCACTTTTATTTAAGGTCTTATGATTTTAAGTTGTTAGTAGATAAGTTTAAAAGATAATACCTTGGTATATAGTTAAAATTCCAAATTAGCTCTTATTCACTCGTACTTTCAATCCATTAACTTGTGCATAAGTTCAACCCTTAGAAAGAATGGAAGCCTTAGTAAATATACTTTTGAATTTTAAAGCTAATGTTGCAACACTATGAGCATGAAATATTAAAGATGAGACAAGGAACTTCAAGAAGTCAAGTGATATATGTACACAAATATCATCAATCAATATATCATTCAAGACGTAGAATAGAGGATCGCATAACATGCAAGGTGAATTGACATCTAAATGGTACCTCTTTATCCAATTATCATATAATATTATTCAACAAAGTAGATGTTGCAAATGTTATGAATATGCCATTTTATTCAATAAGTTAAAGTGAATGTTGGAAACCTTAGGAGATTCTATGTAAATACATTTTCTTATTTTTATTAGTCTAGGTAGTAAATGAATGGATTGTTGGTACTTATGAATATTTGTTGCTAAAGGAGGAATTATAGTAATTAATTTTAAGATATTATTTTGGGGTCCTTGAATTTAGGAATTTAAAATTTAATATGATGTCATTGCCTTATTGGTGAATTGATTCATCATATCATGGACTATTAGATTCTAGTCTTAGGATAGTATTCATTTGAACACTTTCTTAATGATGGTGAAGTTTTTAAAATCTTGAAGATTAGTGGATAGTTTGGTACATTCCCTTAACATACAAAATGGGTGAATTTCTCTATCTTGTGAATACCTCATGGAGTTACCTTAATTTTTTTTCTTCTTGGTATCTTTCTAAGCCTTGTGAGCTTGTTTGTGTAAGCATGAGTATTTATCTGTATGTTTTGATATCCCCTAGTATATCCTTACCTAGGTCTTAGATTTTTGGCTTCACCTAAGTGGGTGGCAGCCAAATGTGAAACTGTCTAGGGTAATGGACCCTTGAAAGGGTTGCGTACCTACTTTTTATAGCAGGTAAATTTTATGGAACACAATGATACCTTCAAGTAGAGGATGTATTCTTTTTAGCATATGTCATTGTTATTGTGTTATGAGTATGAATGAGGTGAGTTGTCTATTGAACCTATTGTATTTTTTTAGCTTATGTCATTGTTATTGTGTTATGAGTATGAATGAGGTGAGTCATCTATTAAACCTATTGTATTATTTTGAGTGTATGCCATTGTTATTGTGTTATGAGTATGAATGAGGTTGAGTCATCCATTGAACCTAGTGGGTATACCCTATGTGGGTGAGTCAAAAGAGTTGGAGTAACTCAAATTGTCGAACTATGCTTCCTTTGTGAATTATATACATAGGCAAGGTCGTCAAAGACGAGCCCACAAGATATTAGGTTAGGCCCTTAGGACTGTCCTTCTAAGTTTTGTTTTTGGGTCTTGTTATTATCTCCCGATGTAGTAAACCACCTTTTGACTTGTATAGCTATGTAATCATATCATTTATTATGGTGATCATGTATTATTAACTCATTGATCTTACATGTGCATCAAGTACTATAGACCGTGTGGGCACAAGTTTTGGAGTGAAGAAATTACGATGCATTGGAATATAAGATGTGTTTGAGTGTTCTAGAGGTATGTTAAGTTGACCCATAATAAGTAGATGTTATTGTTAAAGATAGGAAATTCATTTCTATCTTTTTCTCATAACTAGTGATATTATTTATCATAGCTTTAGGTAGTATATTATGTTAATATAGCTATAAGTAGCAAGATACATTGCTATTGTCTTTCAAATAAAAAAAATATTGCAAAATTAGTAAAGTTGTTACATTTTTGTTAGGTTGTTTAGTGTGTAGAATGTGGGAATTAAACAAACTAAGTTGCAATATTGAATATTGTTCTATCAAACAATCTGTAACTATCATTATTGTAATTCTAATTGGTGGGTGCTATCAGATATTTGGGAAAGGGATCAGTGTAGGGAGTAGGTGCTTCCTTAGAGTGGGTGCTCCTAAAATTAGGTGATCGATGTCTCCTTACAAAAAAACCTGTAAACATTGTAACAAAACTTTGATTGTGAGACCAGATTAGGACAGTAGCTCCTAGCAGCATTTCTCGCCATGTTTTTTCCCATCTTGGGTTTCCACATATACTTCAAGTGTTATGTGATGCTTGTGTGTGTTCCTATTCATGAACTTGCATGTTAAGTCTTAATCTACACAAAGCATATAAGGATAAAAAATTTAAGATCTACTTATTCACCCCCCCTCTTAGTAGATTGTTGTGTTCCAACAATTTGTATCAAAGCCCTAGGTTCCCTAGGAGAAGCTTAATCATCTCGAGTAGATCCCTTGTTCTTTAAACACAATGGCTAGTCAAGAAAGTTCTTCCATAAACAAGTCACCTCAATTCGATGCAACATATTATACTTTTTGGAGCTCATTGATGAAGGGATATTTAGGATATTTAGGGTTTGATGTGTGGATGTATTTTGTGAATGGATACACACCACTAGACACACCCCCTACCGATGTCATGGAAAAAAGGGATTATGAGAACAATGAAAAATCATGGTTTTCTATAATGAATATTTTGTCTAGATTTGTGCATAGTAAAGTTATGTATTGTAAGAGTACACATGATGTCTGGGATACATGGGTAAAATCACAAAGTTGTGTCACACTTTATGAAGGAAATGACCAACGTTGATCCAACTTTTAAACTTGAATCACTAAAAAGTGGCATATATGTTTTGAATTTTGAAATGATGTAAACTAGTAAAATGTGTATTTTTTAGTATGTTTTACGTTTGTATTTTAAAAAATATATTAAAAAATTATTTAAAACTAGTTTTTAGTAAATTAACACTATAATTTAGTTGCTGATAAAATGCTGAAAAATAAAGTTGCATGGGACGTCAAACTTTTTATAGTAATTTTTTTTTCTCAAATTTTTTATGGGTATTTATAACTTGAAATTTTAGTGCATGCATATATTTTTTTTCAATTTTGATAAATATATATTTTCAATAAATATTAAAATGTGCATGAATCAAAAAACAACTATTTTCATCATACATCAACTTTCATATTAAATATTTATCTAAAATGGAAAAAAAATTATACCATCTTGAAATAGATTCTTTTATCTAGTGCATCATATTTTTTTTCATTTCTTTTAATAATTTTAGTATTTTTCCTTGGCATAGTAATCAACCTAATATTTTGTGTTGATAACCTACTTTTAGTAAAAATAAAATATAAAAATAAAAAATAATTAAAATATTAAAATAAATATATTTTTGAAAACTACACTTATGGATCTACAAAGGGTATTGTTATATTTTTTTTAAAAATGTTATTTACATTAGCAAGAGTTATTGAAACTTCAAGTTTTTCAAATAATTTTTTTTTTTGGTAAATTGGAATCAAAGTGGTGCTCCATATATTTTTAGCCAACAATTTGAGTTGAAAAAGTTGTGTAAATATCTAACTTAGTTACAATTAATTTTACTAGATCATATGTTTGACAAAAAAAAAAAAATAGTTAGAAATACTTAAATTTAGTTGCACTGATAAGTTGGTTGAAAGTGTGACACAACTTTGTGCTTTTACCCACATTGAAAATAATCTATGAAGGAGATGACAAGGTAAAATTAGAAAAAATTTAAGTACTAAGAGCTAGATTTGAAGGCCTAAAGATGAAAAAAGAAGAGAATATTGCAAGCTATCTTCTGAGAGTTAACAACATAGTGAACTCTATTAAAGGATATGGAGAAGATGTGAAAGAAGATGTCATTGTACTAAAAAGTCTAAGGTCAATGAAAAACAAATATGATCCTAAGATCTATACAATATAGAGGAAGGAAGAGAAATAGATAAGCTTACTCATAATGAGTTTCATGGTATATTCACTATATATGAAATGAGGATGGGAAATGTAGAACCATCTAAGAAGGAAGTTTCCTTCAAGGTTGCCCAAAAAGTGAAGGATGGAGAACCTAAGAAAGACAAAGCTGAAACAACCACATCTAGACATGATGAGACTGATGAAGAAGATGAAAATTTCATCAGAAGACTTAGAAGAGGATCTGGCAAGTGCAAAGGTAAGTTTCCATTTAAATGCTTTGAATATGGTAAAGTAGGTCACTTTGCTGCTAAATGTCCCTACAATAAGCAAGGTAACTCTAAACATGAGGAAGATGATAAAATGAAGAAACCCTACTACCCTAAGAGAAGGAGTTTTCAAATGAAGAAGAAAAGTCTATACATCCAAAAGGATAGTGATGTATCAAATGACTACAACATCTTAGATGATGAGTAAGATTGTGCCTTTATTGTAAAATAAAATGAATTCCTTTTCATGGAAAAAAGTCTGAGGAACAAAAGGGTGGAAAGGTTGAAGATATCAGTGAAGAACGTGAAGGAGTGGTGAACTTGGAAGGAGAACTCATATGTGCTCTAGATGAGATAGATGATCTTAGAGATGAGATTGAGAAGTTGAAAAAGGAGAACAAGAAGCAAAAGAAACTAGCACAAAAAGAGTCATACAAAATAATCAAGGATCTAGAAGAATCTACTCAAATTGTGGTAGATTTTAAGTTACAACTAGAGGAATCCAAGAGGGAAGAAGATGTAATTAAATCCAATATGCAAATTGAGGTTGATAGATGTATGAAGCTTGATGAAGAGATCGTTGCTCTAAGAAAATATTTAGAAAAGGATAAAGATAAAATAAAGAGCTAGACTCAAGCTAAAAATTGGCTCAAATATTTTGGATGAGTTATTGAGCACACAAAAGCCCTCAAACAAATAAATATGTACTAGAGCTTGAGAGAGGTAAGAGTACCTTCATAGAAACTTCTGCAAATTTGTACGAAAGATTCAGAGTAGGAGAAAAGTCTCATTCTATTGATAAAAGAGATTGCAAAGGGAGCATTTCCACTGAGAAATATGTAGAGGAAGAGAAAACTAAAGAAGAAAAGAATCTTATTGAAGACAAGAAGGATACTCAATCACATCTTGATCATCAAAGGAGAAGGAAATTTTTCGAAAGGACGGATGCTAATGGATTCACTAGGGTAAGAGACACCAGAAGGAAGATGCACAAAAGACCCCCTCATCTAGCATAGAATGCTATGACTAGGTATTTGTCATATTTTTATGGTTATTGCTATACATGTTATCATTTTGGTCATAGGGCTAGAGAATGTAGATTCATACCTAAGAGGAGTGCAAACTTTGTAAGCAAGAATCCATTTTCTCCTTTAGTGGATATGAATGTAATTTGTTATAACTGTAATAACTTTGATCATATAGCTAAAAATTGTAGAACCAAGTTTACAAGACCAAATTTTAAGAATGAGAAAAAGAACTTGATCCACCTTCTAGAGTAAACAAAGAATATAAAATTATGGAGGAAAAGAGAGAAAAGAAATCTAAGAAGGTGTGGAAAGAAAATGGAGAAAGCTCCATGTAATCAATGATTGTACAGACAACACTACATGCCAAGAAGCAAAATATATGGGTGATAGATAGTGGCTGCTCCAAGCACATGACTGGAGATAGAGTAAATTCATCAAACTCAAAAAATTGTAATGGAGGATCTATGAGTTTGGGTGACAACATGGTAGTCAAAATATGTAGAAAAGGCATATTAAGTCTAGATGGTAAAAATTCCACAAAAGATGTCTTGTATGTTGAAGGATTGAAGCATAATCTACTAAGTGTGAGCTAGATGTGTGAAAATGTTATGAAATAACTTGCACAATAGAAGAATATGATATGAAATATGCTACAAATACTTGATAATAACTGAGAATAACAAGCCACTTCGAGGGGGCAAACCTCCAAATATCTCTAATGAGAACACACTTCACACTTGATGATGAAATAAGACTCACAACCTCCTATATATACCTATTTATGCCAAGGATATCACCTAGACCGACTTAGACACACCTATATAAGACTTAGGCTGACCTAAACAACTAAATAACAATATACCAATGATAATATGACTTAATAGAGAGTTAAGATAGCCACAAGCCAACTATTCATAACCCGATGTACAATAATATTAAGGGCATAGCATGCCCCCCTTCTTCAAAGAAGCATTGTCCTCAATGCTAATCAAATTTGAAAACTTTTGAATGAACTCCTCGTCTTCCCATGTGGCATCTTCAACTGGTAACTTCTTCCATTGGATGAGATACTAAGTGATAGTTCTATTCCTCAGCTTCTTTGTGCATGTTTGATAATGCACTCGTTCCAAAATGATTCTTCCTTCTTCATCCAGCTGAAGTGTTGTTTGAGTGGGAATATTATGCCCAATTACCTTCTTCAAACAGAAACATGAAAATGGATGTATCTTTGTTGTTGGTGGCAACTCTGCTTGTAGGCAACACTACCAATCTTCTGCATGATTTGGTATGGACCATAATACCTTGGAGACAACTTATTATTCTTTCTTTGCTGCTTTAGTGAGATTTGCTTATAAGGCTGCAATCGCAAGAAGACCCAATCCCCAACTTCAAAACTTCTTTCACTACGATGTTGGTCACCGTGCCATTCGAAATTCTCCCTTGAGTCCCAAAGTACTTGTTGATGAAGCAAGTGGTCTTCTACTGCCTGAACTCTTGGGGACACCTTAATTGATGATGTGATGGAAGGAGGATGATATCCATAAAGTGCCAAAATGGAGACATTTTTATGAGCTATGAAAAGAAGTGTTATACCACCATTCCGCAAGTGGTAGCCAATCTACCCACTGGGACTGTTTCTCTAAAGTGAAACAACGTAGATATCCTTCCAAACACTTATTAACAACCTTTGTTTTCCCATCTGATTGAGGGTGGTATGAAGAGCTAAGAGCCAATTGAGTACCCAAACATGAGAATAAATCTTTCCAAAAGTGACTAGTGAAGATAGGATCACGATCACTAACAATAACTTTAGGTGTACCATGTACTTTTGGATATTCTCCAAAAAATATTTAGCCACTGCACTTGTTGTAAAAGGATGTGCTAATGCAATGAAATGTGCATATTTAGTGAGCTGATCAACTACCACCATGATGACATTATGACCTTTAGATTTGGGAAGCCATGTGATGAAGTCCATGGATACATCTTCCCAACGCTGGCTAGGAATAGATAAGGGTTGCAAGAGACCTGGTGTCTTAATTGTCTCCCCTTTATTCCTTTGACACACCAAACATTCAACCACAAATTTTTGAACATCACCCTTTAGCCCCTCCCAAAAGAAATCCTGCTTGACTCAATGATATGTCTTCAAAAATCCTGAATGACCACCCACTAGAGACTCATGCAACTCTGTGAGAATCTTGATTTTAAGGTTGGAATTCTTGTAAATATACAAATGCTCTTTATACCAAAGAGTATCTCCCTTCCAACAAAACTTATTTGAACTACTAGGATCACTTTTTAATTGCTCGATGAGATTACTTGTCGCAACATCATTTTGCCACTCTGCTTTGGCTTCCTCCACCCAATTCGCTTGTAATATTGAAAGGGCACACAATAAGGCTTCATCTTTCTCATCCTTCCTTGAGAGTGCATCTGCGACAATATTTTCTTTCCCTTTCTTATACACAATCTCAAAGCCATATCCTAACATCTTAGTGACCCAATTTTGTTGCTCTTCAGAAGATAGTTGTTGTTCCAAAAAATATTTTAGGCTATCATGATCTGTCTTAACCTTGAAATGTCTACCCAATAGATAAGGCCGCCATTGTTTCACTGCATGGAGAATTGCTAGCATTTCCTTCTCATAAATAGGTTTTAGTTTATTCTTACCTTTTAATTGACGACTCTGAAAAGCAATTGGTCGACCTTCTTGCATGAGCACTGCTCCTATCCCATTTCCAGAAGCATCACATTCCACAATGAATTCCTTGGTGAATTCAAGAGTGGCAAGTACTAGAGTTTTACACATAGCCTCCTTCAATCTCTCAAATGTTGTATTGGCAGACTCGTTCCAATGAAAAGAATCCTTCTTCAATAGAGTGGTGAGAGGTGCTGCTATACTACCAAAATTCTTCACAAATCTTCTATAGTACCCTGTCAATCCCAAGAATCCTCTCAGTTTCTTAATGGTTTTTAGAATAGGCCATTCCATGATAGCCTTAATTTTGTTAGGGTCCACCTTTACTCCTTCATGTGAAACTATGTGTCCCAAATACTCCACCTCTGTAAGACCAAAAGCACACTTGGATGGCTTAGCATAGAGTTTATGATCTTCAAGTATTTGTAATGCTTGGTCCACATGTTGCAAATGTTCTTCCCAAGTCTTGCTATAAATCAATATATCATCAAAGAATACTAACACAAAATTTCTCTCAAGAACTTCTTAAAAATGGAATTCATCAAACTTTGGAATGTAGATGGTGCATTGGTAAGACCAAATGGCATCACCAAAAAATCATAATGACCCTCATGAGTCTGAAATGTTGTCTTACAAATATCTTCTATCCTTAATCCAAATTTGGTGATAACCAGATCTAAGATCTAACTTGGTAAAAACATAGCTCCATTTAATTCATCTAGCAAATCATCAATGACTGGAATTGGAAACTTATCTTTAATGGTGTACATGTTGAGCACTCTATAATCTGGACACATACTAAGTATCATCCTTCTTACGTACCATCACCATAGGCGAGGAGTAAGCACTTTGGCTATGCCCGATGATTCCTGCCTCTAGCATCTCTTCAACAATTTTTCTATCTCACTCTTTTGTATGTGTGGATACCTGTAAGGCCTGATGTTCGGTGGTTGGCTCCCTGGGACTAACTGTATGGCATGATCATGATCCCTCTTAGGAGGAAGTCCTTTAGGAATATCTCCAAGAACAACTGAGTGACGATCAATTATAGCTTGCAAATCTGGATGAGTAGGAGTATTAGATTGAGAGACTTCTAATGAACATAGTTGGGCCACAAATCCATCCACTCCTTTCTTAAGAAACTTTTGCATTTGATGAGAGCTTACCATTTGTGGAGATTTTTCCTTCAACCCCCTTAGCTCTACTAGCCTTCCTTCTTATTGAAATCTCATGAATAGTTCTTGGAAGTTCATCTCAATTGTTCCTAATGTAGTAAGCCATTGTACTCCCAAAACAATATCTGTTGCACCCATGGATATCGCATACATTGGGGTATCAAGTTGATAATCTCCCATGGATAATTTAATGCTATGACACTTCCCTTAACAACTAACTATGCCACCATCTGTAATCAAAACTTGAAACTCTGGAGCTGGATATATGGAACAATTTAGACGAGTAGCTAACTTTTTGTTGATGAAATTATGAGTACTACCTAAGTCAATCAACACTGTTACCTTCTGCTTCTTTAGGAACCCCACCACCTTGAGAGTTTGTGGAGCGCTAAAACCTGAGAGTGCATGACAAGAAATGATTGGTTGAGAATCATGTGATTCCTCATTTGAATCCCTTTCATCTTCTAGTATGGGTTTCTCCTCTTCTTCCTCATTGGGACCTTCAATATAAAACAATTTCTTTTCACTACATTTATGTCCTCGACTGTATTTGCTATCACAATTGAAACACAAGACTTTTTCTCTTTTCTCCTCAATTTGTTGTGGAGTCAACTTAGTAGGTTGTGTTGAATATCCTTTCTCTCTTGTCACATTAGCCCCTTGCTTCTTAGGAATCAAATACTTCTCCTCTACCCTGTGTGCTAAGATAAAAGACTCATTTATGGAACTAGGGCTAAACATGCGTACCTCATGTTGAATGTGATTCTTGAGACCACCCAAGAATAAGTCATTCAAGTTTTCCTCTGTAATTGTATCCACCCTTAAGGATAGATTTTGGAATTGCTGAATATAATCCTTAACTAATCATGTTTGTTGAAGTTTAGCTAGCTGGCTGAAGAAGTTGTCTATGACGCTATTGCTATATTGTGCTTGGATTTCCTCTGTAAAAATTGACCATGAGACAGTGAACCCCTTTTTACTTCGATGAGTGCAAAGCCAATGATACCAAATGAATTGATCTGGTTCTAGATATAAGGAAGCCATCGTGACCTTTTGTCCATTTGGGATTTGGTGTACCCCAAAAAAATTCTCCATTTGGTTTATCCATGTTAGAGGATCCTTATCGTCGAACTTGCACATATCCACCTTTGGAAATAAATTCCTAGATCCCATAGGAATACTAAAGCTTGTGTCAGTAGTATCTAACCTAGAATTTTCACCTTGGCTGCTTGAGAACTCCTTTCTTGATTCAGCCATGTAGGTGCTTAACATGTTTCGTATGTCTGATATATCTCCTCTTAGGTCACACATATCCATCTTAATTGAGTAAATTTCTTCCTTGAACTTATTTATTTCCTCATTATGAGTAATATCCTCGATTGTTTCTCCATCCTTATCAGGAGTCTTCCCCAGAGTGACATTCTTTTTACCCCTTGTTCTAGGCCCCGGCATGATGGAAACCACTAATGTTGAAATAAATCACACAAATGAAACTTAAATTCTCTCAAATTTTTATTGTAATCTCCTTTATTATTTATTCAAAAACCCAATAAAAATTAGACTCCAATTCAACAAGATGTGCGAGATATGTAGATTCCAAAAAACTAGTGTAGAAACCCTAATTCCTTAATTCTGCTCCAATTCTTCTGAAATCTAGAATGTAGCTTCTTCAATATGTTCTTCAAAAACCCTTTAAAAATCAGAAAAAAATTCACCAAAATATGAAAGATATGCTCTTCCCAAAATCGCCTCTAAAATTGAGAACAACCTTGCCTCTATGGTGCCAAGATCATGCTCTGATACCACTTGTTATGAAATAACTTGCACAATAGAAGAATATGATATGAAATATGCTGCAAATACTTGATAATAACTGAGAATAACAAGCCTCTTTGAGGGGAAAACATCCAAATATCTCTAATGAGAACACACTTCACACTTGATGATGAAATAAGACTCACAACCTCCTATATATACCTATTTATGCCAAGGATATCACCTAGGCCAACTTAGACACACCTATATAAGACTTAGGCCGACCTAAACAACTAAATAACAATATACCAATGATAATATGACTTAATAGAGAGTTAAGATAGCCACAAGTCGACTATTCATAACCCGATGTACAATAATATTAAGGGCGTAGTAGAAAATGGATATAAAGTCACATTTTATTTAGAAGGTTGGAAAATTAGAAAGAATAAGAAGATATTTGCACAATAATTGAGGATTTATGCATACTCTATAACCTTTCTAAAGTAAAAATTCAATTTTTTTTGATTGGGCAAGTTGATGAAAGCTAGTTGTGGCATAGAAGATTAGGGCACATAAACTTTGATAATTTGGTGAAGGTAAGTTCAAAAGTACTAATGAGACACAAGCCCAAAATAACCAAGCCTACAAATTTCATATGCAAAGAATGTCAATAGGGAAAGAAAAAAAATACTAGTTTCCCAACTAAAGAATATTCAACCACTAAGCCTTTACATCTAGTTCATACTGATTTGTGTGGACCCACAAGAACAATAGGGCTAAAAGAGGAAAGATAATTTATGTTGCTATTTGATTATTACACAAGAATGACATGGGTAACATTTCTGAGAGACAAGTCACAAGCATTTAAAAGATTTAATACTTTCAAGAAAATGGTTGAAAAAGAATTGGGAAGAAGAATTAAATTCTTGAGATCAAAAAGAGGAGAATTTACCTCAAGTGAATTTTTTGAATACTATGAGGCACATAGAATTAAGAGATAGAATGTTTCACCTAGAACTCCACAAAAATTAGATTGTTTGAGAGAAAGAACGGAGTTTTCAAGGACATGGCCAAAACAATGTTAAATGAGACCAAATTAGCCGACATGTTTTGGAGAGAATTTATTCATACTATAGTATACATTCTGAATAGAGTCCAAATCAGAGCACAAAGTGATAGTACCCCCTATGAATTGTGGTATGGTAGACCTGCTTCTGTTAAGCACTTCAAAGTATTTGGAAGAAAATGCTACATCAAGAAAGAAGATGAGAACTTGGGAAGTTTTGAATCAAGAAGTGATGAAGGAATATTTTTAGGATATTAGCAAAGCCTATAAATGCTATAAAAAAAGACTAGACAAGATTGTGGTAAGCATCAATGTCAAGATTGACAAAAGTATAAAGCATATCAAAACATATTAGAATGAATTTGTAGATGATTAAAATTATGAAGACAATGTGGAAAATAATGAAGAAGAATCTGGAGAGGAGGAAGAGAAAGAACCCGCACAAAGTGTGTGCAAAAGGATCACCTAGCAGACCAGATAATTAGGGACAAAAATGGAGTTTAGACTAAGAGAAGACTAGCAAAGAATTAGAAGCAAGTAAAATTTTCTCTCATATCTTAGATTGAACCAAAAAATTATACTAAATCCATGAAGGATGAGAGCTGGATAGAGGGCATGGAAGAGGAGCTAAATCCGATTGAAATGAATAAAACATGGGATTTGGTTCCTAAACCCCCAAGAAAAAATGTAATTGGCACTAAATGGGTGTTTAGAAACAAGGTGAATGAAGATGGAACTATAGTAAGAAATAAGGAAAGATTATTGTGCAAGGGGTATGCACAAGTTGAATGAATTGACTTTGAAGAAACATTTGTACCTATGGAAAGATTAGAAGTAATTAGAATGTTTCTTTCATTTTCAATATATAAATGGTTTAAAGTGTATCAGATGGATGTTAAATATGCATTCCTTAATGGAAACCTAGAAGAGGAAGTCTACATAGCAAAACCAAAAGGTTTTGAGCTTTTAGAAGATGATGATTACGTGTGTAGATTAAGGAAATCATTGTGTGGTCTTAAGCAATCACCTATAGCATGGTATTTCAGATTATACTAGTACCTACAACAACAAGGATTTAATAAAGATGTGCAGATAGTAATCTATACTTTAAGCCAGAAGGTGAGCACATGATTATTATTGTTGTGTATGTAGATAATATCATATTTAAAGGTAGCAATGATAAGATGTGTAAAATATTTTCTATGCATATGCAAGATGAATTTGAGATGTCAATGTTAGGGGAGTTGTAATTTTCCCTTGGTTTACAAATTGTACAAATAGAGAATGGGATATTTATATCTCAAACCAAATATACTAAGGAAATGCTTAAGCAGTTTGGTATGGAGGATAGTAGACTAGTCAGTACCCCCATGATAACTAGCTATAAGTTAAGTAAATTAGATGAATCACCAAATGCAAATTAGACTATGTATAGGTCAATTATTGGAAGTTTACTATACTTGACTACATCAAGACTGGATATTATGCAAACAATGTGTATGGTAGCAAGATTTTAGGTTGCACCTAAGGAGTCTCATGTCAATGCAATGGAAAGTATCTTAAGGTATGTCAAAAGCACTATTGATTATGGACAGTGGTATCCCAAGAGCAAGGATTTTTCTTTGACGACATACACAGATGCAGATTGGGCAGGAAGCATAGATGATAGGAAAAGCACCAGTGGTGGAGAATTATTTTGGGAAACAAATTGGTTTCCTGGATGAGAAAAAAGCAAGAATCAGTCACTCTATCCATAGCAAAAGTAGAACATGTGGCAACAATAGCATGTTTTACTCAAGTCCTATGGATAAAGCAGACACTTAAGGACATAAAGGTAGAGTACAAAGAACCTATCTCAATTCTTTGTGATAATTCAAGTGCCATAAACATATAAAAGAATCTAGTGATGCACTCTAGAACAAAGCACATATCCATCAAGTATCACTTCATTAGAGAAAAATTTGTAGACAAAGAGGTCGACATAGAATATCTAAGGTAGAAATTGGGATCGATTTCTCCCAAACATATCACTAACCATCAATGATAGGGCATGAATCGATGGGGGGCTTAATTGGTACTTTATTTATCCTTGGGAATGGAGAACGAGATCAATTTAGGAAAACTGGCTTTACAAATTTCTGATGAATTTATGGTTGCATAGTTAAGGATTCTCACTTTCTCTTTGAACTACTTGTCAACAGGGGAGTATGTTTTCAGGGGGAATCTACCCTTTTCCATTGATGTCAAAGGGGGAGAAATGTGAGAAATATGTGCAAAATGTAGATGAGAAAAGATGCATGTCAAAGGTGCATTTCTTAAATAGTTAAATTGGTGCAAAGCTCTAATGTTGCTAGTTAAAATGTATCAGAACATAAATTGAATGATGAGCATTTAGTTTTTCTATCAATGACAAAGGGGGAGATTGTTGGCATATTGTTTTCATTGATTTCAAAAGATGTTTGTATGATATCCCACTAGGGAGACTGGTGATGTTTGGATGATGGGATGATTCAAACATATTCAATCATGGTGCTGAAACATATTTTATATTCCATCGATGACTATCTATCAGGCTGTAGGTTGCTTAAGTGACAAATTAAGCCATTGAGTTTGTTGGGGAAACCAACCCACTTTCCTTGTGTCTACCGACTCGACAAATATTTGTTGATCATAATACTTCCCTAGTCACAGGGTGAATATGTGTCCTTGATATAAACTACGGAAATGATTGAGGCCTAAAGATCTAAAGTTATTTTCCAAGATCTCAATGTGAATATTGTAGATTCTCATATAGATTCCTCAAAATAGTACAACAGTGCACATTGTGGGACCAATTTGACAGATCGGTGTCAAGGGTGATTGTTTCAATGATGATAGGTGGCAGTTTTTAATTGATTGATATAGCAATTCACATCTTTGTTGTGAATTGCATGGGTAATTTCAAGATGATAGATGAAAATAATTCGATAGTCTGCCAAATATTTGGTGGGACTGCATCTAACCCTATGGAACTACGGATTTGTGTCTCATGCTTTAAGGGGTCCACCCAAAGCAAGATGTATATGGAAAAAATCAAAGGTGATTATTAAAAAAAAATTATCTGATGATCATATTTTAAAAGGTTGAGTGGTGAATGTTGATCAACGGATCATGGTGTAAAAAGAAACAAATCAATGACTCGAGTTCAAAGTGAGAGACAATAATGGCTATGACAATGAGATCTAGGGCTTTAACCACAAATCAAATCTAGGAGCTAATTCAATTGGCCCAACCATTACAACTACTAGTGTTAATGTTGATTAGATAATGAGACTGGTGATACTAAAATTTTAGGTGGAAGAGAATCATAATAAGATCTATTATAAAGAATATCAATTAAATGAAAGTATGATCTTAGTTGTCTAGTATGCTAGAATTTTTTTTTTTTGATTTGTGATAAGTGGATGTGTGGCTTGATGTTTTAGCAGCATACTAAAAAGGTTGAATATTGAACCTTGGTAGAGAATTAATGTAAGGTGGTAGTGCATCTTGAGTCCAGTGAATGAAGTAAGTGATGAATAAAGGAAATGAGATTAGAGGAATGAATGAGAGTGATGTTGGTGAGAGTAGGATTGAGTGTGTTTTGCATCTAAGCAAAAAATTTCTCTTGAGACGTCAGATAGAAAGAACCCTAGTGAAAAGAAGCATGAAGGATTGCAATGTTCTTGTTTAGCACTAGAAGGCGAACAAAGAATGCAATCCTAGAGAAAGTGCACCAAGATAGTGTAGTGTATCTATAAGTCTCTTGAGATGGACAAAAAATACACTAACATAAAAAAGGGGCACTGCACCAACAACACTAAAAGAAGAAGAGTTTAAATTAGCACTGTGAATCATATTCCACCTCACCCAAAAAAGTTGAACATAAGAGGTACAAAGTGCAATTGAAGGTATAGAGGTCAAAATCAAGATTTGAGCAATTGAAAAATAAGTTGCAACATTGAATAGTGTTCTATCAAACAATCTAAAACTATCATATTGTAAGTCTGATTGGTGGGAACTATCAAATATCTAGGCAATGGCTTAGTGTAGGGAGTAGGTGCTCCAAAAATTAGGGGATTGGTGTCTCCTTAGGGAAAATCCCTTAAACATTGTAAGAAAAATTTAAATGTGAGGTTGGATTATGATAGTAGCTCCTAGCAGCATTTCTTACCATGGTTTTCCCCATCTTTAGTTTCCACATATATCTTGTGTTATGTGATGCTTGTGTGTGTGCATGTTCATGAACTTGCATGTCAAGTCTTAATCTACACAAAGGATATAAAGATAGAAAATTTAAGATCTACTAATTCACCCCCCATCTCAGTAGATTTTTGTGTTCCAACATTAGTTTACTCATAGATAACAAATTTTGTGCTAATCTAGTGATATGTAACACACCATTAATATTTTTTATTCTACCATCAAGAAACCTAATTCTAAATTTACCATGAGAATCAAGACCCAAGTACATATTACCTCCATCAAATTCTTCATATTCTAAAAACCAATCTCTATTAGAGGTCATATGGAAATATGCACCTAATTTAATTAACCATGCATCATTACCTACATGAGTAGCAAAAACTACAATGAATGCATCACCGTCCTCCTTTTCATACTCAGATTCATAATTAAACTTCTTCTTTTCTTCTTTGTAGTCCTTAGGAAATTTTCTAAGTTTACCACGGTTCTAGAAAATAACTTTGGAATTTCGAGGAGATTTGGATCTCCCCCTAGACTTATATTGATCAAGCTTATCATTCTTCTTACCTTTTTCCTTAGGTCTTCCACAAACACTTAGATTCTCCTTGCCACTAAAGGATACCTTACTCCTCATCTCTTCAAAAAGAAAATAACCCACCACATATTTAGTATTCAAGATAACATAAGTATTCCTAGTAGCCATTACAATAGAACCTCATGAATTAGGAAAAGAACAAAGAAAGATCTAAAATTTATCCTCTTCATCCATTTTGACACCAATTGATGCTAATTGAGCCAGAAACATATTGAATGCTTCTAGGTGGTCTTAAAATTTTCCAACCTCTTCCATTCTAAAGGAATAAAATTACTTCCTCAACAAAATCTTGTTCACTAAGGGTAAAAGCACAAACCTGTGTCACACTTTATAAAGGAATTGGCCAACAGCAAAAAAAATTCTAAACTTCGACCACATAAAAGTGGTCTTTATGTTTTGAATTTCAAAATGGTATAAACTAATGAAATGTAGAAATTTTGGTGTAGTTTATTCTTGTAATTTTTTTTTTTAAAAAAAAATTGTTTTCATTATTTTTTTATCAATTTAAGGAAAAATTTTGGAATGATGAGAATTTCATAAAAGAGTGACTTCATAGGTCGTCAATAAACAAATTGGAAAAAAATTCATTTCTCCCTATTTTTTTTCCAAATAGGTAACTTCAATATCTTGTACATGGAAAAAAAAATTATATTTTGATGTATATTTTTCTCGTAATAACGTTTTAAAGTCAAACATGTCAGAATTTGACAGTTTTCACGCCCGTAAACTAATTTCAATTTTTTTAATCATTTTCAAAAAACAAAACATACCCTTTTGAAGTAGACTCTCTCCTCTTGTGCCCCATATAAGATTTAAAACATTTTAATAAGTTTTACTATCTTATTTTTAATATCTAATCAGCCTCTTTTTTTATTTTTAAAACCTACTTACATTATTTTAAAAATAAAATATATTAAAACTAATCAAAATATTATAAAAATTATATATTTAGATTCTACACTTCGAGCTCTACAAAAGGGTATTTTTATTTTTTGCAGAAAGATCAATCTGACTAGAGAAATAGTCTTTCAAAGATGAATGTTTCAGAAAATTCTAAGAAATGATGAGTTGGTTGCCATGTAGGATGCCAACTAGTCATTCTCAGCCGAGAGGGTTTTGGCCGAGAAGGTTTCAGCCGAAACCTTCTCGGTCAGTACTGGCTCAGCCAAAAATTAATCAACCAAAAACCTACCGGCTGATAAGAACTCGACCAAAAATGACTGAAATAAAAAATATATATTTTCTTTCTAATTTCTCAACTTAAGAAAATTCAAAAATAACAGATATTTCAAAATATTCGACTATTTTTGATTAAAGAAGGTTTATTTCGACATTTTAGAAGGTTTATAATTTCAAAAATTTAGAAGACTTATTTCACCAAAAGAAAAGGCATTTGGACAATAGGAGAGCTATTTTTAAGGTATGTATTGATCTTTAACTTATTTAATTGATTATGTTTTTATGAAAAATGCATTTGAAGTTTGTTTTCATTATTATTTTTAATTAAAATATTAACATCAAAGAAATATTTGTAAAAATATATTTATAAGGAATTATATAGAAAGAAGATTATTTTATTTTGTTTACATTATTTATTGAACAATTATTTTATTTATTTAAAAATTGTTTGAATATGAATGCATTTGTTGTTTTCACTATTTAAATTCTTAGATTTCATTATTATTGATCACCAATTCTATGTTCTTCCATTCTTGTTCTTACATGTCCTCCTTTAATACCTATGTTTTATTAAATTTACCATTGCCTTTACTTTTATTTCCAATATATATACATAAAATTAGGATACTTATGAAATTAGTAAATGGGTGATCCCACAATAGTGGTTTACAATTTTTGGCCAAACTGGACACTGATTTTTTTTTTAACAAAATCTCCACATTCAGGCACCTATAGCGATTAAACCGTGAGGAATTTGAAGATGATGCAAACTAGAGTCTTGTCACATTTTGTCTTTAAATTCTAAAAATATATTTTTTAATTTTTTTGGAATCAGATTGCACTTCTCTTTCCATCTCCCACAAAAATTGGTTTTTTTCAAAAAACAACTTTTTTAAAAGTGGCCGCCATTATAAAGCATAACTTTTTTTCCTTGAAAGATAAAATTCCAATTCTTTCAAATTTAGATTTCTAACTCTGATATCTAGTGCTTCCACTTGGTTAGATAGTTTTTTATTGATTTTTTTTTCTTTAATCAAATTTCAAAGTCAAATCAATTACAATTCAAATATAACACGACCGTATAACGCATAACTTTTACTGTATGTATAGAAATTTTATTTATTTTTTTTGTTGGATCAAGGACTCCAATATCTAGTGCACTCATATTTTTAAATTTTTTTTTTGATAATCTTCTATTTTTCCACTTGTGCATAATAGAGAGTTTTGTTTTCAGTGAAAAACCTATATTTAATAAAACTTAAAAAACAGATAGATAATATAATCAAAACATATTAAAATTATATTAAAACCCTTTATTGTATTCATGCTTTTTGTTTGGATTCCACTCATTCAAACTAGTGTATTTGGCTTTTGGAAAAACATTTTTTCTACTCAATCATGGCTATTGAACCCCCTCTACGTATGCACATGTACTTGGAAAATGATATCAGAAAGAAAGTAGTTGCACTTTGGCAAACTAGCCAAATTCCTATTATACTTTATACTGTATCATCATGCAAACCCTAAATAGATGCATTCATATAGACAAACATAAGCATATATGACAAACACATAGTCCAATGTACTCTTTAATGCTATATAATTTCTTTACAGACAAATAATGGAACAAACAATAAGACCAGCACAACAAGTGCAACACATGGAAAAAGACACAAGCAAATAGTAAACAACTTATTTTATTAACCTATCATATGCATGCCTCCATCATCTACATATAAGATTTACATTTTTCTTCATTGTTTCAGGACAAAAGTGAACAAGTCAATATCAATTGAAGGCTTAAACGTTAAAAAATTTGGCGACACATTTGAAGGTGACATTCTTGTTGTCTACAAGACAACATTTAACAAAGACAATGAAACAAACGAGGTATTGTGTATAGATCTCACAGACCTCAAAGCAGAGATGAAAATTACACTAAATATCAATGGAAACCTTGTCCAACAATATGAGCACAAGATAATTCCAAGAATAGGGGTCACAATATCGGGTTTCTAAATTGCACCTAAAACACTTTATGAGAAAGGGGACTATGGTTGCATATTAATATTGACAGACACTAACACAGTTGAAAGCATGCCTCGATTTTCTAAAGACTATTACTTCATTCCAAATACAACTATAATCCAGTTAGTAGGAACCACAGAACAAAATCTAACTGGAACAATAGATGTTTTAGTTTTTGGTGATAATAGAGTTGGTAGCCAATATGCTATTGATATCAAAGATGGAAAAGCAGAATCTAATAGAGAACAAGTACTAATCTCTACATATCATATGCCACTAATCCATTTTAACCCATTTCTATACCATTTTTGCCTCTACTCAATTTTTTTGTGATAATTTAACTAAGTTTCTTTTTTCCATGCAGTTGCGACTGCATTCATCTCATGAACAACAGTACTTGTAAATAACGCAACAAATTTTCAAGAACAAAAATCCAGCAATTCTTTTCAAAAATATCGTAAAAACCACAAATGAAAAGAATGTGTTCCACACAGGCCAATCAACATTTATTTACAAATTGAACAACAAAAGAACAATGGAAAAGCTAACTTCATTGATGCAATCAACATTTATAGTAACTTTTCAAATATCTTGTTGTTTTCTCAAACAATTTCTATCATACTCATGCTTGTGACAATATACGTTTGCATGTTTTAGGTTTTGGGGACTTTAAGGGCAGCAAATAGACTTTCAAATCCATTCGAAGATTTCTACCTGATATGCAATTACGGGTTCTACAATTATGGAATGTTGCAAGAGAACGATGCTCACTACAACCAATGTGACATACCAGTTAGTTACATATACTTACTTCATCCTCAAACTATCATCATAACAAATGACAAGCAAAAAATCCATTGTTCAGTTGAAAACCATGTCATGTAACAACTCTTGCCTGCCTTCCAAAACATGAAATATGAAGACTATGTCAACGACAAGTCAACAGTTGTGTTTGCACTACGATACTTTGTTGTTAAAGTCCATTTCAAGCTCAATCAAAACAATGTCATTACAAAATCTATTTTCCTAACTGAATGAACATCATATGCTACAAAAAGGTACAAAACAATACTAATACAAATACTTGTTTTTGTCCTCAATTTACAAAGAATGTTTAAAATTACCTACAACAATGAGTTTCGTACTAATTCTATCAATTGTATTGTAGATGAAGAAAAAACACAAACACCTGCAAACCTACCTGATATTGCACCGAGTTGCACATCCATTTTATGTTATGCTTAAGTTCCTGGTTGTTTAGCCTATATGACAATATTTCATGTTATATGGATTAAAACTTTTAGCATTTGTCACTTTATAGTCAACATGTTTTCTCTTATATGTTGCACAGTTCTTAATTTTCTCCTTTGTCACTTCAAAAACTTATAATCCAATAATATAGTTTCTAAATACAAACGTAATATTGTTTAATTTACTATTGCAATTAGCGCATTTCAATTTCAAATACTTCATTACTGAATTGACTTCAATTGCTTTTTGTTATAGAAAAAACTAAATCATTCATTTGTTAAACTAAATTAAGAAATAGGATGTCATTGTGTATTCTTGAAAATACTTAATCAATACATGCAAATTTTGAGGACTCTGGCAGTGGGGTTATGGGTACTGAAATAGTTAACACATGTTAAATCCATTAAATGCAAATTGTGCATGATGTATTAGAAAACTACTAGATATGCAAGAAGTGAATGCATACTTAATTCATGAAATCTTAGGCGAGTGTTGGGTTTTCTTTGTGCTTATTATCACATGTTTATTGTTTTTTGGAAAGCTTGTGTGTTTTTAAACTCTTGGTTGCACTTTTGCATGTTCGTTCTTCTGTAAAAGTGCACTATCCATGACTGGATCGACTATCTTCTTATGATACTTGATAACTAGAAATATTGCTTGTTGTTAAAAGTGGTAACGAGACAAGTGGGTACAATAAACTACATATGCTTTGAACATCATCTAGACACTAGGAGCGGTAAATGTGTACAGAACTAGTGAAGGCATAATCAATTCATGAAATGTGAAGTGACTACTAGGTTTTATTTGTGCTTATTCTTGTGTGTTTCTTGCTTCTTAAAAAGCTTATATATTTTTAGCTTTAGGTTTCATTCTTCAATCTTTGTTATTCTATGGTGGTGCACTATTGGAAAATGACTATTTTCTATGTTTATCATGCTTAGTTTCCAGTACAAGCATTGACAGACAATGCTTGCAAAAATTTATCGTGTTCATCTATTATTTCCTAAATTTTAAAGTTGTTTCCATGATTCAGGTTTATGCATAACGTATTATATCAATGGTGTACTATTTGTCATGGACTATGCTCATTTGTTCAATTTTTTCATTTTCCCTTACATTTCATTTGCTTATGACCAAAGTAGCAAAAATATAAATAAATGATAAATTTTACAAATAGCTATGATGCATTTTACAATTTAGTCAATGCAAAGTTAATGCATTGAATACTATGTCAACAATAGCATAATTGTTAAGTTTTATACGCCTAGAGTTACGTTGCACAATTGTTATCACTCAACATAATTTACTACCTACTAAATACTTGCAAAAATACATAAAGTAAACCTAGTGCCTTTTAATGCATTAATTGTAGATTAGTTGAGAAGCTTGCCATTTCCAATCTAGATTATACAATGGCAATAGTAGACTGCTTTCATTATAGCAGCCACATGCCTTTCATCAAAATCCCATGTAAATGAAGTGAATGATGGCAAGTTGATACAATTTATAGCATTATCATTTGTAATACTTGCTTGGCCAATGAAATTTGATTATCTTGCAACAAGTCTACTATTGATTTTACTTTCAGTAAATTACAAAAATATCAGAGCATTATATACTTGGAATTTATGAAAATATTTTAATATTTGAAAAGCATTATTATCTATTTTGCTAGTGGTATAAAGCAATCCTAATACCTTGTAGTGTGTGAATACTGAACAACTATGTCAATGTGAACTGATTCCACCACTAATGATCTGACGATGGAAAATGTGTTGCATGTGTCCCTTGATTGATGGATTACAATACTAGTATATTGTTTTCACATAATCCAATATTTTTTTACATCTTGTTTACTATAAAATCTTACAATGCATTAACAATGGCTTGATTGCTCTCATAAGCATTAGCCTAGTAGCAAAGTCTCTAATATTTTCATAGTTATAGCTACTCCAAGCAATGGCTATTCTACAATCTCATTAATGTCCTACACAAAAACATTCAATATGATTTGCATATCACATAATTGCAATTCCACACATGTCTTCCATATCCACTCTAAACACTTACTATGTTGACAAATAAAATAGTCTAAATGAATTTAGTTTATAAATACAAAAAAATTACACATGGCTAAAAAATTCAAAAATATTACACTCAATTGAACATAATAATTATACTAGTTAAAAAGACACTATACTACTCAAATTTAAACTTGTTGCTATTATTTACATTTTATATGTTTACTACTTTAAACAAAATAAAATAATTTTTATTTTAAATATCTTCATTTCCTCAAAGGCTTCTCAATTGCTAGTCTATTACTTATACATCTATTTCACATATCTTCAATAATAAATAATTCAAAATACTTTTACAAAGTCTAAATGAATTTAATTTACAAATATAAAAATAAAATAAAATTATAATTTAAAATAATTTTATACTTTTAATATGTCCATTCTCCATAATGCTTTCAGGCTTTGGACTTATCACTAATCTTTTCATCTTTTATATCTTCCATTTCCACTCAAAACGTTATTATCTTTATAAATAAATATGTTTACTATATACTATTGTACAAAAATTTATTCATATTCTTTAACAAGCACAGAAAAATTCAGTACAAACCTCCACCATCTACATTTTGCTTCTCAAATCATATTCTTTCCAATTCCATTCTTTCTCCATTTATCTATTCTATACAAGACTCTAGCAATTTGCAAAGCAAATTGAGTTTTAAGCATTTGCAAATACTTAAACTTATTAATGTTAATCAAATCACAAAATAGTTTGTAATTACTACTAAATTATTCATTTCATTGCCAAATTATTTTGCAAAACTAATTCAACACGTGATCATTAAAAATAATTAATAACGTTCATTCATGCAAACCACATTTTGTACCTATTTAAAAAAATTATCAAGTTCTAACTTGTTTTTCTAAATAACTAGTAATAATTTAATTTAGATTCACAAGAAAATTGGTATTTTTTAAAACCTCTTTGCACATACCAACCACTTATTTACTAAAATATTTAGTACTAGTAAATAATTTTAACAAGCACAATGTTCATTTATTAATTGTACTAATTACTATTACAAATCATTTAATTTATATTCAAAACAAAATTATATTAATATTTAGCTATTTAATTTCATTTTCTGCATTTAATACAAAACTCCAAAAAGCAATTCACTAAGAGGCAAGAACACGACACACTCGTCACTTGTTTGACATATATTTTTTCCTTTTTGCAAGTTATAAATCATAATTAAATGATAAAAAATTAATTAACTCTCAAAACAATAAAATTAGAACATGATTTTTTTATACAACTTGCTATATTGCTAAAGTTTTCTCAATATGCTCACTAAAGTTACAGAAATCATATAGTACAAATAAGACATAAAAACTAATTTTAGGCAATTTAATATTGCTTAACTCTTAAAGGACAATGGTTCATGTCAAATTCAATGTATACAAAATGATTTTTTTAATGAATTAGTAATGCTTAAAAGACAACCATTCATGACAAATTTAATGTCTATGTAGTACACAAAGGATTAATTTGAAAAAATAAAGTTGTGGTTGGAGATGTGTGATTGAATGAATAAGACAAATTCAATGTATATGTAGTACACAAAGGATCAATTTGAAAAAATAAAGTTGTGGTTGGAGATGTGTGATTGAATGAATAAGACAAATTCAATGTATATGTAGTACACAAAGGATTAATTTGAAAAAATAAAGTTGCGGTTGGAGATGTGTGATTGAATGAATAAGACAAATCATGGGGCTAAATTAGATGGCCATATTTAAGCATAATTATCATAAAATATAATCAATTTTTTAGAAAAACTATATCACAAAAAAGTAAATGTTTTAAGCATACAATCAAAATTTCTACCTTTAATGGTGACAAAGTCATGTTAATAACTATTTGAGATTATTTTAATGTGGTTAATGTGTGATTGATTGAATAATACATAAGAGGCTAAATTAAATGACCATATTTATGCATTATTATCATAAAGTATAATCAAATTTTTAAAAAGACTATATCACAAAAAAACTAAATATTTTATGCATACCATCAAAATTTCTACCGTTTAATAGTGGCAAAGTCATGTCAATAACTATTCGAGATGATTTTAATGGGGCTTTGTGTATTATTCTTCAATTTTCATGGCTTTGGTTCATGCATTTTATTTGGAGTCAAAGTAGTTGTTATTGTGTACAAAAATAAAAGAAAGATAATTAATCTAATTCTCTTTGTTATTGTAAAGTAATAACATTGTATAAAAATGTGTGCAAGCCATCTTACCTACCTCTCTTTGTTGCTATAAATGGGACACACAAGAAACATAACTAATTCTAATTAGCTTTGTCACTTGTGGTCGTTGATAACAAGTCACACTAAAAATGACTTGTGTGCTAACAATCCATAAAACATAGGATCTAACAATCATTAAAGCAACAATCAAAATTTGGGAACACATATAATTAAGATATTACTTTCATAGTAATGCTATGAGTCTTGGATCTACAAATATCCCCTACATTCTCATTAAAAAAGTATGCAAACATGCAAAACAATATGTATGTAATTCTATGGAAGCAATAGTAAGACTATTTGTAAGAATATGTATGTAATTCATGGAAGCAAGAGTGAGATTGTTTGCAAATATAAAAAATTCATAGAAATCTTATCGGTTTATCTCAATATATAATGTTAGAAAATTTAAACATATTAAATGAAACAAAACAACTTTGAATATAATACATTGAAAATAATAATAAAATAATTTAATGGATCAAATAACTCATTAATGTGAGAGACATTCTACAATGATAACAAGGGGTGAAGTGTATTGACCCGAGTATGTTAACAAGAACTCTTATTTTTATCTAAAATTTGATAGACATTTACATGTGAAAATATTGCTATTTAATTAACCAAACTAAAAATAGAAAAGAACAAACAAATGGAAAATTGAAATTAAACTATAATTTTAGCATATCAAATTAAAATAAAATTTTAAAATTAAATAAATATATTTAAAGAATTTCTCAATAAGAGGGTTAAATAAATGTATAAATACTATTTTATTTTGTAAAATTAAATAATTAGACAAAAATATAATTTTAAAAAAAATTTCTACTATTTTGTAATTAAAATTTATCACTAAATATTTTAAAAAATAAATTATTAGTATATGTAAATATATATATATATATAAGATATAAAAAATTAAAGTTTGTTTTTTCTAGATTTACACAATTAAATCTAGAAAACACACAATCAATATGAACTGTCGAAATCTAATGTCTTTAAAATAAATGTTTTCAAATTAAATTAACCAAAATTAATGAATGATAGTTTTTTCAAAAATAAAATTAAAATCACATACAAAAATATATTATAGAAAAATAAATAAACAATATAAATATAATTAAATTTATATATGTAATAAATTAAAATAAAATAGTTTTAAATTGATTTTCAAATAAATATATTTAAGATGTCTACACTAATAAATTATTAAATTTAAATTTCTTTTTAATAATATCAACATATCTATTGAACTTTGAGGTCGAAATACTAGTCTATAAATTAAACAAGAGACAAATTGCGTTTGATTCCTATCAGTAGGATTTGTAACTTGTTTGTTTAAGAATTGCTTAAAATAGTTGTAATCATTGCATTTACTAATAAATATATATGAGTATAAATGCATAGGAAAGTAAACAATATGCATTTGTCTCTTTATAGACCACTTTGGTCAATACATTACCAATGGTAATAGATAATTATATAATTGTTTGTTGTAGTCATTATTTTGAAATGAAAATCCTATAACATATTGAAATATTGCATATTTATTGTCCATGTTCAAGATGTGACACTGATTCTCCTTGTTGAAGATGACAAACCATGTGCTTTTGGACATTCCTTCCTACAAAAAAATGTTTGAAGGTGGTTTTGAGGAAAAAAAATTTGTTTTATGTGATAATCTCTAAATGGATAATGTAGTATAGAAAGTTAACATTTAAATGAAGCTAAGTGGTTGTGAAATATAAGCGTACCTAGCCATAAGATCTATAGATCAGTCTTCAATACATTGTGCACTAGTTATAAGGTTGTTTTGATTCAATTTGAAATGTCATTTTTTGTAGAAGTCTCTTAGGATGAAAACAATTGATGATTTATCATCAATATATTCTTCATAGGAAATTTTCAGTAAATCAGGAAGCAAGAGTTGAATAACATATTTGTCCATGGAACACTCTATTGTTTTCTTTTTGTCAATTGTCAAAGTCACTTTCAAGTAGTGAGAGTAGATATATTCAACTTTTTTGCATTTAATACAATAAGTAGTTTGTTCTTGTAGTTCTCCATATGTTCTTTGCAATGATTTTTGGCTTTGATTGTGTGAGAATTTTTGCATCAATGTTTCGGATCACACTCTGTGATCCATCATCAGGATGAGAGTAGAGCTAAAGGAGAAACATTGAGAATCTTTGCATCAACGTTTCGGATCACACTCTATGATCCATCATCGTGATCTCCTTTAGCTCTACTCTCATCCTAATGATGGATCATAGAGTGTGATCTGAAACATTGATGCAAAAATTCTCACATAATCAAAGCCAGAAATCATTGCAAAGAACATTATGGATTGTGGAAACTTGACATCATTTGTTCTCCATATGTATCAAATTTATAGTTGCAATTTGGATAGAAAGCATGGAATGGATTTGAAAATGCATTAGCTATTTTTATGGTTACATGAATCTACAAAATAAAACAAAGATGTATATTTTTTTCCATCATTTTCTAATAGTGTATAATTACATAGGTGCAAATTTTCTTATCTCAAATGTTGAATACAACAAATTTTTCACATAATCAAAGGCCCTACTTACCTCAAATGTTGAATGCAACAAATTTTTTAGATACTCAAAGGCCCTCTTGTTATTCAATTTGTTGATGTATGTTGATTGAGTTGTTTGTAGAGTGTTGTATTTTGATTCCTGTCGCTTTGCAATGTTTCTAAATAGCATTATTGGATATTGTTCAAGACAAATTTGTTCTTCCATTGAAGATAAATGATGTTCCAAACTCTCATGTATTTGTACCTATATTATGGATGTATGTTTTTATTTGAACATTTATCTTTTGCTAAAAAATATGGTAAGAAAATAATGTGTAGACACTTAAAAATGTCTTGATGGATCATGGAGGAGAGAAGGAGGGAGCAAGGGTTTCATAGGTCGCAGGGCCCTCAAGGACATGGAAAAGATCTGAGTTTTTGGCCTTACAATTAAAGGAATGGAGGTCGTTCTCATAACCTACTGTGGCGAGCACTGCATCAAGCATGGAAGACCCTGACAAATAACGACAACAGCTCTTACAAACTTCTGGTGATGACAAAGTTGCTCCATAGGGATTTGTCACAAGGAATAGGTGGGGGTATGCAAACCTATGATTGAATGCACCAGTTGACTTTCAAAAAGTACAGAAGAAGTTTTGGAGGCCAAAGTTGCAAGGATATTAGCAGTTAAACCAAAAGGTAAAGCCTCCTCTTGAGCATGCCACGTTTGTTTCCCTAATGATTGATGGTCAAGCCTGGAATGAATCAATGAGTCATTTTAAGGAAAAGGATTTTTTATGAAATGGAGTGGACCTTGGCCAACATTTAGAAGGGTTAGGAATTGGTGATATGAACACTGGGGCAAGGTAACCATTCTAAAAACATTACCTAATGGCTTTTACCTTATCATTTGTCCAAGTTCCAAAAGACAAGGAATGGATTTTTAATAGGGGCCCTTTTCTAATAGGGGGTAAAGGTTTTTATCTCAAGGATTGGACTCTAAACTTTAACCCTAAAAATGAAAACATGATGGAGGTATCTATTTGGATAAGGCTATATAACCTCCCTCGTGAATATTGGGATGTTGAAACCCTCAAGCTAATAGGAAATAAATTAGGAACCTTTTGTGAAGGCGGATGAATCCATAGAAAGTAAATATTATAGCATGTATGCATGCATTTATATCCTTTGGCAGGCATTTCATCCCCTCCCGGCAATGGTGGAGCTCAAAACAGGTGAGAGAATTTGGAAATAAATGATTGAAGTTGAGGAATCGATTGAAATGTGCTCTGTTTGTAAAGGGTTAGGGCATCCTATGGGGGAATGTATGCAGTTGGAAAAAGGAAAGGGTTTAGATCAAAATGCTCTAACAGATTTATTGTTGACAAAGGAAAGTGCTTTTCAAGTTGAAGACAGTAGCTTCCTAGAAGCTATGTTGAAAAGATGGGATCAATCTATGGAGGAAGATTGGAGCTTGAGAAACTCAAATAAATCCCTTAGATTGTGGACAGATGGTCAAGAAGTGGAAATGCTTAAAGAATCTAATTGGAGTTTAGATGAGGGTAAAAGATGGCTGGTCACTGTTGATTTAGATCAAGTTCCTATTTGGACAAGTAATGACACTTTATAAGGGAAAGAGGTTAGTAAAATGGTAGGCATTGATACCTTGAATGCGGGAAAATTTTTTGAGTAGATTGTTGATTTGGTGGAGGGTTGTAAGGAAAAGGTGGATATCGGTCAAGATTGCTTTGTAGGGAAGGTAGACCTTGCTTTAGAGAAGCTTGCAATTGTGGAGAATCCTAAGGTACAGAGAGTTGAAGCTGGAGAAAGTCCCATAACACATCCGTCAAACCCCAGAAGAGATAACAATGGTCCATTGTATAATCTAAGGGGAGAGAAACCAGATGAGGAGGTGAAGGAAAGTAAGATTTCTCAAGAAAAGTTATCTCTAGAAAAAAATCAAAAGGTAGATGAAATCTTTTAAGTTGAGGACCCTATCTTTAAAGACATACATATATCTCCAATTCAAAATTTGGAGAGTTCCTTCGAGGAGGCTAGAGAGGATGGTAGCCTTTTTGAGGACATGGATTCAGATTCCCCAATGGATGATGAGACAGGAGGTGGGGATGACTTGGGCCTAAGTGCAAAAGTGGGTATTGTGGAGAAGAGAAACTTGGAGCAAACTTTGGCTAAGCAGGTGAAGGTGAAGGTGGGGGAAAAGAAGAAAAGGGGGCCAAAATCAGTAACGATGAAGCTAGAAATTGTGGAAAGTTCAGTGGGACAAAAAAAAAAAAGATCAAACAAAGGCTATGCCTTTTCCTAGGAGCAATGAAGGTCCTTTCATGGAATGTCAGGGGTTGCAATCCCCCTGACAAGATTCGTCTAATCAAGAGACGTCTTGATCAAACAAGATCAGATATAGTTTTTTTACAAGAACTAAAACTTAGTGGGATTGATGTAAGTTCTTTTATTAGGCATTTTGGTAGTTGGAAATGTTTTATTATTGTGGCAGAAGGACCTTCTAGAGGCTTAGGTATCTTGTATAAAGAAGCGGTCACTAAGGTCTGAGTAATTAGGTCAAAAAAGTCTTGGCAATGGGCTAATGTTATATCTAAACAATTACTTTCAAGTTTTTATATAATAAACGTCTATGGGCCAAACAATATTGTTGAAATGAGAAGAGTGTGGAATGCTATTTTGAAGGTGATTTCTGACAATGGTGATGGTTTTTTTCTTTTGGGGGGTGACTTCAATGCAATTTTATGATCATCTAATAAGAGAGATGGTCTTGGATGGTTAAATAAAAAATAGAGGGATTTCAATGACTTTGTGGCTAGTAGTGGCCTTTTTGAAGTTTAGTTTAAAAGTGGTGATTTCACTTGGACAAACAAGAGAAGTCATTTTTTAAATATTGTTGAAAAATTGGATAGATTTTTCGTTGTAGGAAATTGGGAAGATTTTCAATGGACCCTTCAGGCTGACATCCTCCCCATTATAGGTTCCTATCAATATCCAATTCATGTGAGAATACAAGAGGATGTTGTACCAGATCGATGCATATTTAAATTTGACAAAATGTGGCTAAGAGAGGAAGGTTTTATGGAGTTGGTAGCTGGGTGGTGGGCTAATGCACTGACACGGGTTGGGAACAAAGCTTTTATTATTTTCAAAAAGTTGCAATTTGTCAAGGAGTAGCTAAAGAAATCGAATACAGAGGTATTTAAAAACATATTCTCGAAAAAACTCAAAATTGAACAAGAATTGGGGGTGTTACATTCAAATTGAGTGAGGTTGATTTTCTAAAAGAAAAAGAACTTAATAAGCATTATGCAGATATTTTGGCAAGGGAAGAAATTTTTTGGAGGCAAAAATCAAGAGAGACATGGCTCAAGGAGGGTGACCATAATACAAAGTTTTTTCATAACTCAGTAAAGGTTAGGAGGTCATGTAATACAATATTCTCAATATAGGACAAGTATGGTAACACTGTTAAGGAAAAGGAAGACATCTGCAATGAAGTTGTTTGTTTCTTTTTGAAAGCTTACAGAAGTAATCAGACTGATAATTCTCAGGTTGATGAAATTCTAGATGTAATTCCCCAATGTGTTTCAAAAGCGCAGAATGCAGAGCTTTCAAAGGTTGTTGCATTGAAAGAAGTTAAAACTAATCTCTTTAGTCTTGGTGGTGATAAATCACCTGAACCTGATGGTTTTCTAGCACTTTTTTTCCAAAAATGGTAAGATTTCATGGCTAATGATCTTTGGGAGGTGGCGGAGGAATCAAGATCGAGTGGTTTTTTTTTAAAGACTTCAATAATACTTTTATCACTCTTGTCCCCAAGAAAGATGAAATCTTGTCTTTTAATTATTTCAGGCCCATCTCTCTTTGCAACACTATATATAAGGCTATTTCTAAGGTAATGGCAAACAGGTTGAAGGGTGTTCTTGATGTTGTGAATTCTCCAAAACAAAGTGGTTTTTCACTGAATCGTTCTATCTACAAGGGAGCTACTGTTGCTCACGAAGTGATACATTCCATTCAGATAGCTCGAACAAAAAGAATGCCAGTAAAATTGGATATTAGGAAGGCGTATGATGAAGTAAATAGAAATTTCCTTTTAAAGGTTCTTAGGAGGTTTGGCTTTTGTGATGCTTGGGTAAACTGGGTTGAGAGTTGTATTAAAACCCCTTGTTTTTTGGTTTTAGTAAATAGAAGTTTGCAGGGCTTCTTTGACTCAAATAAAGGGTTAAGATAGGGGGACCCAATCTCACCTTTCTTTTTTATAATTATGGTTGAAGTTATGGGAGGACTAATATCTAAAAAGAGGAGAGATGGGCTTTGGAAGGGTGTCCAAGTTGGGGATGGTGTTGACTCTCTTTCTCATTTGCATCTTGTAGATGATACTCTTCTAATGGGTTGGCTTCCTTTAGGGAATCCAGGGTGATGAAATAAGTTTTGGATAAGTACAACAAAGCCTCTGGATAGTCCATTAATTGGAGAAAATCTGAAATTTTCTTTTTTAATACTAGTGGCCAAAAGAAAAAGAAAATTTGCTCTATTTTGGGTATGAAATTGGGGTCTCTTCTAGGGAAATATCTGGGCATTCCATTATTTGGGGGGCAAGTAAGTTGGAAGTATGGAAGGAGTTGGCGGATTGTTGTCTGAAGCATATGGATGGATGGAAAAGTAGGTGGTTAACATCAACTGGGTGAATTTTGATGTTAAAATTTGTTATTCTTTCCATTCCTATATTCTCAATGATGTGCCTTAGAATACCAAAAAAAATTATAAAGGTTGTTGGGAAAAGGATGAGAAATTCTTTTTGGAATCGTGCCAATGATCAAGACAAGATACCCCTAATCTCATGGGAGAAGATTTGTATGGCAAAGGAGAAAGGAGGAGCGGGATTGAGAGATTGGGATTTAATGAATGAGGATTTGGGTGCAAAATTGGTGTGGAACATATATTCCCAACCCTCTCAGTTGTGGGTTCGGATATTAAAAGCCAAGTATTTGGATTCTATGGAAGACAACAGGATCTTACCATGCATAATCCGCCTTCTAGCTCAGTAATATGGAACATTTTTTTACCCTATCATCAGATAATAGTAGAAAATATAACTTGGCAGATTGGGAATGGTTTGAAGGCAAAGTTCTGGGAGGATTATTGGAATAGTTTTCCAAATTTGAAAGAGAATGGTAAATTGCATGATCTAAGACTCTGGTTTACTCAACATTGGGGTGAGAAGGTAAGTGATTATTTGGAGTTCAGAAGAGATGCTCTAGGTGGTGATTGGGGTTGGAAATCTCTCCAAAATACAAATCTTTCAGACTGGCAGTGGACTCTTATGCAGGAGATCCTTAATTCACGTAAGATTATGAGGTCTAATAAGGAGGACAAGGTTATATGGTGTGGTGTTGTGGATGGTAAGTATTATGTTAAGCTAGGATACCAATTTTTGGATGTAGGAGTAGGGGGTGAGGAATGGCCGGTTGATTTATGTTGGGGGAAAGAATGCTTTCCTAAGGAAGGAACCTTTGCGTGGTTGGTGATAAAGGGACATATCCTGATAGGGGAAAGGAGGAAACATTTAGGTTTTTGTGGACTGTCTAAATGTGTTATGTGTGTAGAGGCAAAGGAGATGGTAGATTATTTATTGTTGCATTGCAGGATGGCTTCTTCGTGATGGGAAATGTTGATGAGGTCATTGGGGTGGCAGGGCCCTTTCCCAGAAACGTTAAAGAAAGTTTTTGAGGTGTGGCTGGTACAAAGGAAAAATTAAACTTTCTCTTGTATATGGAAGGTATGCCTATCTTTTGTTGTTCTAGAGGTATGGAAAGAAAGAAACATGCACATATTCTTAGAAAAGGAAGAGTCGCTAGATAGATTAAAGTTGAGAATTAATCATGTAATAGAGGAAGTGGTTGGTGCGGCAACCTCACTCTTCTTTAATTCAAGGGTCCCTTTCACTTTGGAGGACAAGTGTATTCAAGCACAATGGCTGGGAATTCATTTGAGGCCTGTTAAGGGGCTTAGATGGGTTAATCCAGTTTATAAGGGACTAGCGGAGTTTGCTTGCAAAAAATCAATGGAGGGATGGTGGAAAGTCAATTTTGATGGTGCCTCCAAAGGGCAGGGTTTATTATACGTGATTGGAAAGGGAATGTGTTGGCCTTTGGGGTGAAGAAGCTAGAGGTGGGGATGAACAATGTTGTTAAAGCCTCAGCAGCATTAACGACGATTATTTTTCTGTGAATGAAAATTTTGAATCTCCTTTGTCCATGTTTGCTAAATTTGGGAGTTTAGCAGTGTGAGGGATGTAATGGGGTAGCATTTGAATGCAAGGTGGTCAGGGTAGGTACAATTTTTTTGCTTTGTAAGTATTTTTGAGTACTTTTCTGAATTTGAAGTAGAAGATCAGGGTTTTAGATTAAGGTATGGTAGGTTTTTTGTTAAAATTCTGAGATAATGGTGTTATCTATAGGTGATTTTTTGGGGTGGTAGGAGGCTACATGAAAAACAAGAAGATGATGTATTTGACTTTATGATTTAATTCAAAATAAAATATTATTACCAAACAAAAAAAAATGGTAAGTAGTAATTGTTGTAAATTGTAATCAAATAAAGAATTAGAAGAATATTTATACCTGTGCTTTGTCCAATTCAGAATGTCCATCTTTTATTTCAAAAACAAATTGGAATGTTCTTTTAGTGTCAACCACAAGTGCCCCTACAGATCCAATTGCATAGTTTTCTTCACTTGTAATAAGTTGTCTAATTGTGCTAGTTGGTATGAATTTGTAATCATGCATGTGCGATATGACTTCAATTGTGCTTGTGTTTGCGAAAATCAAGATACGGTTGCAATCACCATGATCATAATCTGTATTTGGTGCAATTTGGAAATCTGTAATGCATATAGCTATTCCAAGAACTATTTTTGCTTCATGTTGTTTTACAAGGACACCAATTATATTGATAGTAATTGTCATTTCACCTTTCTCATCAGTTAAATATGCACGAAGAACTTCTTTTGTATTGTTTTGTTTGTCTAGACTTGTTTTGTAGACAATAATGACATCTCCTTCAATTATATTTCCTCCCTTGTGAGAGTGAATTTCTTTGATTGATATTGTATTTTTCTTCTTGCTTTTAGATCTGAAATGATGATAGGAATTGAATTTATTTTTTTCAAGACTATTTTGGATACTATAATTGAACATGTAGACAATGATTTCCACCTTGTTGATATTTGTTGTATGTTTTTTTGGCTTGTTTCAATTCTCTTACTCGACTCCATTGTTTGCTACAAGAAAGATTCAAAATGTTAATATTTTTAAAAGATATTAATTGGATTTCCATTTGTCATTTGTTTCAAACTTTATATAAATTAGATCATGATCACTCCAATATGCTTGTGATTTGTAAATAGAATATGGTTGTGTGTTTATGTTACACCAAATATGGTCTATTAGTGGTTTGTTGGCATGGTTTAATTTATATAACATAAAATGCAATTTGGAATTGTGCATGTGGTTTGATAGCAAATTCTTTTGGGCATTATTCATAGACACGTCAATGTTGAAGTTGCCTACAATATATAAGGTCGATGGTAAATTCACAAAATAGAATACTTCATTTGTGATTGTTATAAATTTTTTTAGTGGTGTGTTGGGTCTTGCATATAGATTACATATGTTGATCTCATCACTTGTCAAATTTATTGTTATTGTTATAGCTTCTACATTCGTCATTTTATGTTGCACTATTTCTGAAATTAATAGATTATTTTTAGTAAATGTTGTTACACGATGTATGTGATTTGTTGAGAAATGATTAAAACTTTGGAATTGATTATTATGTTTAGATAGTTGCATATGTGTTTCTTGTAGACAAATAATATCAGATGACATCATTTTGTGGCCATTAAGTATGTCTTCGATATGTACAACCAGGTTACAAGTATTTAATGTGGTTAGTAGTAAATGTTTGTCGCTAATACTTTGTAGTTGTTCATTTTGAAATTCCCAAATTGTTATTGATTGTAGACGTGACATTTCAATGATAAATTTTTTCACTTTGGAATGGTTTTGCGTAAGAGGTCTTAACAAAAACAATGTGTCAATTTTTTGTGTACATGATAGAGTTGTATATGCCAATCCATGTTTTTTTATGCCTGATGGATCAAATTCTAATGCTTTCATTATAAGGACTTGTTATCTATGAATTGTATGAGCACATGCTAGTTGTATTAGAAATTGTTTTCTAATAGTCAATCTCTTTTGGTTGTATAGTTTTTTAGTAGGCTTTGCAATGCGAAGTATGGATGTCCAACTATTGTCAATGCAATCGCTATAACATTGTGCCAATATTTTAGCTTGATAATGTCCAACTTGTGAGTCATTGAACTTGATCTAAACAATGTTGAAGTTTTTGTATTTTGTGTATGCTTGGAATGTTCAATCTGATCCGTTGACCAGCCCATCCTCTATGTCGTAGTTTCCAACGTACATTTTAACTAGAATATTTGGTTTTAAGAGTATCTAAGATGGTAGATTAATTGAATCGTCATACAACAAAATTGCATTACAATTGTCATCATATTCATCAATTTCATTCAAGATAATTACCTCTCTAGGTGTGATTGTTAGCATGTTTTGATTGTGTGTGTTGACATCTTTCCTTCTATAAAAGAGGAAAGGGAATCTTGGATCCATTGACAATGAGAAAAAACATTTTCTATTTAAATACTCTAAGTCATGAGTTGTTTGTGATCCAACTCTGATTCTGTTGAGTATTGCAACAAAATTTTCATCTTTTTTTCACATGGTTGATTGCAATGCATAGCATTTTATATTTTGTTTCCAAATTTTATATGGCATTAGTTCGTTTAATGTTGGGGAATTCTTGAATACTAGTGCATCTTGTACACGTTGTACTTGGTAAAGATCACCACAAAAAATTGTATCAACATTTCAAAAATATCTAGTAGGGGTTTGCATTATGTCTTGTAATCGTTTGTCAATAAAACGTAGAAATCTTGCACCAACTAGAGAAATTTCATCTATCAATACAACATAGAGTTGTTGATAATGTTTTAACATAGCATCCAATATTTCAAAACTCAATGGAATGAATTCTGACTTGTTGAATGACATGTGTAATGTTGAATGTATTGTCAATCCACCTATAATGTATGTTGCTTTTCTTGTATAAGAAAGTATTAAGCCCTTTGGTTTTTCTAGATCATTATCAATAGATGAATTGTATATGCGAATAAGGGTTTGATATATAACTTTTATGGTAAATATTTTGCATGTTCCAACACCTCCTATTAAGAACAAGTGTAATGGTGCTTTGATGTTGTTTATTTTTTTTAATGTGATGTCTTTTACAATTACTTGTTGTTCTTTGTTTAACATTCACCTCAGTCTGTAGTATTTAGTATTGTTTGTAAATTGAGGATGTTTTGCAATTTTGAAATTGTTTTGAAATATTTTGTTTGCTTTGTTGTTTTTTTGTTTCAATATCTAATTGTATGTTATATTGTTCTTTGTTCCACATACGATTTTCAGCAAGGATTTGATTTTCAATGCAATCATTATTTTTACTGATCTCATATATAGCTTTTTCAATGTCACCCCACATAGGGTTAACTTTGTAGTCGTATTGTATGTGATTTTATCTAATAATATTTTCATGATATAAATAAGCACTATGCCATGTTTTGAATCCATTTTTGAGTGGTTTTTTAGTTTGTGTAAATGGAATGTATAGTAGTAACTGTTCTCTACAATGGTGTTCTAAGTCAATATGTTTGTTGAAGTTTACAAAGCATATAATATTTTCTTTAGCTTTACTTTGTAATTTTTTACCATCTTTTCTATATTTATAAATGAACTCTACAAGAAATATGTGAGAAATTGTTGCAGGTATTGCAAGGTAGTGATCTATCAATGATTTTGATGTTACATTTTTTAATCATCCAGTTCTTTGCTCAATTTTTTACTTGATTTTAAGACAAATGTTCTCTCATCTTCATTTTTTGTATCAATGAGTACACATTTTCTTGAACTATAGTTTAATGGAAGTGATAAAGCAATGTGAGCCGCTTGTTGTGAAGACATTTGTTGTAAATTGAGTAATGTGTCTCCTAGTTTACTAATCATATTTATGGCATTGATACTATTTTGCTTGTGATCTTTATGAATTCTTTTGAATGCATTTGTCATTGACTTGTCTACTTTTTTCATATATGAGCTACAATACATTGATGTTGCATATGCATTCAATACAAATTGTGCATATGTATTTGCTTTCTATATTTCAAGCATTATTCTAGTAAAACTATTATTCCATATGTCTGATGGTTTCCTTTTCAAAAAAATTGTAGGCCTACAAATTGTAGATTTGATGGCAATCATGTATTCATCTTCATTAATATTCATTTCATCTATGAACATTTGAAACGAGAATGAGTTGTCATAGTTTGCTTGTTGTAAAGTGGAGAGTATTTTTCTTCTTGTTGAAATTAAATTTTCCTCATTGTTTTTAGATGGTTCTAGAATTGTAGTTTTGTTCATTGGCAGGAGTGGAAAATTATATCTACAAGTTTGTTTCTTGGACTTTCTACATTTTTTTGTGTGGTGGTGTTTGTGTATCGTAGCTATATTAGGATGTAGATGTTCAGTGTTACAAGTAATGTAGTTGTCTACAAACTATTCAATAGTTGTGTTACTGCCTCTATCGTAAATTGGTGCTTCTCTAATCCACAAGAGGAAATGATCATGTTCATTTCCATGATTTTGAAATTCGGTTACAAAAAAATAATCTGAAATGGTTCCAAAAAAGGAATTGCATGTTAATATTAATTTTTTCATTGCATTAATTCTATGCCTATAATAGCGTGTACATGTGATAGGATCTCGTCTTATCAAATGAATTTTTCATCTTTGTTTCTAGTGTCTAATTATTCTTGATTTGTTGCTTTTTGATATGTATGATGTAGCTCTTCAAGTGTTTTTGTTAATGGTCCCCAATATTATTTAGTACTTGTAAATGTAATGAAAAAAGTTGGTGGTCCAAGTTGTCGTATCATCGCAAATAGGTTTTTTTTTAATTGGTGCAAATAATCGAGAGATATTCTTATTTTTTTGAAATTGACATAACCAATGTCAAATTTAAGAATATTTTCTAAATTAGGTTTATGTTTTACATATTTTTCTAGTAGCCTTCTCCCTTTTAATTGCCCCTTACGTAGTCTCATCCATATTGTGGATAGGACTTGTTCTATTAGAATTTTAATGGTTTTGAAGAATAGGTTTGTAGTGTCGTAAGCAAAATTCCTATTTGAATGTTGTATTTCCCATTTTATAATTTTTTGGTAGGGAAATTCATTTCTTCAACATGTTTATCTTTAAATATTCTGATGGGATTATTTCCTTCAGGTGGTGTAACTTCTATGATCTTGTCTTGCATTTCATGTATGTATTTAGATTTAGTTAAACCATGTATCAATGTTTCACTGGGTATTTCATTTTCTATATCACTTTCAACATCATTATCACTTGTACTTCTATCATTGGTTGTTTCATTTGCATTATTGAGTCGAAGAATTTCTATCCAATCTTTCTTTATTTGAATATTTTCCATTTTGTATAATTTTCTCTTGCATAATTGTTTCAAATATTTCATAATCATATTTGCATGTACCATTCCTATTTGGTAAGCATTTTTATACTGTAGTCATCTTTTAAGAGCAACAAAAATTGTTGATGTTTCATTCATTGAATGTGGTAGTGCTCGTTGTATGATATTAGTGGTAACTGGTACATTTATAATAGAGTCGATCAACCCTATTTGAGAATTTTTGTATCTTAATTGTCATATTTGTGCAAATGCAATTCTAAGTGAAACTAGTTGTTCTTCTAGTTGTGTAAGCATTGCCACATATTGTAATTGATTATTTGTTTGGATATAATCTAGAGTTTCATATTTTGGTAATTTATATTGTTTCAATGATGCTTTGCATTTGGAACAAATATAGCTTGTTGTTGTAATTTGTTTATTTGTGGACAAGGAGTAATACATATGCATTTATTTCTCGTTCAAAGTTGTAATGCCTTTTTTGAAATACAACATTTGAAAAATTGAACATACATATCTAGGTGTATCTTCAATTTGTTTTTTGAACAATTCTATAGGTGTGTTTGAATTTACTTTCATGCAATTTGTAGATATTGTCATATTTTTTGTATGTATTTGTTTTTTTTATTTTTCATAGTGAGTTGAGTGTACATTGTTGAATATTTTCAATTTGATTGAATGGGCTTTTTATATGTTTATTGGTATTTCTAATCAATTGTTTTATTTGACAAAGTGATGCATTTGAATTGATATTCATCGAATGCATTTCATATGATAGAAGTGGCTCAAAGTGTCCATGAAGAGGATTTATGTCATGGAAAAGGATAGAGTATGATTCTGCATTAGATGATTCATTGAAATGTAAATATTTCTTCTCCATTCTTATTGACCAAACCTTTATTTGTATGCCTACCCATTTGGATAGCCACTTAATACAAAATATGTCTCCCAATAACCCAATTTCTTCATTATTTGTAGTTGGCATAGCTGATTTTTGCATTCTCTGGAAATAAGTTTCAATGTTTTCTATTTTATGCATTAAGTCTAATGTATTTGGATCTAATTCATTATTATATGACAAAATTGCTTCTTCATTGCATTTTGAATAGCATTTTAAAAAGTAATCAATTGTTCCATTGTGAAATTCAGTTGATGTGTAATGATGATTAAGTAGAAATTCTAATGAATCAAAAAGACAGTCTCCTACATTGTACTTAAATGTATTAGTTCTAAATAGACCCTCAATTCTAAGTGCATTGTCAATATTATATACTTCAGAGCAATTTCATAATCTATAATTTTTTTCATTTACTATTTTTTTTCTTTTTCTTGTTTATTTTCTATTTTTCTCTTCATTTTTTGTGTGAAAAAATAAGAATTGTCTAGAAGAGAAGAGGTTTCATGTACCTATTATTAGAGCTAGGTTCATACACTAGGCACTCTAGATACATATGAGCCCATTATGTGACCTAGTTGCTCATACTCTTGAGGTTATGTCTTTCCTTTTATGTCCTCCTTGTTTGCAACCTGAGTTTATCCTTAGGTGGTGTTGTCCAATGGTGCAGTAAACCAGTGGAAAGGATAGGACCCTTGGTGTAGTGTGCAATGCATCAATATTCTTCCTATCGGGGATACATTATGGACCCTTGTGTTGTCTTGTGATGTGTTTCCCAGTGATGTGAGTTTGTGTGTGAATGTGAAGAGTGTGTTAAATTTAGAATTTTGTGCTTATGGAGTGATAGATTGTGTTTTCTTGATTCTGAAAAGGTGTAAAATTGTGTTCTTTTGCTACATATGTGGTGAGATTTTATGTTGAATAATGAATAAAGTGGAATGCCTTGTGTGTAAATGATGATATTTAACAAAAATGTGTGCCTTGTGTGTATAATTATGTTGTGTTTTCATGGAAGTGTAGCATTTTGAGGTAATGAACCAGCTTGAATGACTTGTACTAATGTGTTATGTTTCCACCCTAGTTTGTGATTTCAAGGTAGTTGGCTTCAGAACTCAATGATGAAGATAAATTAATTGGGATATTTAGATGTAGATACTAACGATGTCAAGCAGTGATCCATTTTTTATGCAGCAAATGATATAGATTTATGGTTATGATCATTATGTGATTACTACTCAGACTGTTAAGTAGCGGATTATTTACGAGTTGATTTGATTCTTAGGGTTGTTCTGACTGATGTGGTTGTTGTTTGAGGTCTTGGTGAGAGGGACGATGTAGCATCACTCATTTGTGAGCACCCTACTACGCAACTACGATTTCCTCTCATGGTGTGTTTGTTGTTTGACATATATATGTTGCTTAACATATTGTTTGATGTAGGTTGCAGGTACCAGGCATCAACTCTACTTTTTCTATCAGGTCTGAGTGTTCCTTAAAATCCCAATGGAAATGATGTGGAAAAAGGAGTTGACAAAAGGTCCTCAACCCTTGCCATCATCCTCGATGAGGATGGGTACCCACCTTGTTACCATGTCTGTCTAGTTTGTATTCTTTGTCAGTTGTCTTGCTTGGCGTCTATCATTATTTGATTAAATTGTTATGTCATGTGGTTGTTTGTGATGATATTTATTATATTTGTGTATGTTTTATTTCACCTTACGACTTTTAGGAATAAGTCGAAGCTTGGGGGGGAGAATGTAGTGCCCCTCTGTGTTCAACCCTTTCTTGACATTTGAGTAAGTTTGTTTGGATGATTGGTGATGTCCTGTTGTTGTTTGTTATTATGTTGTTTAATTGGTTATTGAAAATTATGTGGTATATTTAAGATTATGTATAGCCTTGTTTAATCAATTTAATTAAATTAAATTGATTATAAGGTAGTTTAAATTAATTTGGAAATTAAAATAATAATTAAATGAACTATGTTTGTAAAAGGGTATTGTGAGAATATTGATTATTAATTATTGAATTAAATAATGTGATTAAATGTTTTGATGATAAAAAATAAATAAAGATAAATATTATTATCATTAGAGTTTAATTAATTAAATGTGGAAAGTAATATAATTTTAAATTAAATAAATGAGAGGAGATTTTTGAACTAATTGTAAAAGTGAATAAAAGATGGAAAAAGAGGAGTGCATGCACATGCATGACTCCAAACTGAATTTTGAATTGTAAACTTGTCATTTTTGTTGATTTTTGGATTCGAAAACTTATCTTTTTCCTTGTTTTTTATTAGTGATTATTTTGGAAATTTTGGGAAGAATTAATTTTGTTTTCGAAGAAAAAAAATGGGGTCCTGCAAAAATTAATGGAGAAAATAATATAGTTTTTGGATTGAAATTGTTTCTCGAAGTGGATTGATTCCTGAAAAGTAATTCTGGGAGGATTTCGGAACAACTGCATTTCATGGAGGAAACTGGAAGGAAGAAATGGTATTAAATCAGTCTGGAGAAAACGAATGTCTTCAGATAAGTTATTGTTCTTTCTGTGATGGTGTTACTATTTGAATGTTTAGCAATATAATCGCTTGTTTATGAATTTAGTGCAAATATATCTTTATGCACATCTTTTATTTCTTGCATTCCTGAGAATCTATTTATCTGTGTTATTGATTGCAATCTTGAATGATAAACAAAACCCATCACCTTACGTTTCTAGTTGTCCTTATAGTTTTCTTCTTGGAATCGGTTGGAGTTTGTCTTCTATTTCCAACATCTTGCTATCGCTGCAAGGTTCTAGGTTGAAATTTTATTTTATTTTAAGTTTATAGACCCTATGCATCTCTAAAAGAGGAATGATAAACGATTGCTTATTGTAGAGTGCATGCATAATTTTCTACCTCGTTGAAGCTTTTAACAATCCATCTTGACTGTGCCAGCCCTGTCTCCCCACAAGCGGCATCAATCAGATTGGTATTGGCATGGCCTTTACTTACTATTTATTTTGCCTGAAAGTTTTAAGTCTTTCTATTAAATTGAATATGCGCCTTCTGCTACCATTCACCTTCAAGTTGAGTCTCTGAGGTCCATCCGTTATTCTTCTTGGTATTTAATTCTAATTTGGTGCCCTATCTTTTCTAAACATTATACTCATTTGGAATTCGATTTGTATATATTTATACTGTTAATTCAATAGTAAATCTATCCATTGGATAATTTTTTTGTTGAATGGTGCAATGGTCATTTGAATTTGTTCAATATTTTTGTGTGGTATTGATCTTTTCCTTTTTCTCCGAGAATGATACTTTATAATTGATATTCAGTGAATACTCTTTAGTGGAATACGATTTCATTCGGCTGTGAATGAGCATCCATTTTGTGGCATTAGAATTCCTCTTGCTCCATCTGATCTCTCTTCATTATGTATGACTCACAAGCTTGTTCATGATTGTGACATAGCAAACCTCTCCTCAGTGGCACCATAGAACAGTCGTGCACCTTGCTTGCCTGAGTTCGCATATTTTATCTGCTCCACTTCCTCATGAATTTGTTGATCTATTTTGTGTTTGATACCTTCTTGGCATCGATACTCTATGTTGCTTTTGAAATCCGATAAGTATACTTTTGTTAGGTAGTCGTTGCCTTTTTCTTGGAAGATTGATGATCATATTTTGTGTTTGCTATTTGATTCTTTCTGTGGGTATTCGATTTCATTCTAATTGTAGTGATCGCTCCCTTGTTGTTTAAGAGTTTTGTATCCTGTAGCCCTTGTTTGCCTTTATTCCAATTAAGTAATAGCGAAGGTTTATTATTATCTGTTTATTTAATTCCATGCAAATTTGAAATATGTGCTATATGTCCAAGTCTTGGCGCATGGGTCTGCCCTCCTCCATTTTCCCTTACGTTTCCAACGCCTCCTTGTCCATTTAGGAAAGTGAGTTTTATCATGGCCAAGTTCTTGTTATCCTTCTATAAATAATAAGAAATTATTTATTATTGCTTCAAAATAAGTTTGATATATATGGCAATTCGATGATTTTATTTTATTTTGATATTCTATTCCTGTGCAGTAGGAATTTAATTCACCAATTATGTTTTATTGATGGAGTTCAATTTTTGAGTAGTATGTTTATATGGCATATGATTTATAGCATTCGATTTCATATACAAGCATTCAATTTTAACTTTCAAGGCATTCGATTTGAAATCCATTGCAGATTTGATTTATATATTCATGGCGGATTGATAAATATTAAATCGGGTATTTACATGGTATGTAAAGTACGTTCACCTTATTGTATATCTAAGTTATTAGATAGGAAGCAACTTTATATTTTAGATATATACATTTATTTGTAGGTACATATATATATACATACCCATATTGAGTACATGTATATTTATATATGTGTATGTAAAAATTGAATATATAGTTAGGTATTAGAAATAGTATATATTCATGCTTATAGAATTTAACATAGTGAGTTCATTAAGTTAGTTTACTAATTTAACATAGTAATTTGATTTAATGATCAATTGCTAATATAACTCTTATAATGAGTTAAGGAAATAGTAATAATTGAAACTTTAGGAATTATTTAGAGTGATATCAAAATAGTTACATGTCATACTATAGCTAGATATGTTGATTGGTAACTTTGAGCAAATATTTACTCAACATATAGGAATGGGTATGTTATCATTAAACCATTTCCTACTTTATGGAGAGGTAATTTGACAGTGGGACAATAATTTGTTGATAAATTTAATATTGTGAGTTGCAATCGAATATAATTAGGTTTATGTCTAAGATAAGTTAGTGAGAAAGTAAGAATGTTACTTAATGAGTTATTATTCATAGTATTGACTATAGGAGTACCCATTATGAGTGATTAAGTCATTCTTTTATATGTTTGGTTGTACTGTTGAATTGATTGTTACATCAAGTAATGTGTTGATTGAGGAGTGTGAGTGAACATAGTTATTGTTCAAGTGGAAGTAATGTTTATTTATGGAGATTTTCTCAAATGCTTGGTTATTGTGAGTTGGTTTTAAATAGTGTGTTTCATGGTTGCAAAATTGGATTGGTTCCCTATGATGAATTATGTGGGCGATTTCAGAATTTAAGTTGATTTTGTTTATTGTTGATTATGATATTGGGATGAATTAAGTAACATGAGTTGTGAAATTAATGTCTCACTTGGATGTAATGATGATCTTGTAGTTTTTTTTATTTTGAAGTTGATTTTAATTTTTAGATCATGTTATTGTTGCCACTTTGATGGGGGAACCATTATGTTAGTAATTTGTTAGTCTTCCAAAGGTTAGAGGGGAGTATGGAATTTACTTGCATAAGTTGGTATGGGGGTCAAGGATTAGGTGAGGCTACCAGGGTAACCCAAGATTGGGGTCAGAAACCTAGGAAGACCTGCATTGGGTATCCCATATCAAGACATGAGTGTTTGCATGAGTTCTTTGTGAACTATTGATCATATATTTGTTTGTGCTTATGTGGGTTTTAGCCTTGCACTGTGGAAATTGTTTTATTATGGAGATCTTGTGGGAGGTGGTGCATGCCTCATTTTATGTGCTTACTTATACGGCTTTGCTAGTTTGTGCAAGTTGGCTTACCCCATTAGTGACTGTGAATTTTTTTTCTACTCTAGGGAGAGTGGCTTCCCGTGGGGGTCAGGACACAAAAGTGGTGCCAAGGTAACTCATTGAAAGTTTCCTAATCCTGTGAAAACACTAATAATTAATTAGGTGGTTTGGGTAGTATCTCACATTAATAAAAATATAATTGAAGCCTCACTCATGGCTCAAGTTCTCACTTAGGCTTGAGTTGAGTGGGAAGACCTAGAATGGCAAGATCAACTGCTTTGTCTTCATGAAAGGTATGTTGATTCTCCATGAGTAAGAATGGGGGTTGGGGATCGGTTGAGGTTGTCAGGGTAACTCAGGATGGGGGCTAGTAACTTAGGAAGATACGCATTAGGTAACCCATATCGAGCTATGCGATGACACTCTTCTCTTTAGAAACCTTGTGTGTCTTGTTTGTTTACCCCTTGTTGTTCATGTACCTCTGGAAGAAGTTGTTTTTTATGTTTACTGTTGCATTTTTTGTGGAGTCTTGTTAGCCTTTTTCTGCTTGACTATTTTTATGTTGTGGTTCCTTTTTGTCATCTCCTAGCATGGGGGGTTGGCCTTAGGGTCCACATGGTCGAGTGGAATGTGCTATGCACTCCATTGGGTTCCTAATCAAAGATCGTGATGCAAGGAGTTGTACCATTTGCAATTATTTCAGAGCTTTACTTGAGTTGGAGCCAATAGTGATGCTATGTATACATTCAATTCAGTTGTATCACTGTTTATAATTGATGTATCATTCTCGTTCATGTTGGAAAACACTGTTGCATACCATTGTAACCTTTGAAACAATGTAAACTCATATAATAAATGTAATATATATATATATATATATATATATATATATTCTTGGTATTATCACGTGTTCTCATATGGATGTTTATCATTTATGTAATGTAATGGATGTACGTATGTTGTTGATTCATTCTATATAACAGTTTAAGATATATACTTGTGTTAAGTAACTCATCGTTATGGGATTGGGATTATGTTAGGAAGTTTCTCAAGTAATACAGTCATGTTACCCCAGAGGACTAGTTAGATGATGTGTATGTATAATTTCATTATAAGTGTTGTATGTTAACTTGCATTTCATACTAGTTTTACTTTATGAAAAAAAAAATTGCACTATAATTGTTAGTTATAAGTTGTCCATTTTTTTTGTGTGGTAGGGTGTTACACCTGTTATGTCTATCAAGAGAACACTTAGTCAATTTTTGCTTGTATTTAATGTGTAGAATAATATTTTTTGAAGATCTTCTCTTCTTGCTTCAGGTTCTGCAATGTGAAAATGTCATTGTTATTAATTTTATGGAGTTGAAATTGTAACATATTAATTTTATTGAAATTATATATTTTTTCTTTATTATGCAAAAAGTAGTTTATAAATCTACTAATGTGTATTTCAATTTTAACATATGATTATAAGAAGAAAAAAAATTTGCTCAGATTCATATCTATTGTTCTTGGTAGTAGATAGCAGTTTTCACATGACTAATTTACTTTTGCAAGATGAGATAATGAGTAAATCAAATATCTCTGATTTAACTATGGTATGTAAATAACAAAATTGAAACAATAGATTGAATTATTGACACATGTATTTTGTCAAAGTAATTTTAATTTTAATTTATATATTTTGTAAATGTTGTATGAAGTTTGCAATCCATATTTTACATCTATGATTATGACAAATGATATGATATTAAATGTCCTAGATATAATGGAGAATCCATATACAAAATTATTTAACCACATTCTTATTTAGATAACAAGTATTCACAATTTTGTACTTTTTCCTTCATAGGTTACTTAAATGACATACTAAATTTGATTATTGTAACTACATCTATTTATATAAATTGGATTTGTATTGCAATGGAAATTTATACAGAATGAGCGATCGATGTTTTATAAAGATGATAGAAAAGATATAGCAAAATGCATTCATAGTAGAAAACATTCCAATTTGTAAATTATTGTTGTCACAATGTCACCCTCTCTAGATGATAAGATATGTACATTTACAAGATCTTGAAAACATAAGAAAAGTATAGGTAAAGTTAATCAAAAGGATAAAATGCTTAGAATTGTATAGTTGAATACCAAAAACAAAAAATATAGCAAAATGTGTGAATTACATAGAGCTTCCTTATGGAGAAGAAACATTGACAACTTCCTCAAAAGAAATTGTATCTAAAGTGGATGTGGATACTAGATATGTGGCAAGGGCTCGAGGAGGAACATGTTTCTTTAGGTAAATGAATTCTCTAATGACCTCTAAGATCCCTATTGACAGATGTTGACCCAAGTGGGCAGAATGTGCATGCAAGGAATGCATGATTACGAGGTCACAATTATTGTTCAAACCCATTTGGATAGCATTGTAAACACATGAAACTACTTCACATTCTTTTAACATTGAGTAGGGGAATAAACCTCCCAAAGGAGCATCTCCAATTGTTTCATCATAATTAGCCACAACTTCATTGTAAATATTTTGTGGAAGTAGATAATCTTTATCATATGCATATGCTAACTTATCTCTAGGGAATATGAATTGTGGACTAAGTCCATGCAATTTGATACAAAGTGTGAAACTACATCTGAATAGTATTTCACTCCATTTCGACAATTAAGAAAATCTTTACCTAATATCAATTTGATGGCTTGCTCAACTTGTGGACACTCCACAAAAAAGATGTGTGCCAATACATTGGAATCAATTGGGCCTACAATTGGAACCTCCCATTTCTGTCATGGTATGTTGATACACTTATTCATTGACATCTTGCTTATTCTAACAAGATGCAAAGATGAAAGGATGACACATGAAAATTCCAAAAATAAGAGATGATAAATATGAACTTAAAAATAATTAAGAAAATTCAAAAAATAAAGGACGGTAAATATGAAATTAGGGTAAGTGCACCAATTTGTGACATAATTTTGATGCCAAATTGGAGAAATTAACAAAAAAAATCCAAATTAAGTGTTTGGTTCACACCAAATTTGGTGCTCACCAAATGCAAAAGTAAATTTAAAGCCCAAAACGCATTTCAACCTTGATTTTCATTTCAACCTGTGGCTTGGCTTGGAGGATTTGATCTCTGCAACTCACGCTCGCCAAATCTCATCCATTTTTTGCATCTTAGCTTCCAATTCTTCACGAGGATGTCGTCAACATGTCAAAGAGGTTGAAGATTGCAAAGAAGTATGTATTTTTATTGTTTTTATTTCAAATTTGATTTAGAATGTAGATTGAAATAGGTTTTTTTAATAAAACTTTGTTCTAATTCTCAGGGAATGAATTTTCACCTCCAAACACTAAGAATTCATAATCACCCCCTCACAAAGAGCCTCCTATACAAGAACAACCTGAAACCCCTCCATCAATTCAAAGGAATCCTCAAGGAACACAAGAAAATATCCAAAATCAAATTGAAAATAATAAAAGAGACATTGAACAATTAATTGGAAGATTAACCGAGCATGTCGAAACCCACCCTTATAGGAGAGGAATTGTGTAATCATTGAAGTCAATTGTATCTCATGTAGAAGAAATGAGTGAGAAAATAATTTTTTGGTCAAATAAGAGGCATGAGATGAGACAATTTTATGCTAATGGTTTGTCATATGCAGATGTGAAAAAATAAAAAAATAGCAAAGCAGACTTGTGTGCCCTATTTACAAACTTGAGAACCAAAGCACCTTTGTCTCATGCGTGCAGGAGGTTCCCCATTCATTGGTGCCACCATGAATTAATTAAAAATAAATTTTGGCAGTGGTAGTGGATGGTATTTGACCAACCTCCATGCAATAACCATGAGGTACCACAATACTTTTTGAGGAAACTCTATTGTGAGTTTGTCCTCAATAAGATGCCAAATTATTTTGACATCTTAGACTTTTAGGGTAGAGACCTGGGGGCTCCACACATGATAGAGCTACTACATGACGTAATCCACAGTTGGCACTGAGACCCTTGGCCAAACCCATGGTGGAGCATGTCATCATTCCTTCCATTGTTAAGGACAGTGTAGAGGTCGACATGTTAGATTCTATTAGCTTGCTCACCCAGACCATTATACAATGTGTGAGGCCTCTAGTAGAGCCTGATGTGGAGGAGACGTGTAGGCCCCGAGCTCCACCCCGCCATTGTGATGCTTGTAGTGTTGTTTGCACATACAATTATTAGAGTGCTCAGGATGGAGCTACATAGCCTACATCAACTACAAATGTGATGGATATGACAGATGAATTGTTGAATAACACATATGGCATTGATACTTAGGTAAATTCAAAAAGTTCTTTTAATTTTCTTTATTAAATTATATTTTGAAATTTAAGAATAACTAAATTTGTAGAATTTTGATATGATGAAATTTCAGCTTGTCGGAGTGTTCATGAGACGTGCTCCATTCCTACAGACCCTTTTTTGTTCTCGACATTGAGTCCACAGGTATGCAACTAGTATTAAAGATATTATTATTACATTTGAACAATTGAATGTTATATTTGAATATTTGTCTCATAACATGCTTTGGATGTCAAATAGTTTCCTAGTGGACCTTCGACCTCCACACCTCGTAATTCATTTCCTCAAACAACTTACACTTAGGTAGCCTTTATTCATTAATGGTGTTGTAAAAAAATGTTAGCTAGTTTTCATAATTTTGTGTTTACAAATCTAAAAATTGATGAGAAACACAAACATTGCATGTGTATTCCTTGATTGTGTCACATTATCTTTTCCTAATTCACTTTTATTTCCTTTATTCCTTCCTAATCCCATTTTATTAACATTTAATAGCTCACCCTATTTTCCATGATCCCCTCCTAGCTCATCCCACTAATATCTTCTAGTCCATCCTATGTGTCATTATGCCCTTCTACTCCCATCGTATTGTACCCATTATTATTTCACCCTAGATGTTCCATGATCCCCTATGTACCACCCTATGTTCCTTTATCCATTCTATGTTATACCATCTTTATCCACGTTTCATTCTAGATAACTCTTCTCCATTATTACTACGCACAGGTCAAGCTCACACTTCATGTACTATAGTCAAACCCTAGACACCTCCTATTTCACCCTAGATGTTGCATTATTCCCTACTAATCACATCCCATTAACCTCTAATTGTCCACCCTATATATTTTTTTCTCATCCTAGCCCATCCCATCAATCTATACTAGTCCATCCTATGTTCCATTAACCCCTTCTACTCCCATCCCACTACCCTTTGTTATTTCACCTTATGTTCCATTATCCCCTCTTGGTCTTTTCCCACTATCTTTCCCTAATTCACCCTATGTTCCTTTATTCCCTCCTAATCCCATACCATTAACCTCTAATAGTTCACGCTATATTTTGTTATCCGATCCTAGCCCATTCCATTAATCTATTCTAGTCCATCCCATATTCCATTATTGCATTCGACTCCCATCCCATTGTACCCTCTATTATTTCACCATATGTTCCATTATCCCCTGTTGGTCTTGTCTCTTTATCCCTTCTATGCTATAGCACCTCCATCCAAATTTTATCCTATAAATCATTAGAATAAATCTTTCCTTCCACTCATTATTGACCAAAGTTGTCTTCTCCATTAATGTTGCACACCTCAACAACCAACTTCATGTGCTATAGTACATTAGTTCATCAGCATATGCAATATGAATCTCAATGAGCACTAAACTTTGGCATTTGCAAGATTTTGGACTATCCCAGTGGACTTAGTACTTTCACCATTCTGCGATCTATAAGCACTATACTGTAGTCTCAACTGAGGCCAACCATTTACTCTTTCATTTATGATAGTTATAAAGGGACTACCTGAACTTCTTTATATTATTGTTAGATATGTTGTTTCATTTGCAGTTGTTGACATCAGACAACCCTAGTGATGTTGGTGCCATGATGGACTGTGGAGTTGCTGCAGCAATAGCTAGTTATGATCCATTGAGAGAGGTATGCAACAGATTAGTCGATTTGACATTATATTTGCTCTTTTATGGTCTATTATAGAAAATTTTCATGATACTTTTATGTAGTTAATTTCTATCTTGATGGTTGCTACAGGTGGGTGTCACTCCAAATCATGGACGTGGTAATGTTGTAAATGTGCATGATGACTATTTGTATGTGGTAAGTGACTATATTTTATTATATGTCATTCCATAATTCAATTTCTATATATTAACATATATAATTTCTATTGTGTTAGATGCAGCTACAAAGGAGTCTAGAGAGGAGGTCTAGTGAGCGTGTTTGAAAGACAAGAGAACCAACAGACACTCCATCTAGCCGAATTTCTAAGGTAGCACGAGATCTTTTTCCTTCCCCTAGAGGGAAATGAGTATGTATTTAGGTCATTTGTTGTATGCCTGTGTGGAATTTTGGAACATATGTTTTGTACTATTGATATATACGTGACATTTTATGTCCATATGTCTCTTTTGTACAAAGCCTGTATGGCTTTTTTGGATATATTGTATATACTATTATCAATATATATCATTGTATAGTGTTGTAGCTTTTTGATTAAAGAAAATATTATCTTGCTACTACCATTCTTGAATGATGTTATCATGTGTATTGTGTAAATTGTATGCTTGAATGTTGTAGGTGTTACCTGTTTTTGCTACTATCCCAAACATATAGTTTTGTTTATATTTTACAAGTGAAAAGAGGGTACATTTTAAATTTTCTATGTCACATTCATGTGCATAAACAAAATTAGAAGACTGCAATACTACATTGCATTATGCAAATGCATATAACATAGAAGAGAATGCACAATCTTTTCAAAATTGTAGTCTTTATTGATAATATAAAAGTAGGATGTCCCGCACAAGTCTTGAGACTAACTATATGAATGCATATAATGGAAAACATTATACATTTATAGATACAAAAGAAAAATAATGCACATAAAGAGAAATAGGACCCGTCATTTCCTGAATGATGAATCCCAGTTTCTTTGTCCTGCATCATCTTCAGTCCCTCCTGCTTGTCCAGGCCTCCAATTGATGCTCTCCTTGTTGCTCCTAGATTCCCTACATTTGTAATGAAAATGTTGTTAGAGCAATGAAGGATCACTAGTCAAAATATGTGCATCCATCTATAAGCATATAATCTAATCCTTATGTGTATTCAAATATCCAAGCATACCATAAATGTCCAGGAAGACACGAAAGTGTAATCAAACACATCTATCATATGCTTGTTTTTATCTAACATGTTTGCTTCTTGTGCAAGTATAGGTGAAATCCTTGTTATTGTTTTGTTATATCTGTTTTCAGCATGTGGGATAAAATGTGGCTCCCACACGGGTTGAGCCCAACATGCTGCCCTCTATTAGAGAGGGATGATTACATTTTTTTATCACCATTGAATCTCTATTGATAGGTCCCATTAATCATGTTTTTATTGACAAAGATAGGCATCATTATTAATGGGACTCATTTCACATTAATGGTGATACTCCTTGCTAATAAAAGCATGTCATAAGACTCATTTGCAAGGATTCAATGAGGTCTTACTGACTTTTTCAATGAGGTTTAACAGGTTATCAAGTCAGGCTATTAGAAGATATACAAAGAGTGAAGGAGTTCAGTAAGAACATGATTTATAAGCATTCATAAGGACAGTAACATTTCCTATGAATGCAGAGGATAGTGCTTTCATCTCAAAGGGACAATATCTTTGTGTCAATCTCAAACTAATGGCAGAATTCAAGATTTAATGACAAAGTAAACTATGTCAAGGGTAAGAAATAAATCATAAAGAGTTAATAACTTGAGATAGTCAATGACTTGAAGAGCATGAATGTCATTAGCTATCAAATCTTTTGCAATAACATAATGAAAGGTCAGTGTTTTCAGTGAGCAGTTTTTTCCATGTTCACAAGCTATATAATGAATAGTACCAAAGTATAGAGTCAACTCTACAATGCCTTTCATCATCAAAAAAATTTCCAGTGTCTTGGAAAATAGCAAGAAGAATGGCAACTATAGAACATCAGCATTAACAAGTGATGAGGTGCTTTTAGAAGAGGGTATATCTTAGCACAGTCATCAATAGTTATCAAGAGCTATATGGGACAGTCATATTGATATGGGTTAGATAGAAGTAGCCTGCAAGTGATCAATGGATAATGAAAATACTTCAAGGGTATCTCAATTTAGGTAGCCTTTCATGACATTGAAGTGTTTTTAAGATATCCATGACAATGACCTCCTCAACAAATGTGATAGTCACTTATGATGACAAGGTTATTTGAAGCTAGGAGTGGATATTGGGCATAGTCTTATGAGAACAAAGACACAATGATTTGAAGACTAAGTTGACAGGATGATAGTGACCAAGCATTAAGTTCCAAGGCAAGTGACAGGATCATTAGGGGCTATGCACAACCATGTCAACATTAAGTGGCAGAGTTCAAGATTTAAATGACAATGCACAAATGAAAAGGAGAATTATTAAGGCATGAATTTGAGTTTGAAGAGTTAGTATGATGCAAGTTTAAAAAATTCAATTGGTGAGATCATAATGCATAGATGAATGTGAAGGATAGCCAACACACATCTGTGAGAGGAAAGTTTATGTAAGTCAGTTTTTGTTGCTAGATAGCCAATGAGAAACTAAGAAAGATAATGCTATTGCCAAGAAGATACTAGCAGGGTTTGATGAATTAACTCACTTGGGATCTGATCATGAGATCATGGAGTGCTAATCTACAACATTATATTTGGTTCCATTACATAAGTTAAATGTATTTGGGATGATAAAGCATTGTATTGTTGAAGATGACTCTGCTACAAAGGGGAGTGAACATCTGGCAGAGATTGTGCTTCATGAGAGTGACAGTAGGTAGATTTTCAAGAGACATAGGGAAATATGCCATTTTCATAAGGTAATCCAAGAAGGACAGTAAAATGTGACAACAGAGCTTCAAGCTAGTGAAAAGGTAGTGTTCATGAAGAAATGGAAAAGATGCATAGAGTCTTTGACTTATACCCGTACGATGTAATGTCATTGAATCATTTTTGCAAACCATTTTTACTTCATAGGGCCACATTTTTCTTATGGAAAAAAATCTCATTTATACTATAATCTTGCACAATCTTATTACAAAGGTGATTATGTCTCTGATGGTCACTATTATAGAGGCATCATAAAGAAGCAAAGATGCTCATTTTTCAATAAATTTAACATAAAAGAATGAATAAATCCCTTAATTCCTTTATAGAAATGATGAAGGGTCGATCACAAAGCAAGAGCATGAGAAACACAGAGAGCTTGAAATATACAGAAATGTAGAAATTTTTGTTCAAGGATCTCACCCAAGTTTTCAATTGTTTTTGCACAAGAATCTATTGAAGATGCTAGAGTTTGCTTCAGCTCTACCATATGGTGTCTATAGGAGCCTTCATCAAAACCCTTGGTCGTGCCCAAATAGTGCAAAGTGAAAAGAATGAAATGTGAGCTAAGTTTGAGCCTGTGGGATTCTTTAGGGTTTCTTTTTTGCCCTAAAGTTGGCTGATAAAACAATGGGATATCTTGCCTTTGTTTTAAAAATATTTCATTCATAACTAATGCCCTATGTAAAATGTGTTATCCCTTAGGCATATTCTGCAAGCCTTCATCAACTTTTCTCTTTCTCATGCTTTTGCAAGTTAAACAATGGCTCTTTTGGCATATTTCTTTCCAAATATGATCGAGTCATGCCTTTTTGTTGCATGAATTCAAATAAATTTGAAATGCAAAACATTGATTTAAGTGATAGTTATAAATCACTTTATTCAATGATATGTAAATGCAAGAGATAGAGGCGTTAGTCTTTAAGAATAAGTCAAAAGAGGATGTGGAGGAAGTTATCAAACATGTGCCACAAATCAAGGAGGTTGTTTTGACCATTTTTGAAGCATTTGGAGAGCATATAGGGAGTTGTTTTCCCATTTTTAAGGCTTTTTGGAGCATATTGGAGCAATTTTGGGACTTCTTGTGGTTGGTTATGGTCAAACTTGACCTTTTCAACATTTTGGAGCTCTTTTGGAGGAGTATTGGTTGCTATTTTTTAGGATTTTTGGAGGCATACGAGCTCATGGAGCTATAGATCCTATTTTGGTGCAACTATTTGGGATTTGATGGATATAGTCACTTTGTTGACTCATTTGTAGTCAGTTTTGATTATGCATTTTGTACTTAGTGGTTTTTTCAGTCCTTTGGCAGATGGAAGCATATTTCTGTAACTCTTTTGGGATATGAAATACAATGTTAACCTTGGATGCAATTGATATGAGATCTTGCCTACTTATTCTCTACATTATTGTGTGTTCCTAAGTGTTGGATCAAGTTATCTATGAGGTATTGATCATTTCCTTTTAACTTTGTCTCATGGTTTTAATACCTTTATGCAAAAAGTGTGTCAATGCAAGTTGCAACTTGTGTCTTGAAATGCAAAATAACTTTTAGTTGTGAAGATATTTTCCTGCTATAAGTTTGAGCTCTAGGACCTTTTTGTGAAATATTTATGCAAATATATACAGTAATAGGTTGTGCATATTTAGTTTATGTTATTACAGGCAAGTGTATGAAATTCTAAGTTTCATAGTACTTTTCAGTTTGGTGTATCACCCTTATTTTTCAAAATTTTGGTTTTAAGTTACGTATTTCTTTCTACCCTTTTCCCTGTCAAATCAGTAGAGTAGATTAACTTTAGGTGATAACCAACTAGGAGCCAGCCTTATCTAGAGATTCACTCCAAGTTCTAGGTGACCCGCAACCTAGGAGTGATTCCATGTTTCTCTAGAGTGCTAAGTCCTATAGCTTAGCTAGGGTGCAACTTTAAGAGATAACAGTAGGCATGGATTTTGTTTACATCTAATGCTTAATTAATTACTATTTATTGCTTAATAAGCTCCATCTAATGTGTATTGTGTAAATAAGCTCCATTCCTGGTGGTTTGTATCCTTTGCAATGCTTCAATTACTTGTGCCTCACTTTTTCACATGTATGCTTCACTTATTCATGTGTATACTTCACATATATTGCATGTGTTCATGTGTATGCTTCATGCTTCCAATGCATAGTAGCAAAAATCTTTTGGGGAAAAATTTGGCAAACCAAAAATATAAGAGTTTTTTAAAAAATTGGGAAAAAATCTAGAAAAAATCAGGAAAAATCATATTTTAAAAAACATAAAAAATTGTAGAACAAGAGATAAAAACTATTTTTTTTGAAATTGAAAGGAATTTCCATAGCATAGAGATATCGAGAGAAAATAAAATAAATATTTTAATTAATGAATTGTAAAAAGTAGATTTTTGTAGTTTATATTCATATTGTTGATTACATTGCATTGCACATCTTTCAAACTCAAAGCATTACTTCGCATTGCATAACCAATAACTAGATGTTGATAGATGACAAAATTTCAATTACAATATAATTTTTACAAAGTCAACCTAAGAAGTTATGTAATTACTTCACATTGCATAACTAATAACTAGGAGTAGTTGCCAATTGCACTTTTTTATCATGACATTCTATGAGACCAGATTTCTTTGAGGTATTTTTTCATATAGTTCATTGCCTTGTCTATGTTACCTTATTTTTCATACATGTCTACCAAAGTATTTTTTCAAACAGTTCACTTCCTTGTTGCTATGGCTAAAATCCTAAAACAAGTTCTTTCGAACAAGCTATGGATGCTTGGAAAAAATCTATCAAAAGCATAATAGTAAGTAGTAGCATAGACAAGGTAGTGAACTATTTGAAAAAATGCATCAAATAAATGTGGTGATGGAATTCCAGACAGGCCATAGACAAGTCAGTGAATTGTTTGAAAATATGCCTCAAATAAATGTGGTCTCATGGTGATGGAATGCCATGACAAGCCATAGACAAGTCAGTGAACTGTTTGAAAATATGCCTCAAATAAATGTGGTCTCATGGTGATGGAATGCCATGACAATCAAATTGCTTTTGATTGTCATGGCATTCCATCACCATGAGACTTCATTTTTTTGAGGCATTTTTTAAAAGAGTTCACTACCTTTTCTATGCTACCATATTTTTCATACATGTCTATCAAAACATTATATCAAACAGTTCATTTCCTTGTTCTTATGGCTAAAACCCTAAAACATGTGCTTTCAAACAAGCTATGGATGCTTGGAAAAAATATAGTAAAGCATAATAGCAAGCAATAGCATAGACAAGGCAATGAATTGCTTGAAAAAATGCCTCAAAGAAATGTGGTCTCATGGTGGTGGAATTCCATGACAAGAAAATTGCTATGCATTGTCATGGCATTCCATCACCATGAGAACACCTTTGAGGAATTTTTTCAAACAATTCACTACCTTGTATATGCTACCACATTTTTCGTACATGTTTACCAAAGCATTTTATCAAGCAGTTCACTACCTTGTTGCTATGGCTAAAATCCTAAAATAGGTGCTTCCAAACAAGCTATGGATGCTTGGAAAAAATCTATCAAAGCATAATAATAAGAAATAGCATAGACAAGGTAGTGAATTGTTCAAGAAAATATCTCAAAGAAATGTGGTCTCAATGTGCTTGTCATGGAATTCCATCACTAGGAGACCACATTTCTTTGAGGCATTTTCAAATAGTTCACTACCTTGTCTATGCTACCACATTTTTCATACATGTCTACTAAAGCATTTTATCAATCAATTCACTACCTTGTTCCTATGGCTAAAAGTCTAAAACAAGTGCTTTTGAACAAGCTATGGATGCTTGGAAAAAATATATCAAAGCGTAATAGTAAGCAATAGCATAGAAAAGGCAGTGAACTATTTGAAAAAATGCCTCAATGAAATGTGGTCTCATGGTGATGGAATTCCATGATAAGAAAATTACCTGGATTTTCATGGAATTCCATCACCATGAGACCACATTTCTTTAAAGCATTTTTTCAAACAGTTTACTACCTTGTCTATGCTACCACATTTTTCATACATGTCTACCAAAGCATTTTATCAAACAGTTCACTGTCTTGACACTATGGCTAAAAGCCTACAATAAGTGCTTTCAAACAAGCAATGAATGCTTGGAAAAAATCTATCAAAGCATAACAGTAAGCAGTAGCATAGACAAGGTAGTGAATTGGTTTAAAAAATGCCTCAAAGAAATGTGGTCTCATGGTCATGGAATTTCATGACAATCCATAGCAATTCGCTTGTCATGGCATTCCATCATACCATGAGACCACATTCTTTGAGGTTTTTTTTCAAAATTTCACTACCTTGTCTATGCTACCACATTTTTCATACATGTCTACCAAAACATTTTATCAACTAGTTCACTACCTTGCTACTATGGCTAAGAGCCTAAAATAGGTGATTTTGAACAAGCTATGGATGCTTGGAAAAAATCTATCAAAGCATAATAGTAAGCAATACAATAGACAAGGCAATGAGCTGGTTGGAAAATTGCCTCAAGAAAATTTGGTCTCATGGTGATGGAATGCCATGACAATCCATAGCAATTTTCTTGTATTGACATTCGTCATGTCATTCCATCACCATGAGACCACATTTCTTTGAGGCATTTTTTCAAACAATTCACTGCCTTGTCTATGGTCTCATGGTTTTTCTTCACATGAAAATCAGCATAATAGTAAGCAACAAGCTAGATGGTCTCATGGTTTTTCTTCACGTGAAAATAAACATATGACATCAAACCATAAATCATGGATATTGAATATTCGGATCCAATGTTTCACTAGCAGGTTGAGTTTTGCATCTCAGCAAGGGTGGACTATTATGTGACAACAACTACAGTTCAAACTCTTAAAAGATTCAGCCGGTTGAATGTCACTCAGAGCGATTCGGTGTGTTTGTGTGTGAAAGAGGACCATGCCTAGTGTAAACATATCCACTTGAACACATTGGAATAGTTCATTTGGTCACACAAATTATAGAACAAAAGTTGCACCACTTTGCAACTTTGCATTACTTGCATTTGACAACTTTTTCCCCAAGTGAAAAGTCACCACCATAAGGAAATGCCTCCAAGATAGCAAAAACTGAGAGAGGTTATTGTATAGGGGCCCAACATGATCCCATATCCTCAAACAAGAAGTTTCTAAACATCACAATGTCCAAATAACAACATGTTGAATATTTCAATCATTTTGCACTTCAGACTCTTAAGGGATTATGTCAATAACAACATGCTAAAGATTGAAGTCATTTTGCACTTCGGACTCTTAAGGGATTATGTCAGTTGAACGTAGCTTGAAGTGATTTGGCATGTTAGGATGTGAAAGAGGACCATGCCTAGTGTAAATTTACCCACCCAAACACGTCAGAATAGTTTGTTTGGTCACACAAGTTGCAGAACGAAAGTTGCACCACTTTGCAACTTTCAACTACTTGCATTTGACAACTTTTTTTCCAAGCAAAAAAATTTCACCACAGAAAAAATCCTCTGAGATAGTGAAAATTGAGAGAGGTTATTGTAGAGAGGCCCAACGCAATCCCATAGGCTCAGACAAGAATTTTCTAAGCATCACAATGTCTAAGTAACAACATGTTGAAGTTTGCAATCATTTTGCACTTTGGACTCTTAAGGGATTCGACCGGTTGAATGTAGCTCAGAGAAATTCAACATGTTTGGGTGCAAAAGAGGACCATGCCTAGTGTAAAATACCATTTTGGAGGTGTTGGAATAGTCTGTTCGGTCACACAAGTTGTAGAACAAAAGTTGCACCACTTTGCAACTTTCAACTACTTGCATTTGACAACTTTTTCCCTGAACGAAAATTTGCCACCATAGGAAAAGACCTTTGAGATAGTGAAAATTGAAAGGGTTTATTTTAGAGGGGCCCAACATGAACCCATAGACTCAAATGAGAAGTTTCTAAGTATCACAGAGTCTGAGTAACATCATGCTAAAGTTTGGAGTCATTTTTCACTTTGGACTCTTGAGGGATTTTGTCAATTGAATGTAGCTCAAAGTGATTCTACGTGTTTGGGTGTCAAAGAGGACCATGCCTAGTGTAAAAATACCCACCCGAACACATGAGAATATTTTGTTTGGTCACAAAAGTTGCAAAACAAAAGTTGCACCACTTTGCAACTTTTAACTACTTACATTTGACAACTTTTCCCCAAGCGAAAATTCACCACCACAGGAAAAGGCCTCTGAGATAGCAAAAACTAAGAGAGGTTATTGTAGAGGGACCCAACATGATCCCATAGGCTTAGATAATAATTTTTTACACATCATGATGTTCACTTAACAACATGTTGAAGATTGTAGTCATTTTGCACTTTGGACTCTTAAGGGATTCAATTGATTGAACATAGCTTGGAGTGATTCGACATGTTTGGGTGTGAAAGAGAACCATGCCTAGCATAAACGTACCCACCTAGACACATTGAAATAGTTTGTTTATTCATATGATTTGTAAAACAAAAGTTGCACTACTTTGCAACTTTCAACTACTTGCATTCGACAGCTTTTTTCCCAAGTGAAAATTCGCCACCATAGGAAAGGCCTCTGAGATAGTGAAAACTGAGAGAGGTTATTGTAGAGGGGCCCAACACAAACCCATAGGCTCAAACAAAAAATTTCTAAGTGTTACAATGTTTGAGTAACAACATGCTGAAGTTTGCAGTCATTTTGCACTTTGGACTCTTAAGGGATTCTGCCAGTTGAATGTAGCTTGAAGTGATTTGACATGTTTGGGTGTGAAAGAGGACCATGTCTGACATAAACCTACCTACATGGATGCATTGAAACAGTTTGTTTGGTCACATGAGTTGTAGAATGAAAGTTGCACCACTTTGCAACTTTCAACTACTTGCATTTGACAATTTTTTTTCTAAGCAAAAATTCTCCACTATGGGAAAAGGTCGCTGAGATAGCAAAAATCAAGAAATTTTATTATAGAGGGGCCCAACACGATCCCATAGGATCAAAAGATAATTTTTCAAGCATCACAGTGTCCGAGTAACAACATGTTGAATTTTACAACCATTTTGCATTTTAGACTCTTAAGGGATTCAGCCGGTTGAATGTAGCTCAGAGAAATTTTGCATGTTTGGGTGTGAAAGAGGACCATGCATAGCATAAATGTACCCATATGGAGGCATTGGAATAGTCTATTTGGTCACACAAGTTGTAGAATGAAGTTGCACCACTTTGCAACTTTATAGTGCTTGCATTTGACACTTTTTCCATCAAGTGAAAACTAGACACCACGAAAAATGACTTTGAGATAACAAAAATCGAGAGAGTTTATTGTAGAGGGGCCCAACGTGATCCCATAGGCTCAGTAAGATATTTTGTAAGCATCACGGTTTATGAGTAATAGTCTGTCAAAGATTGTTGCCCTTTTGCACTTTGGACCCTTAACGGATCAAGCCAGTTGAACATAGCTTAGAGCGATTCGGCATGTTTGGGTGTAAAAGAGGACCATGCCTAGTGTAAACGTACCCATGCGGATGCATTGGAACAGTCTGTTTGGTCACACGAGTTGCAGAATGAAACTTACACCACTTTGCAACTTTACATTACTTGCAATTGACACTTTTTCCATCAAGTCAAAATTGGACACCATAAAAAATGACTCTAAGATAACAAAAACCAAGAGAGGTTATTGTAGAATTTCCCTACGTGATCCTGATGCCTTAGAAGAATGCCCGTAACTAACACGATATCCGAGAAACAAGCCATCAAAGATTGCTGCCCTTTTGCAATTTGGACTGTTAAGGGATTACGTTGCATAAATTACAAATATTTGAAGGTAGTAATAAATTTCAAATTTTGATTAAACCTCATTACAAGTGTTTATTTGAATAGACTGTATGCTATATTGATATTGATATATAATCATTAGGTTGATTCATTTTAATTAATGAATTTTTTATAATAAGTAAGTCAATTGGTAAAGTTGATATTACATTCCCATCATTCTATTGAATGTATTGTACATTAAAAATATTCTATTCCTTCTACCTACTCACTTATTTATATTATTCCTTAATATATTCCTCAAGTTTTATCTTAATTTGTTACATTATATTCTACTTTATACAAATATTTTTCTAGTGGGATGAGTCCCTTATAAAATGTATCTCTTCCTAGGGATGACTTGTCAACCAAGAGCTCTGTAACCTATCTATGGTGGTTTACTATAGGTTTTTGTACTCTATCTTTGTACTCTACTATTTTCCCCACTAACACCATCCCACCTTTCAAAACTATGTCTTGTCCTCAACATATATTTGTTATCTCAATTGATTGGAAAGATAGATTTATAGATTTATTTGAGATGGGAAAAGGTGTTATCCCACTAAACTTTGGCTTGTTGGAGTAGATGAAAATGTAGGGGCAATGTATGCCTCATAGAAATGGGGTCTCACAATGATGTACATCATTGTGAGACCCCATTGAACTATGAGGCATACGATACCCCTACCTTGTCAACCCTACCAAATTGGCAAGCTAGTAAGCTCACTAGCTTGCCAATTCGGTAGGGTTGACAAGGTAGGGGCAGTGTATGCCTCATAGAAATGGGGTCTCCTATCAATTTTTATCTTGTTCTTGATGATAACGATTCTCTTAGAATAACACTTCCTTGTTTTCCAAGATTGCTATAAGTAGAATGGATTTTGTGGTAGATTTTGATATGAAATGTGAATTATTTCTACAATGCAAGCTATGGATATGAGATTGATGAAGCTATTGATGATGCTAACATGGAGATGAGGATATGATTCTACAATGAAGTATTTGCAACTACAATGCTATGGATATTGATATGCTATGCTAATGAGAATGCAATGATAATGATAATGATAATGCTATGATCATGATGATGCAAAGAAAAAGGCATGCTTTTGGATAATTGATATGAGGTTTAAGCATCATGTAAGTATGATAGCTCTTGTGCATGTTAAAAATGGAGGTGATGAGCTTCCTTTTATAAGCTAAGTAATTGTACATGCATGTGGCACAAGATCAACAGTTGGAGAATTGGTCTTGTGACATGTACAATGAGGATTGGATTGGTTGGGATGAGGGAGATAAACTAGGAATATGTTCCTCCTACATTGACAAGGTGGAGTGAAAGATGGGAAAAGAAGCCACTTGTCACAATGCTCACAAAGACCATAAGTACAAAGGTCTTAGAAGGAGTATTTCCTTATTATGATGTTGGAGGGAATATAGGAGTTATGAGATTAGTGTCTCATAGTGTCCTTTGACTATGCTGACATGGAGAGACCAAGTTCTAAAAAATAGGGATGGTGGAAAAGAAATAGGGCATGTGTTGAGAGATAAATATTCAATTAAATATTAAAAATATTCAATTATTGGTACAACATGGTGAGGTGTCATGTGAAGTATCATGTGAGGTGTAAGGTGACATGGAAGATGATGTGGATCAACATGGTACCTAAGGCTTCAATTACAAGATGACTCATATATAGACTCTTCCCTAAGGCTACCAGATTGCCAAGAAGCCATGACTGATAAGGTGTAAACATGCAAGGGAAAAATATAAACAAATAGATTTTATGTCTTCAACATGACAATGAGCAACACTCATAACGATGGAAATAAAATAATGTAGCTTTAAATCCCATCTACTGCACATGAAATATGAGGCATTGAAAACACCAAAAATATCATGACACAACTACAGAAATACATCCTTTTGTTCTATCAGCAGATTCGTCGCCTCAATGATGAGGAAAACCTGGAATCAAACATTCTTCAATGTTGTAAATCAATTTTGGGTTCACCAACTAGCAAAGTTGGTGTAGGGGAACCTAGGTTTTCATGCCCCAAGAGGGTTCAAAAAGTGAAATTTTGTTGTGCTTGAGTCAATTTCATGTAATAAGGTCTTATAATACCATTTCATAGGTGTTTGGGTCAGTTTGAGTCATTAGAGGGTGAATTAGTATGTAAATGCAAAAAATTGGCAATGTTGTCAAGTGGAAGTTGAAATGTTGGAAGATGAAAGATTAGTTTGTAACCATTTTGGAATGGTTGGAAATTCCTTAAAATGGCTTGTATCATTGACTATAAGGTTGGATTGTTGAGATTTGAAGTTTTGAGCAATGAAAACCTTATTTTCTATAATTGTATGAACGTTCTTTGTTGCTACAGGGAATTTTACAGATTGCTAGTGAATTGTATGGTCTAAAATTTGTTTGAAGCATGTAAAGGGAACTCTTAACTTCATTTAAGTTTTTGTGTGATCAATTTTTATGGAGTTTGTGAAAATATATTAGCATTTTAGTGAAACCGGTCAAAAACCCTACCCATGGTTCCTAGTGGACTTGTAAATTGCATTTCTTTCCATTCCCATAGTAGAAATTCCTAAAAATTGGTGGAATGGCTTATAATTGTATTATTTTCATTCCTAAAACTTTCAAGCTTTAGGGTTTTGGTTGGCATGTGTTTTGGTGATGCCCTAGGTCTACTCTTTTCATGTTTTAAGCTTAGTTACAAACTGGACAGTCCATTTTTGACCTTATCATTTCAAAGTAACCCCACCTAGTTTTAGGATATGTTGAATAAAATCCAAAAGGGTATTCCAAAAAAATCTTACATTTTTAATAGCAATTCTAAAATGAAATTTATGCCCAAAAAACCCAAATTGTTGCCCCCATGTTTTAGGTTTTAAGAGCAAGTTGTCAAGAACGAACAAGAATGCCCATTTTCACCATTTGTATTAAAACCCTAGTTGTGTTGTGTTAATTTTGTTGTGAGTGAGGCCACCCTAATTTGAATCAAGAGTCTTCAACAAAATTTTAACCCACCAACAATCTATCCCTGATAATGGTGTCAATTTTTTTGGTGCACAAACTCACTGTAATCCACTACTCTAAAACATTAAACAACCACCTAGGCCAGGGGTGTCAACAAGGAGGTTGAGAATAGATTTATCATCAAGTAATGAATGGATTAAGGCCAACTAAATGAGAGTGAGTCTTATCTCCTACACTTTGAGCTCGACTAAACTTAGGAGGGATATCCTAGAGGTATGTAAACTAGATGAACAACTAAAAATGGTGTCTAGACCCAACTCACTCCCTTGACTCCAAAGCTTGTCACTAAGCAAAGAGGAATTAGCCACAAGAGGACCTCTAATAGAGCTGATTTTATCCTACTCTTACCTTGCACCTACAAATGATAACAACAATATATCCCCCAATAAATGAATCCACTTAACTTAGCATACACATGGGTAAGATGGAAGGTGTTACATGCATGATCATGGAGATGACAAGAAGAATGGTTTTCAATATATTAAATGTGTATTAGCCTTTACCAATCAAACCAGTGCCTTCTCCATTGGGTAATAGAGTCACTAATTTATAAGGGAGAAAGAAGTGTAGGGAATAAATGCATAAAGGATTCGAATGAGCATCTTCATCATGATGTATTTATCTCATCTCTCACAACAAAAATTATTTAATAATCATAATAGAACTAGAACCATCCACATGAAAAAAATGAGAAGAGCATCACAAAACATTGCAATGAATTAAGACACTGTCACATATCTCTCTAATCATCTATTAAATCCATATCAACAAATGTGATAGGGAAAATGAAAACAAGTCACCTTGCAAGATAGTTACAAACTACATGGAGACATTTGTGTGAGCATCTGTCACTAAATCAACTTTCCCATGCATCAAAAAACAAGTATTTTCCCTCCTAAAACAAGTTGCACTCATCATAATATAGGAAGAAATCCATGAATTTGTAGGTTAAAAATGTTGCCCATACATCATTGTGAGACTCCATTTCTATGAGGTATACACTGCCCTTACCTTGTCAACCCTACTGAATTGGTAGCAAGCTTGTGAGCTCACTCACCGATTTTCCAATTCGGTAGGGTTGGCAAGGTAGGGGCGGCGTATGCCTCATAGAAATGGGGTGTCTAGTTTTCCAATTTGGTAGGGTTGACAAGGTAGGGGCAGCGTATGCCTCATAGAAATGGTGTCACTTATGAGGCGATAGCACACGCTTCACTTCCATTGAACCCTACCTAATTGGCAAACCAAGGAATGAGCTCACGCTTGCTGCCAATTCGGTAGGGGTTGACAACGTGGGGGTAGCGTGATGCCTCATAGAAAGTGTGTCATAGTGATTTCATCAGTGACATTTATTTATGAGGCATATCTACCTACCATCAATTGGCCAAGGGCAAGCCAGTGAGCCCACCAGATTGTCAATTTGGTAGGCTGACAAGGTAGGGTCAATGTATGCCTCACAAAAATGGGGTCTCATGGTGATCTAGTGAGCTCACCGGCTTGCCAATTCAAGAGGGGTTGAAAACATAGGGACAACGATGCCCTATAGGAAATGGGGTCTCACGGTGATTTACAAGCTTGTAAGCTCAAGAGCTTGCTAAGTATTTGGCTTGCCAATCTTGTGAGGATTGACAAGGTAGGGTAGTGTATGCCTCATAGAAATGGGGTCTCACAAGGATGTACAACCTCGAGACAAAATGAAAAGGGTTGAGAATCATCGATATAGTGGGGACATTAATTGGAGAGGTGAGTTCACAACCTTTTGATGCAAATAATAATGATGGAAGGAGTTCTAGGGTTTATAGAAGAGCAATAAAATATGCCTTTGTACAATATAAGACATTGTTTCAGAATTTGTCATAAATACACATCATTTTCCTTCAAGACAACTTTAAATGTAAACCATAAAGCATTACAACTAACTTTAAATGTAATATACACATTTAATTGAGGCATATATTAAGGAATATACACATTTGCATGTATTAATTTCTCATAATTTTTGTATATCAAAAAACACACTAAGTAAATAACAAATATTACAATAGTGATGGAAGAACATCTTGAAAATATTCCCATTTCTCAATACTTGTAGCAATACATACATGGAAATAATCCTCCCATTTGCAGCCCAAATCATGAAATATATTATACAAGAAGAAACAAAAGGAGTTGTTGCCCAGTTTCTTTTCTCCAATCCACCTCAGGTGGTCCAATTATTTGCATTCCAAAATACTTCCAAAAATGTACATCCCCTGCTCCCTTGGAAACACATGGGTAGTAGCCTCCTCGTGGTTGTGTACTCTCACTGGAATTTGGTCCACAAAAAACTTGCAAAAGCCTATCAATTTCAGACATGGCCTCACATAAAAATCATTAAAAGACCAATAACTGAATAATGTCAGACATACACCTTTTGATGAGATATATCATCACCTTCTTGCATGCTATAAGTAGATCAATTGAAGGTCCTACAATAGTGATGTGGCCCATATTATGCTACTTTCTCATTTCTCAATGATCCTATGTATAAATTTCAAATATATCACTAACATAATTAACATAAAACATGTATCATATAAGAATCTGATAAATCTATGAAATGGAAAAGAAAGAGAAGATTGAGAACTAGAAAATGCACCAGAAGCCAATGTTTCTCATACTACTGAACACTTGCACTAGCAACCGATGTTTTTTTCTTAAGTTGAAAAAATTAAGTATTACCTAAAATCACAAATGCATCAATGACATTCTAAATTCATATGATATCAAACACCAAAAGAGAATACCAACTTAAAGGTGATCAATAGAGAGCAACATATAATCATCATTTGTAAATTAACAATAATGCAATTTTGCAAACCCTTCTACAATCAAACTTAATCGCTTGAAAGCAAGCAGTGATCAATAACATGACTTCACAAATTCAATGTGCATATTTACAAATCAATCCAGGGAACCATCCGGGTCTTCTCTACTCTTTATTGTGTCAAGTATTGCCTCTTAGTTGGACTCATGTACTTTCCACAAGTTCTTGTTCGTGGGTTTGCCCTTATATTTGATCAAATGAACATTAGTGGTGATGACAAGGTTTGAGTAATGAAGAATCTTTCAATGTGTTTCGAAGTCCTCAAACAACCAAACTGCAACATTCTTAACTGGGTACCTTTTAAGCCATGTTCCAGTAACAACCATTGAACCTGCAGGATATTCTATGTTTTCTCCATCTATAATTGGGGCCTTCAATTTATTTTTGGCCTTGATACAATGACATAGGTAATAATATGCACCCTCTTCATTGTCTTCATTTGTAATTGTAATTAGGGAAAGATTTTTGATTAAGTGCAATAGACATAATAACTAAATCCCCAATCAACAATAGAGCACAATGAAAACAAGAAGCAAAATAAGATGAAACAACATCACCTAGTCTTCAAGCTTCCATTGGTTGACCTCCATTGGCCTTCTCCATCTTGCTGAAAATGGTATACTTGCCCTCAGAATTGAAGTGCAACTATAGCCTATGCCAAATACAAGCAAAATATTGAAGTAATATGTATGCTCAAGTACTCAAAAGCTCTCAAGCATATTGTGTCTAACTCTTGTCTGTCCAAAATGACTTGAAAGAGGGCCTTTTAAAGAATTCCAAATTGAGAATGAATGGCCAGGATTAAAAGTTGGTGAAGCCCTAAGATCATAGGCCAAGAATCAATGTCATAAGGAGGATTAGGGTTAGGGCAACATTAGGTCAAAGTTAGGGCAATCCTTGAAATGAAGGGTTGAGATTCAGGTGGAGACAATCAAATCAATGGTGGAGAAAAATAGGTAATTGGAAAATAGAAATTATTTAATTTATGGAGGAATGTTGACTTATGAATTAAATAATGGTTTAATTCATAAATGGCAATGAGACAAAAGACAATATTTATAATTATTTTAATTATTTATTTGGTGGGATGGAATGTGGGATAAATAAATGAGTTTATTTGATAAATAATAATGTTATAGAGGAAATAAGGATTGATCAGTGATGCATTTAAATAAATAAAAGTAATTTATTTATTTAAATAATCATGGAGGAATGGACATGATTAGATAATTGAACTATGTGAGGGAGAAGCATGGTTGTCATAGAAAAATATGGTTTGCAAGTTAAGGCCATTTTTATGTGTCTACATTTTGCCCCTCTTTGACATGATGCAGTTTATCGCATTGTGTCAAAGAACAAGTAAAAAAAATATGCCCCAGTTTGAAAGTGAGGAGAGGAAGGATGACGAGGAGGTAGTGGTATGCCCCCTCAAGAGGACAAGTGGGTTGAAAGAATGTGATTGTGCTCTCGAAATGGATGAGAGGACTAGAGGATGAAGGAATAGAAGAAAGGTTAGCGTGGAAATCATGGATGTGAGGATGAAAAATGAATACTTCAATATTTTTCCAAATAACATCATAGGCGTTGCATAATCATCATTGGGCAGTAAAATGTGACAAATGGACAACAAACACCATGATATGACATAGACCAAGGTGTGCAAGGTCATCCACTTGCGAAAAACAGACAACCATAGACAAGGAATGTCCTAACTCATACTAAAGGCCAAGTTGCCCCAGTCTTTTTGTCAAGACACACCAAAGACAACAATCAAGGAAAATTAGGCCATGAGACATCATTGCACCTCTAAATCCTTCATGGGACATCCTTGAGGTAGCTAGTAACATGACCAAGAGATAAAACAATAAAAACAAAAAACAAAATAGACCAGCAAAATCAACAGCCATTCAATATGTTTGCCAAGATTTGTGTGTCAAAGGTTGATTGCATGATAGTTTGACAATTTGATAGTCTAACAGTATTGATGATTTGACAATACCTATCGTCAGGAAGGACACATCCTAAAAATTCCAATGACTACGTGATGAAGCCTATCGTAAGGAAGGACACATCCTAAAAAAGGCCATTGACTATGTGACAAAGCCTGTCGTCAGGAAGGACACATCCTGAAAAGGCCAATGACTGTGATGAAGCCTATCATCAGGAAAGACACATCCTGAAAAGGAATTTGACGTTTTGACGGGGTCCAATTCCAAGAAGGACACATCTTGAAGGGGACCATAAAGTGACTAGGTTGACATTGTGTTGGCAATTTGACGGATGTTTGGCTTGATGACTGATTGGGCTATATTGTCTATTGGTTCGCGATTTGAATGTTGACGTTGAAATGATTGTCTTGTTTCTGAGTGTGACTATGTCTGACTTATTTGACCGAAATGGAAAACCCTAAAGGATTGACCTAGGTGACCTTGGGGGCTCATCGATAGATGGCCTTGCCTATGTCATGCACTCAGAGACCTCGTAGTTCGACAAGGACGGACAAACATATTGAAGATGGATTGACATGTTTTGACTTGACCAGACAAACCCTAAGTGACTGAACCTAGGGGGGCCTCGGGGGCACATCGATTGATGGCCTTGCCTATGTAGCAAATGCGCAGAGACCACGTAGTTCAACAGGGAAAAGATTGAATAGTATGACTGATGTGACTGACTTGACTATCATTGACTCTATTTTTGGAAAAAATTGTGATGTTATTTGGATGTTTTTGTGCTTTCTTCGTGACATTTTTTGATTTTTAGGTCTTTTTTTATCATTTTTTTAATTTTTAATTTTTTTTAATTTTTTTTAGGATTTTCTCAGGACTTTTAATGGTTTTTAGGATTTTTTCAGGACTTTGAATGATTTTTAGGATTTTTTCAGGACTTTTTCAATTGTCAAGACCATGTATGATACCCACTGTAGTCTCATGATAAAATATTGCCCCTAGTCAAGTTGATGAAAAGGACACGATTGGTATGAACGATAGGCAGTGCAAAAGACTTTGATGTCAACCATTGTCGGTCATGGAAAGAAACGTCATGATGTCAGGGTGAAACATTGTGAGGAATCTCAGAAAAATGGATGTTTATTATGGACTAAGGTAGATAGAGTGATAGTAGATGTCAAAGCAATGACTGACTACACATGGCACCTGTTTGCTAGGTTTTCACCATGGTACTTATCCAAAGTGCCTATTTACCAAGTTTTCACTATTGGATGAATTATTTCTCTTTATTTTTGTCATTTTTTATTATTATTTTTTTTGGTGTCACCAGGAGGCCTGTTTGTCAGGTTTTCATCCAAGTGACGATATTTTTGTATTTTTCAATTTTTTTTGTATTTTTAATGGTTGTCGGCCAAACTTTTTGATGCTATGTATAGAACTTGCGTAAATGCAAACTGTTGATTGGATCTATGAATTGTTCACCATCTGGAGTAGCCAACTGATATGCACCAGAACCAAATGACACAGTGATGATGTATGGACCTAGCTAATTGGGCTCAAACTTGCCTAGTTTTTCTCTATCGGACTGATTCTTAGGATTTTGCATGAGAACCAGGTCACCAATGTCAAATTTCTGAGTCATCACTCTTTTGTTGTAGCTTCTGCAAAGATGATTTTTATATGCCTGTAAGTGGTTCAAAGAATTATGTTTGTGTTCATCTAGCATTTCTAATTCATGTAATCATGACTGTCGATATTCTTCATCAGTGATCAGACCTTTCATAGAGACTTGTAGGGATGGAATTTCGACCTCTATGGGTAAGATGGCTTCAGCTCCAAAGACGAGGGAAAATGGAGTGGCTCCAGTGGGAGTATGAATGCTAGTGTGATATGCCCACAAAGCAGGATTGAGATGTATGTGCCAGTCACAACCAGCATCATTGATGGTCTTCTTAAGAAGTTTGATGATTGTTTTATTAGATGCCTCAGCTCGACCATTTCCTTGTGGGTAGTAAGGGGTGGAGAAGTGGTGTCGAATATGGAAGCATTCACAAAGTTCATGAACATCCTAATTTTTGAAGGGACGACTGTTATCTGTGATGATGGATTGTGGAATACCATATCGACAGATGATATAGTTGAGGATAAACTTGGAAAAAAAATTCAGTAATGTAAGTGAGTGGGATGGCTTCGATCCACTTAGTAAAGTACTCAGTGGCAGTAATGATGAATTTGTGGCCATTGGACGAGGTAAGATGGATATTTCCCACGAGGTTGAGTCCCCATTGTGCGAAGGGCCAAGGAGAAGTAATCGACCGAAGTTCCTGCGCTGGTGCATGAATCAAGTCACTGTGTATCTGAGAATCAAGTCACTGTGTATCTGACATTGGCGACACATTCTGAAAAATTCAAGTGCATCTTTCTCAATGGTTGGCCAGTAATCCCAAGTCTTGTTATCTTTTTGGCTAAAATAGGACCACTCGAATGGGATCCGTATATACCCTCATGTACCTCTCGCAAGGTCATTCGTGCTTCGTCAGTGTCAAGACATCGAAGAAGGGAGTTATCAAAGCTATGACGGTAAAGGGTATCACTGAGGATGGTGTATCTAGCGGCTTTTCGGATAAAGGACTTTCGTTGGTTATTGGATAGGTTGGGGGGAAGGGTTTGGGACTTGAGGTACTCATAAATGTCTTGATACCATGGAGAATTGGGACCAACAAGCTCACAAACCATCTCTAATTCTGGTATGTCATATGCAAGAACCAAAAGTTGTTCTACCAAAAATTCAAATTGAGGCATATTACTAGGAATGTCCAGGAGAGAGCCAATTGTGGCCATTGCATCTGCTGCCTTATTTTGTGTTCTTGGAACTTGCTCAAAAGTCACCATGTGAAAATATCTTTGAAAGCTGTCAAACATTCATTTGTAAGGCATTAATTTCTCGTCCTTAGTGTCATAGTCATCATTGACTTGGTTAATGACCAATTGAGAATCGCCATAGACATGAAGTGTTCTAATTTTCCATTTGATGGCCATTCTGAGTCCTGTGACAAGTGCCTCATATTCTGCCACATTATTTGTACATGGAAAAGCAATGCGGAAGGACTTAGGAATGGAGTCTCCTTGAGGGGTGATAAACAATATTCCTACCCCCGAGCCATGATTAGTATGAGATCCATTAAAATATAGCCTCCAAGGTGACTTAGCTTCTGTATGAAATATTGACTCATCTAGAAAGTCTGCTACTAGTGGATGATCACCCTGTATAGGTGCGTCTGCCAGTTGGTCTGCTATCACTTGTCCCTTTATCACCTTTCTTTCAACATATTGAATATCATACTCACTCAAGATCATTACCCATTTTTCCAGGCGACCTGTCAATGATGCGCGACTTAGGAGATATTTTAGGGGATCAATCTTCGCCACTAAGTATGTCTGGTGATTCAGCATGTAGTGTCTTAATTTCTGAGCCGCAAAGACAACTGCTAGGCAAACACGTTCGATGGTTGTGTAATTTAGGTCATATCCAACCAGTGTCCTACTGATGTAGTATATGGCCCTTTCCTTTTCTTCATGGTCATTTTGTGCCAATAATGCCCCCAGTACTGAAGTTGTTGCAGAAATGTATAGAATCAAAGGTTTCCCTTCAATTGGTGGCATTAAAACAGGTGGTGACAGTAGATATTCTTTTATTTGTTGGAAGGCCTCCTGACATTTATCTGTCCACACAAAAGGGATACTTTTGCGCAGAAGATACTGAAATGGGTGACACTTGTCTGCCATATGAAGCGTCAGATGGATTGTAACCTGCCTTGCAATGTCTTGAGTTCACTTATCCCTTTTGGAGGAGGCATGTCTAATATGGCTTTCACCTTGGCAGGATCGACCTCAATGCCTCTACGAGAAATAATGTACCCCAAAAGTTTTCCTGATGTTACGCAAAAGACACATTTCTTTGGATTCAAGCGGACCTTGTATTCTTCCAGTCTCTTAAAAAATTTGTCTAACACCCTCAAGTGGTCTTTTCGTGTCAAAGATTTTTCCAAAAGGTCATCTACATAATCTTCCATTATATTGTGCATCATGTCATGGAATATGGTTGTCATGGCTCTCTGGTACGTGGCACCTACATTCTTAAGACCAAAAGGCATGACGTTCCAATAGTATGTGCCCCAAGGACATATGAAGGTTGTTTTGTGTTGATCTTCAGGGGCAATACAAATCTGATTATAACCGGAAAAACCGTCCATGAGGGACAACATCTCATATCCTGCCGAAAGGTCAACTATGATATCGATGTTTGGAAAGGGAAAGTCAACCTTTGGACAAGCTTTATTCAGCTCCAAAAAATTTGTGCAAATGCGGATTTGACCGTTTGGCTTTGTGACTAGTACAAGATTTGATATCCATTCGGCATAGTCTATGGACCGTATGAATCCCACATCTAACAATTTCTTAAGTTCAATTTTGACTAACAAGGTGATTTGTGGGTGCATCTTTCACAGCTTCTGTTTCACTGGCTTGGCATCTGGAAATAATGAAAAATGGTGCAAGACAAGTTCTGGATCCAACCTAGGCATATCAGCATAAGACCATGCAAAGTTGACCTTATGCACTAAAAAGAATTTGTGGAACTCAAATTTCTCTTCCTCTATCAAAGATGTCGCAAAGAGGACCATCTTAGGATCTTCTGTTGTAGATATGTTTACTTCCATAGTGTCCTCTATGAGCATGGAAAATTTTTCTTGAGTTACGGGGAGAAAGTCTAGTCCTCCATCCTTAGGTTCCTCAAAGAGGTTTTCACCTTCGGATATGTCCTTTATTTTTACTTTTTTATCGTCCAAAGGTGCCTTTTTGTTTTCACCTAAAGACGTGTCATTTTTTGCTTTATTTTTATTTTTCATTTTGCGACTAGAGGACGAAGCAGTCTCCCCAAAGTAAGCAACACAATCTAGGTCAATGGAAAATCTAGCCTTGTGGTCTCCACTTGGTATACCCTCACACAGTCCCGTGAATTCTACAATGGCCTCATCATTTTGAAATATGTCCATAATTGGCGGGCCTTGTTGATCCCAATTGATTAGTTGTGGGTATAGACTAAGGAAATACCATCATCAGTATTGGTGAATGGTGGGTAGGATGTGGAAAGCATGTCGATGGATTCAAAGAGGTTAAAGATAAAATTGTCATCATCGGGCTCTATATCATATTCTATCCAGTACTCTGTCTCACTTGATTCACACTCATCAGCAAAGTAAGGAACAAAGGGAGTGGAGGCAGGGTCCATAGTGTCATGTGGCAATTCAAATGAATCTGAATGATGGTCATTAGGTTCAGCAGGGTAGACAAGTATGTCAGGATTATGGTCAACAAGAGTAGAAAAGGATCCAAACTTGGTGTTGTTTGGTGTTGTGTCAATTTTGAACATTTTCCAAAATCTCTCTTCAAATGTAGGCTCTCCAGGTTCAAGGAACAAGTCATCAAGGCAACAGTCACTTAGGGATCGTTGGGAGCCAAATTCCCATTCATGGGAGTCAGTTTCAAAAAGGGGGTCTTCAATTGTCTCGACACAGTCTAAAGAATTTACTCTCTCACTAGAAAGCACATTGGTACTATGATCGCCAAATTCTCATGGTCCTAACCCTAACCCAAGATGTTTAGGTCTTCATTTAGGTGCTAGAGGTTCTCACCTTCCTGTCTTGTGCTTGCGGAGGCCACTAATTCCATCATAGCCTTTTTCCTTTATCATGTCATATCCTTTACCATACATTTTTACTGGTAAGGGAGTTGGATCCTTTGGTTCTCTATAAATCCAAGATAGCACGTTGTCAATGTCCTCTTGAATCATTTCACCCCACTTTATGAATACTATTTTTGGAGGGACTCTGAAAATTTATTTTGACTCTAACATGAAGCAAGGCTTGCCATAGACCTGGGGAGACTTGGGCATCCTTGTTATGCAATAGGTCGTATTCAACTTATACTCTCCACAACCTTGGTCTTGGGTCTTAATACTTGCGTCGATGCTTGGGGTGATGGATGAAGTGGTAGATGTCATGGAGGTGGTCATGGTTGCCGAAGAAGCAGAAGTGGATGTTGTGGCAGTGGATGTGGATGTGGGAGGCTTTGCAAGTGTTGATGGGTCAAGGAATTTAGAGGATGAAGATGTCGAAGCTTCACTGTTGATAGGCACTTAGCGCTATGAGATACCTCTCAAATTGGTACAATATTGAAATGGGTCAGGGTCTCCATTTATGGTAATCTCAGTGCCTTCAAAGGGAAATTTCAAACACTTGTGATATGTAGAAGGGACAACTTTCAAGGCATGAATCCAAGGTCGACCAAGTAAAATATTGTATGGAAGTTCTAGATCCAGGACTTGGCAAGTGGTGTCCACAATGACTGGTCTGATACGAATTGGAAGTGTAATTACGCCCTAAGAGGAATGTTCTTCATCATCATATGCCTTGATAACAATGCTCTTTGTAGCATCTACACAAGCATCAAAAAAGCCTAGGGCCTTAACCAATTTTAAGGAACATATGTTCAGTCCTACTCCACCATCTACTAACACTCGTTTGACCTTATGCTTATGGATAAAAACTTCAATGTGAAGGGCATCATTATGATTGGATTTAGACGATGAGTAGTCTTGGTCTGAAAATGTTATATGGTGGGGAGCGGTAAGATATCCCACCATGGCCTCAAATTGATTGACATCAATGTCTTGGGGAACGAAAGAATCTTGTAATGTTTTGTCAAGTATAGCCTTATGCGCTAGGGAAATGCATAGCAACTCAAGTATAGAAATTTGTGCAAGTGTCTTCCCAAGTTGGTCAATAAGGTTAAAATGTCCTTTAGGCTAGGACTGTTTTGTTAATGGACGGGACTGCGATTGTTGGGCAGACGGGCCAACTATTGTTATCTTTGGTTGTCTGGGAGGAGGAGGGCCAATTATGGTGACTTTTCCCCCACGAGTAGTGACATTGCATTCAGGGGCCTTTCTGATAGTAACTGTGTTGACATGTTCAACAGTTGTTCTAATATGATTTATGATAGGTCCACCAGAATAGTCATATGTAATACGGGCATGGTTGGCTCGATTATTGTTATTGGCTTTTGACGGGGAAGGGTTACTAGAACCATGGTCCTGTAGTGGGTTCTTGTGTATGGTATGGTCTGAATTAGATGCAAATTGTGGTCCACTTATCTCAATGGTATGATTCTCGATAAGGTCTTGTACCAAATTTTTTAGTCGTCGACAGGAGGAGGTTTTATGTCCTTTTGCCCAATGATAATCACAAAATGCATTTTCATCCCACCAAAATGGTTTAAACTACCCTGGGTCATATGGTTTTGGGTCCTCAAGTGTTATGACACCATTTTGAAGGAGTTTCTTGAGGACTTCTTCAATGGGCTCACCTAAGGGGGTGTATGTGCGACTCTTGGGGAACTGTCTAGGTTGTTGGGGCTGCCTTTGATTTTGGTTATTCTGATTACCTTGGTTATTTTTATTTGTCTGTACAACATTGGTAGCATGGGTCTGTGTGGTCATCTGTGTATTTTGCGGTTGAGCCCCTTTAAGGGTAAGCACAGGACCCATTGCATTGACAACCTTAGCGTCTACAACGCCATCATTGGTGACATGTTTATTCTTAAACCAGTATTTGTTCTTGTCAGTGGGTGGAATTGCATTTATGTTTTTAGGACCATATTTTAATCTTCCCTCAGCAATAAGGGCTTTCTCAAGTTGGATACCTCGTTCGACTAGGTCCGTGAAGGTTGTACAACAATGAACTCGCAAGCCATTTCTCAATGGGCCTAGGAGTGTTTGTACAAACATGTCAACCTTCTCCTTTTCAGGTATGTCTATGTGGTAGCGACTTGCTAGGCCTCTCCATCATTAGAAAAATGGGATAAAAGTTTCACCAACGTCTTCTTGTGTAAGTGTGCATAAGCTAGTGATGGAGGTGTTTGTGTCAATGTTATAGGCATAATTTTTCACAAATTTGTCTACAAGTTCATTCCATGTTTTTATCCTCTTCAAAGTGGAGAACCATTCAAGTGTGGGTCTTGTTAGACTCATGGAGAAGAGTCTCATCAAGTAAGTGTGTTCATATGCAATGTCCATACAGTGGTCATGAATTCTCAAACGTGTTCAATAGGATTTGTCTTGCCCTTGTATTTGGTGAAATTTGGTGCCACATATCCAGGAGGAAATGGTGGCATGTATAAAGTTGTGTCAAAAGGATATGGACATAGGTCATATGACATTGGTGGCATTTTGTTGGATGTTTGCATGTTTTCCATCTGTTTTTGGAGGTCTGCCACTCTGGCTGTCAAGGCATCTATTATGGGATTATTGGTCACATCACACATGGGAGTGATGGATATCCCCTGAGTCCCCATTGATTGTGATAGCATGTTCGAGTTTGAATGTGATAGGTGTTGTTGTGAAATGTATGATATGTTTTGGTTTGGCAATTGTTGGTATTGCCAATTTTGATGAGGAATGTGTTGTTGTGTGTGGATCTGTGATGAATATGTGGGGATGTGCGATCCAGCCATATTTGTCGATATTTGGGGGATCTGGTACCCTTGACTATTTTGGTGCCCAAAGGTATTCATTTGTTGTGTCATTTGAGTGCCTTGTCCATATTGGGAGAATTGTCCATGTGGGATGTTGGTATTTTATCCTTGGAATTGTCCATGAGGGATGTTAGTATTTTTTCCTCAGAATTGTCCATGCGGGATGTTGGTATTTTTTTCCTTGTGAGGCATTGATGTTTAATTGTGACGATGTGTTAACGTTTGGTTGGGGACCTCTAATAAGAATACGTCGTTTAGTTCCTCCAAATGGGTTGAATGAGATTTCAACATAAGGATTTGATGATGATGTCCCTATGGTCATAGATGAAGTTCCAAATATGGGGTTTGAGGAACTTGCCCCCATTGATGTAGATCCAAGGGTAGTTCCAACTATTTGTGAAGATCTCGTTGACATTGCGGGCATGGATTGTGATAGTGCTTGTGGCATGGTGGGTGTTCCTCCAATAGATGTTGCATTGATTGAGTTGGAGGTGTTTTGACTTATGGTGCCACTAGATGTAATATTGATGGTGCTTGTAGCAATTTGTGTGGTGACAACAGTGTTATTGTTGGAGGCATTGTTCATGTTTTGTTGAGGTGTCGCATTTTGTGTCGTGTTGTCTGGAGATGAAGGTCTTATTGTATTGATGTCAAAGCCTCTTGGTAGTTTTTCCCCTTGGTCTAAAAGCATAGCAAGGTATCTGTCAGCATCGTTCAAGACCAAGTCCTCTACAAATGAAGCTACGTCAGGATTTTGGGCTGCAACCTCTAGATCCTCAGCGAATACTTCTCCATTGTGGTCTCTTTGTATGAATGGTTCAAATGGATTTCGAGAGGATGTTGTAGGTTCATGGAAGATGGTATGTTCATATTGGTAAATGGATCACTAAAATTCATGTCTTGGTTCATGTCATAAGTGTTGGTGTGGATGTTGGTGTTGAAGTCTTGTCCAAAGATTGCCATTTGTCTTTTCTTTCTTTGAAGCCTAGTTTCGACCATAAAAGAGAATTGCTCAAATGAGGATGATGATTATGACAACTAGTCTATGTTTTTGGTGTTGTTGTGATAAAGGATGACAATGCAAGGTGATTATGATGTTTTCTTAAGGAAATTATTGATGCAAGATGACAAAGTTGCCAAAGAAAGATGTCAAATGTCAAGGCTACAATGATGGCTAGGATGACAATGTTGATTAATGCAAGGTGATAGAATTGACTAGGTGAAAAATGAGGACTAAGATGATAATGTTAACTAAAAAGGTGACTAATGCAATGTCAAGGTGCAAAATGAAGACTAGGGTGAACACTATTTTTGGATTTTTTTGGATTTTTAGGCATAAAATATGCAAAGTATGGACTAAGATGAATGCAATGTGGAGAAAGGTTTTCCTAACCACTCTAAGCTTAATCTATGTCTTAATTTTGGTTATCAAAGGACTTGTTAAAGGGACTAAGTGACAAGGTCAAAATGACTAGTGAGTTTTCCTAACTAGACTATTGAGTTGAAAATTCTCACAAAAAGGACAATGACTGAAAATGAGATTGTTGACTAAGTCCCAAGATAACCTACTCTTGAAGGAAATGATTTTGCAAAGTGTGATGAGGTGGCCTAATCCAAAGTCTGCAAAGATGAAAACCTAAGGGAAAATCTATGTAGGAAAGGATGATTAGGAAGCCTAGGAAATGCAACTAAAATTAACAAGGATGAACCTAAGGTAAAAATGCAAGCTAATGGTTGAATGATGAAATATTTGAGAAATTTTAGTGTTGTTTTCTAACAGAGACTTCTAGGAAAGATGTTTGACAATAGGAAAAATTGTTGGATTCAAAGTCAGTTTTGTGATGTTTGGATGAAAAGTTTGAATTGTCTGAAGTTGGTTGTTTCATTTCCAGATTTGTGAGTGTTGTGTATACTATTTGAGAATCTAGAAAACACTTGGCAAAAATGATGTTTTGAATGTGTAATCAATCACAAAGAGGACAAGCACAATCCTATGGTTAGGCCAGGACAATATTTGCTAGATTCCATGTGGGTTTCCCCAGCCACATATCCTTAGCATGTGAATCCAGAAGCTTGGCTACACGAGCTCCCCCTTACAGTGCACTCTCTTCTCAGGCCAACCAAGCTTCCAAAACCCATAAAACTCCCATGGCACACTGATCACCTCTACTAAATACTGTGAAGATGTGGATGCCTTCACAACGACCGTTGTTGCGCTAGCGAATAGAAGGTTTTTAGCTACTACACAAACGCATTTAGTTCAGGACCCCCATTCGAGTGGCCACACATGAGCAAAGATTAATCTCCATTTAGGAGGCACTCCAGCCTGAAGAGGTTATGCTCAACAGGGTTTTAGGGAGTACTACTTTGTCTTTGTAACACATCCGCACTCATAATCCTAGGCTTTCCGTTAGGATTCACATTTATATATCGGTCAGGGGTAGCTCGGCTAAAGAACTTCATTGCCGGTCTGAGTCACCTTGGGGTGAGTACTTTTTCCCGCCAAGGAAGGCCCAATTTCCTAGAGTCAATAACAGTTTCTCTTGTACCCAGGATCGCACAAGTGCGCAAGGGGAGAGGATACTCCTATTATTGAATCAAAGGTTACACAAGTTGAAAGCATTTGTTCATTTTAATAGCCAAATTGAAGTGTGAGGAAAACACATCAAACACATTGTTTATTTTAATCCAAGCTTATGATTTGAACTCAAGCACACAAGTTCTTTTTAGGCCCACTAATCATTCTATGTGAAAAAGGCACTCAAGATAAAGCAAAACTGAAGCGAGAGTCCTGCAAGAACACGATTAGTAGTTTTGAATCTCAATCTTTGACAAGTGACAATTGAAGTTGCAAATGTTGACTCGTGGGCATTCGAACCTGCAAAAAGATCAAAGATTAGCCAAAAATAAAAAATAAAAATTAAACTAAGAAGCGAGATGACATTAATCTAACTAATTAACATTAATAGACAAAAAAAATTGAATCTAATTAATCTAAGTTCTAATTAATCTGAAAAACTAAAATCTAATTAAAATCTAAGCAAAACATTCTAGTTTAAGGCTAATTAAAAGCGTAATGAAAAATCTAATTAAAAAGCTAATTAAGAATCTAATTAAAGTCTAAAAAAAAATCTAATTAAAATGTTAAGTCTATTTAAAATTTTATGTAAAAAAGCTAATTAAAATCTAAATTAAGTTAAAGTCTAATGAAAAATCTAAAACTAAGTAAAACCTAGTTAAAAATCTAAAATAATTTTTTGTTTTTGTTAAATCCAAATATCAAATTAAAAATCTAAACTAAAAGTTTAAATTAAAAATCAAACTTTAAAATCTAAATTAGATTAAATAAAAAAAAACTAAACTAAAGCTAAACTAAATGTAATTAAATCCAAATCTAAAATCTACATTAGAAAATTCATATCTAAATTAAATTAAGAAACCTAAATTTAAAATAAAAATTTAAATCTAAAATAACGAATTTAATCTAACTAAATGAAAATCTAATCTCATGTAAAGCGAGAAAGACCTCTACATTGAAGCCAAGAAGCAAAGCTAAAATTAAAAATCTAAAGGTAAAATCTAAACTATAATTATGACTCTATCTAAAAACACTCACTTGTAAAGCTATCCTAAATATTTTTATGTTTTCAAACAAAGATTTCCCTTGACTATAAATGATCTCTTAACATTCGATGTATTGTGAATAGCACTTTTAAAAGTGAATGCTCCACATGTTTCAAAGTCCTAAAAATAGAGAACTTTGGCTAGCCCTTTTAGCCTAGTGCATGCACTATAGTATAAAATCACTCCACTCCCATACCAGCATTCCAATAGAAGTCAATGGGACTTTCCCTTCAAAAGCAAAAATGTGCTACTGGTGAGGTTTGTCAAGCAGAATTAATGACTGCATTTGGCGTTCATCTAATTTTCGGCGCGGCAAGCCTTCATGCACATGGCTTTTATGAGAAGACGATAGAGTTTCCTATTGAATACAATAAACTGATTAGTGCTATTGTAGTTCACAGCCATTAAGATGCAGGACCACAAGATATTATCAAGATTTTGTGAGAAATTTAAAACATGAAAGCATGGCGATGAATTAATGACTGTACTCAGTGAGTTCAACCAACTACTAGCGCAATGAATGCACTCCGTGTTGCAGCGGGGAAAGCAACAAACCAACGATAGACATAAATGATGCAAATCATATTTGTAATGGCTATAAATCTTCATGCCTCCTATGTTGCTCATGACCATGAAAGGGGATGAAGAGCAGCGATAGTTTGGAAGAAAGCCACAATTTTCTGAGAAGCTTCAATCTTAGAGTAGAAACTGAGAGATCACCGGATGATAACAATCAAATATAAAGAGACATCAAAAAATCATGGGCAGGTTTTTATTGCAGCATGGAGATCATCAATAAAGAAATGCAAACTATTTTTAATGCCAGAATGTGTATGCATAGACAAGGCAATTGTTGTCTACCAACATTGATGCCAAGATCAAGATATGGGACATTTTCAATAGTAGAAAATGTATGAGGATGTACATGGGCTATTCCAAGGATGTTAGATTTTTAATTTTTAATTTTTTTAGTGCAGGATTATAGGAACACAGGCTTTGGGACACAAGAAGGTGATTTCAACTTTCTCTACGTGGAAAATTCTTTATGTTGTAAAGCTTAATCTAGAAAAATGTGCTTCTTTCAGGTATGAGTGATAAAAATATTATGCTTCTAAGAGATGTCATTACATGGAATACAATGATCTCCAAATTTAAACAAAATAGATTTATTGAACAAGCTGTTAGAAACTTTCAAAAAGTGTAAATCCGTAGACTCTTTGAGAAACATTTGCATGTCACCTCTCTTTTTCAGCTTACAGATATATATTGTGAAATCATGGGAGAAAGACCCTACGTTGATTTTTTGAGGATTCAATAATCTTTCAATGAAAGTGCCCTCACATACAGCCAAAGATAGTATTCATATTGTCACCAAACATGTGTTACCAAGCAAATTAAAGAAAAAAGTTAAATGACCACTACCAAAACAAGCAAAAAATTAAATGGCCACCAACGGAAATAGCCGCAAATAGAGAGTCGGGTTCACCAAATGTAATTAGAGAAATTTCCGTTAGATTGCAAGAAACATAAAACTAAATCCCAAATCAACAATAGAGCACAATGAAAACAAGAAGCAAAATAAGATGAAACAACATCACCTAGTCTTCAAGCCTCCATTGGTTGACCTCCATTGGCCTTCTCCATCTTGCTGAAAATGGTATACTTGCCCTCAGAATTGAAGTGCAACAATAACCTATGCCAAAGACAAGCAAAATATTGAAGTAATATGTATGCTCAAGTACTCAAAAGCTCTCAAGCATATTGTGTCTAACTCTTGTCTGTCCAAAATGACTTGAAAGAGGGCATTTTAAAGAATTTCAAATTGAGAATGAATGGCTAGGATTAAAAGTTGGTGAAGCCCTAAGATCAAAGGCCAAGAATCAATGTCATAAGGAGGATTAGGGTTAGGGCAACATTAGGTCAAAGTTAGGGCAATCCTTGAAATGAAGGGTTGAAATTCAGTTGGAGACAATCAAACCAATGGTGGAGAAAAATAGGTAGTTGGAAAATAGAAATTATTTAATTTATAGAGGAATGCTGACTTATGAATTAAATAATGGTTTAATTCATAAATGAAAATGAGACAAAAGATAATATTTATAATTATTTTAATTATTTATTTGGTGGGATGGAATGTGGGATAAATAAATGAGTTTATTTGATAAATGATAATGTTATAGAGGAAATAAGGATTGATCAGTGATGCATTTAAATAAATAAAAGTAATTTATTTATTTAAATAATCATGGAGGAATGGACATGATTAGATAATTGAAATATGTGAGGGAGAAGCATGGTCGTCATAGAAAAATATGGTTTGCAAGTTGAGGCCATTTTTATGTGTCTACAGTAATCACTGCATAAGCATGCCCTACATTGATATGTTCATCTTGTTAGATGTATTTAATGAACATCAAAATAAAACCTGTAAGTAAGATATATTACCTGGTTCTAGTAGGTCTAATACATGATCAAATTCAACGGATGATTGCATCTCCATGATTTGTAGAGTCATCGAGAGCTAATAAGTGTCAAGTGGGGTAAGACTTCTTACAGACCATTTGTCATCCCACTATGTTGACTTGCAATCATTCCATGCTTAAAGTGTACATGTAGATAAAAAGCATGTCATCTTCTGTTTATGGATAGTCCATGTACGTACTGTGAACCAGTGATCTTAAACTACTCTAAGTGATGTAAAACAACATGCAAAACGAAGGAAAATAACACTGACACCTTAATGATAAGCCTAGTTGAACTCAAACAAAATAAAGATAAACACAAGCATATTTTACCTTGTTAGAGTTGATCCTTTGATTGGCCCTGGATTGTTGCTTATGTGTGCTCCTTTGATGGCAAGACGTGATGAAAATGGATGCACAATGATCTATGCAAGATGAGGATTCAAATTAGCAAAGTGGGTAGTTTGATGGATGTAAGAGATGGCTACAATGGAAGCTTGAAGATGTACAATGATGGAGGATGCAAGAGTTGGAGAGCTTGATTGGATGCTTGAGCTTGAAGATTGTGGATGAGAGTGTGTTTTTGAGAGAATGCAAGTGTGTTGAATGAAAGTGATAATGATAGAATGAAAGGAAATTATTTTCATTTTATCGAGAGAAGCCCTAAAAAGAATGGACGGTTGAGATCTTGCCACCATGGGCAAGATGGATAAAGACACATGAGGTTGAAGATGACATGTGATGGGAAGGTACTTGTAAGTACCTTGGAATAAGGGTGATGTGACCTCTCAATGATTACATGGGGAAGAGGAGAATCTTGGATGAATAAAAGTGAATTAAAAATTCACATGATTAGGAGATCTTGTGGATAAGACAAGGTTCCCAAAAAGAGAGGTGAGAAGTACCTTGGATAAGACAAGGTACTTAAAAAGGTAATTACTTACCCACATGTGACTGATGTGACATGTCAAAGATTCTAGAAGACTTTGGCACATATGAGGGATGTGACAAGTCAAAGGTTCTAGAACTTGCATGGGGAATAGAAGATTCCTTTGAGGAATAAAAGTGAATTAAAAATTCACATGGGGAAGACAAAAAGGAATTAAAAATTATTTGGGGGATGGAGAGAGTTGACCAAGGTACTGATTAGGCTTAACTAATCAGTAATTAGAATATAATTAGTGGTTAATAAGGATTAGAAGCCCACTTGCAAAAGTTGGAGGATGTGACACATCATAATCAAGGATTAGGCATGTGCACATCCCTAATGATGAGATTAAGAGATGGATTAAGATTAAGCAAAAGGTGATGGAGGATGTGACATGTGAGGAATTAAATAAATGTCATATTTATTTAATTCATTTGATGAAAAGGAGAGTAAAGGGGTAAGGTATTTAATTGTCAACTAAATACCTTAGGGATTTAGAGGAATTGAGGGTATTAATTAAATAATAGCAATATTACTTAATTAATGCAAATAAAAGGATATTTCGACAAAAAGAGATAAATTGGACAAATTTAAATTTCCAAATTTAGGTGTCTACATTTTACCCCTCTTTGAGATGGTGTTACGAAGTAGCATCATTTCAAATAATATTAAAACATAGAACACGGAAGAAGATGGTTAGATTGGAAAAAATGCCCTAGTCATTCAAAGGAGTGACTAGGAAGAAAAATGATGGGGGTGAAGATGAAGATTAGGGATTGGGGATGCCCCCTTGAGAGGACATGTGGGTTCAAGAGAACACGGGTGTACTCTCTAAATGGATGAGATGATGAAAGGGTATATGAGGAAGATGATGCAAAGTGACGGATAAGAGAGGATGATGAGTGAGAGGAGATGGGGAAGCACAAATGGATTTAAGGATAAAGGTGATGTCGCCCTAGTCAAGCTACAAGTCAAAATGGGTTGATGATAGATGGTGTGTTGTCAATGAGGGAATGATATATCCTAAAACAACACAAGGATAGGGAAAGATACATCTTGATGATGATGATGATGATGAAAGTTTTGTTGATGATGGAAGGATACATCCCAAAACAACACGAGGATAGGGAAGGATACATCCTGATGAAAGGGTTGTTGATGAGGGATGGATACATCCTAAAACAACACCAAATGATAGGGAAGGATACATCCCAATGATGATGATGATGATGGTGATGGTGATGATTAGATCAAGGCTTGTAGCAAGGCTAGGAACAATGCCAAGGATGTGATTAGATGATTTGTGAGAGATTGAATGGAGAGGATTGGAGTGGGATGAGAGAGGGATGAAAGGAATAAAAATGAGAGGGGACAAGATGCATATAATAACCAATATATATTATTCTAAGAATATTGAAGAGATGATGATAAGAGATTGAATGGATAGGGGAGGGAGATTGATGAAGGATGTGTGAATATTTATTCATTCACCGCTCTTTTCCTTCGTGGTCCTTCTTTCTTTCGCGGCCTTGCCTTCTGTTTTGGTACCGCTTGCAACTTTTTGGCTACCGCCACATGGCATCCTATCAGAGCTTCCCTTCGAGATGCTTCTCTTTCCTTTTGTCGAGCTCTAGTTGCTTGACACATTACCTCCGCCTGCTTTTTGTTTGGATGGGGCCCACACCATAATTACCTTTGTCGGGAGCTTTCCGCGTGGCAATTGTTTGGGCATCCATTGTTTTTGTTCGATGGTTGTTGCAACTGTTTCCGCTTTGCTACCACATGTCCTTTCCTTTTGCTATTGCATGGCCCATCTCTCCTTAGAATGTCCTTGTTGGCATGCTTCCTTTCCATCTTTTTGTTGGTGCCTTCACTAGAGCATCTTTCTTGTTAGAGCCTCCAAGCGGTGGGCTGGCTAATTTAAGCAACCCTTTCTTCATTTTGTGGTTTTTGTTAGATGGAAAAAAATTCCATAGCATTAAGAATTAGCCTTTGTAGTGTTTGATAGTAAATATAAACTTGCAAACTATGCCATTCTATTCAACCTCTTTGTTTTCAAGCATTTGATAGGACATTAAATTGTGCTTGCATTTTCTAAAATATATGAACATCTATTTCAAGCTTTTATAATCTTTATGTAGCTTAGCGTAATATAGATCATGTTGCTACTATTTTGTGTTAGCTTATGTTGTATGGGTTATATTATGCAAATGGTTTGATGTCCTTATGTTTGCAGTACTGGAAATTGTCTATTTAATATATGCTAATTACTACCTGAGCATTTGTTTCTGCAATGTGCTTACTTATCTCATTACTGATTTGGCACATCGCCTTACCTTAGATTTATTTATTTTATGTTTATCTTCATTCCCTTTTCTCCCCCCCATTAAAAAATGAAGAGACAGCTTTGATAAAATCCTAGAGGTCACTTAGTTATGCGCACAAGTCCCCTAATAGCTAAGTTTCCCATAAGGTTGCTACCTGCAAACTTTTACATCAACAGTTCTTTTTCTGGCACACCTGGTGGGATGAACTAAAAAGTTCACAATAGAAAAGAGTGTATGAGCCATAGGCCCGTCACTAGATCTTAAACTACAAGAATCCCTGGTCTGCTCGTACCACCACTAGTTTCAATCAAGGCAAGAAGTTAGCAAGCTAACACATCACCTTTGATTCCTCCTCTAACTTCTCCTCTGTCCCTTGCGCAAATGGCTAGAAATTTTGTAGCCTAGGATGTTGGTGACCCTTTGATAGCCATTTTTCCACCTATAGTGTGGGCTCCAATCCCAACTTTTTCTTTAAAGTTTGTCCCAAAGTTCACTGGGGACGATTCAAAAAATCTTGTGGAGCACTTGCAAGATGTGGCTGATGTATGTCTAGTTCATGGCATTACTAACCAGAATGTGGCTTTGCGGTTGCTCTCAGCCTCTTTCAAAGGGAAGGTGTTATACTGGTATCATACTCTTTTGGCTAATACAATTGGCAGTTGGGATCAGCTCAGAGATCCATTCTACAAGCACTTCTCAAATAATGGTGATAGATCTTTGCTATATCACCAATGGGCTAATATAAAGTGGGCTCCTCATGAAAGTTGGCACTGTGACCTATCATACCATTGTTTCTAGAATCAACCATAGCAAAACTAGAGGTAGCTTCAACCAGCGTTCCCACACCCCCCAGTCTATGTATGTGTACCTAGGGACGACGCTGAGCTTGGCTCCAATGCCTGACCCCCTGGCAGTTGAGGTGAACGACATGAGGGAGCAGTTGTGCACCATGGAAAATGAGTTAGCCAATATGAAGCGGCAACAATACACCCACCAGAGGCCTTCTTACCAAAACACTAAGGTGAGAAACCTCCTTTTCAGTAGAATCAATGGTAGGATAGATCACACAGTAATACCCAAGATCAACAGAGCAATCAGGTTGTGCCTGTGACTATGCCGATGCAGACTGTCTATCCTAGTTCGAGTAAAGAGCTGGTAGTGAGACAAAATAATCTTGTAGAGGAGATTAATCCATGGTTCTTCCCTTGCAATGATGCACACATGCCCCGAAATTACCTATGAGGGAATTTACAATAGAAGATAGCATAGCAACATAGTCAAGGCATCATGTCTGATTTTGTAGGTCATGCATATGCCTCTTAGAAAATGGAGAATGCAATTCTCACTGCTCAAAAGCAAGGAATGTCTATAGAGTAGGAGCTAGAGATAGCTTCAAACTAGGCACTCTTTTCTTGGATGGAGGAAGAGGATTCAACATACTTGGATGACATTATAGTGACCCAGACACTACAAGTATAGTCAAATTACAATACCCGTTCCAAGCGGAGGCTCACTAGAGAATTCACACCCTTGCAAACTAAAGGGTCACCTAATCCAACGTCCAGTCCATTAGCAACTGTGTCATCAGTTCTATAGTAGTCTGGGGCCGCTATTCTAGGTTCCAAGAATCCACCTCCTCCAAAAGCAAAAGCTCCCACAGCCACCCCGACAATTGCCAAATAGCCGGATGTACCAGCTACGAGGTAGAAGGAGCCAATTACCATAGCTCATCAGTCACGTACACCATTCAACGTGGTGGAACAACTAAAGAAATCTTCTATTAATGTTTCTTTTTGGGATATCCTAGCCATCCTGGAGCAAAATTTTCTATTATAGAAAACATTATCAGGAGAAGAGGGCATGAAGATGCTTGAGCAGCCCTCGAAAGATAAGACAACCAATCCAAGCCTAGATAGAGTTTTGGAAAATCAATCAACAGAAAATCAGGTCGAAAAAGAGGGTAAGCCTAAACCCAAGCATTTCTTTCTAACACTTATCATTGGTAAAAAACTACAGCATAATTGTATGGTTGACTCTGATGCTAGCATCACTGTCATGCCCAAGCAAGTAGTTGAAGCTCTGGGACTTGAATACAAGCCTCTTAAGAAGGGAGTTGTACAACTTGATGGGAAGAAGGTTGAAACTATCAGAGTAATCAAAGGATTTCCTATGACATTGTTTGCTTTCCCCAGCATTACTGTGAATCAAGATACTATGCTCATTGACGTCCCTCCTATGTTCAGGATATGTTTGTCCCGAGAATTTACTACAAAAATTGGAGGTTACCTCTCTTTGGACTGGTCGCACCTGATCCTAAGAACCAAACATGGAGATAAAATTAAAATATTGTCAGAACCTTTACATTTTGAGCATGTGGCTGATGAAGCCATGACTTATTTTGAGGCAGCACATACCTCAATTACCCTAGAAGAGATGCCCAATGCCAAAATTCTTGAGGATGAAGAAGCAAGCAATTCCCAGACTGAGAATGAAGAAGCTCTCTTGAATGAATTTATAAGTTCAGACCCTTTTAGCAACTATCATGCAATTGGGCTAGGAACATACGTCATACATGAGGAGGATTATATTATGCCTAGAGTGACTAAAGAGTTCAGGAGTGAAGGGACCTCAGAGTTATGGACCTTGCACTTTGACAGAGCAAGATGCAGAGTAGGAGTCGGCACTAGAATATGTTTGGTATCTCCATCCAAAGAAAAGACCTTAAGGTCATATCGTTTCCAATTTGTGTACTCGAACAACAAAGCAGAGTATGAGGGCCTTGTCCATAGCTTGAGTTTAGTGGAACGAATGGGTGCCAAGTAAATACAGGTGTTCAAAGATTCATAATTGGTGGTTAACCAAATTCGAGGGCTATCAGCTACCAAGAATGTCCATATGTGATCATACCGACATAGGGTCTGGGACCTAATTGAAGGCTTTGAGGCATTCAACATCCAAATCATACCTAGAGAGTAGAACTCCGAAGTAGACCGAATGGAAACTATCGGATCTCAATTTGAGCTAGCTTCTGAGTTAATTGATAACAAACATTCAGTGTGAGTAATCGTGTGGCCTGCAATCCCAAATAATGATCAAAACTGGCAAGTGTTTGATAGTGATGCGCATATTGCATCATTTCTCCAGTTGTCTAGAGAATTTTTTGACCAATTACAGCCAAAGATCGTTGAGGCCTATGAAGATCAAGTGGTCCAACTTAAGTCAAACAAGCTTCCTAAAGGTTTGGTTACTCTCAAGAATTTGTTTGATTCTGATGATGCGAGAAAGGACAAGAGAAGGTTTGTAGCTGATAAAGGTGATTACGCTGATTTGCACATCAGAGAAGATAAAAAGATTAAGGTCAGAAAAGGAGTCTCACAGAAGAACAAAGAAAGGTTGAAATACTTTTGTGAGAAGTATCTGACTATGGTAGCATGGTCATATGAGGATCTTAAGGGATATGATCCTAGAATTATCCAACACACCATTAAGGTACTAGAGGGAGAAAAACTTGTGTGTCAAAAGCAAAGGCCAGTAAATCTAAAGATCAAGTTGTTAATGGCTCAAAAATTATAGAAGTTGATTAAATCCCGGATAGTGTTCCTAATCAAACACAGTACTTGGGTATCTAACCTGGTGCCGGTCCAGAAGAAGAATGGTGATATACGACAGTGCGTTGACTTCCAAGACCTAAATAGAGCATCTCTAAAGGACCACTACCCTCTACATTCCATGGAGGCAATTCCTCAAATAGTTGCTAGTTCTAAGATGTTTTCAATGTTAGATGGTTTCTCCGGCTATAATCAAATTCAGGTGAAAGAGGAGGACTAGCACAAAACATCGTTTACCACCAAGTGGGGAACATACGCTTATGCTAAAATTCCCTTTGGACTTTCAAATGCTGGAGCCACTTTCCAACAAGCTATGGACATTGCTTTCATGGATTTGATAAATAAGATAATTCTTATTTATCTAAATCACCTGATGGTTTTCTCAAAATCTGTTGAAGATCATTTTGATCATCTCAAGCTTGTCTTCTAGAAGTGTCAGAAGTTCGGGATTTCTCTTAACCCTAAGAAAAGTGTGTTTGGGGTCCCACAAGGGAAACTGTTGGGTTATGTCATCTCGAAGGAAGGTATTGCCATCGACTCGGAAAGGGTTAAAATGATCAAAGAACTCCCTCTACCTGTCAACAAAAAAGGAGTTCAATCTTTTTTGGGAAAGGTTAACTTCATAAGCTGGTCCATACCGAACTTCATAGGGATCATTCGTCCCATCACGTTGATGTTGAAAAAGGACCAAGCTTTCAAATGGACAATGGAAGCCATAAAAGCTTTCAAAAAAATTAAAGAAGTCATCTCTTTAGCTCCCATGTTGGTTAATCTAGATTTTTCAAAAGACTTCCTCATGTATGTCTTTGGTGGTAGCACAAGTATCGCTACTGTCCTGATGCAAAAAGATGATGAAGATAAAAGAAAATTTCCCATCACCTTCTATTCACGCAATCTAAAAGATTATGAGGTGAAGTAAGACTTTGTGGAGAAACAATATTTTGTTATTGTAAAGGGCTTGAAGAAGTTTCAACACCTCATATCATGCAACAAGGTGATTGTTTGTGTGTCACACCCTAGCATGTGTGAATACATTATGGAAGGTGAAATTACTAAGAAGTGGGCTAATTGGATAACCAATATTCTAGAGTACGACATCGAGATCAAGCTAGTCAAGACTGTGAAAGGGAAGGGATTGTGTGAATATTTGGCTAGAAATAACGAAGCAATGACTAAGGTTGAAGTCTCGGAACCCGTGCTACTAAATGAAGAGAGTTTCGGAGATGATTGGATGGATGATAGAATTAATTTCATGTAAACAGGAGGGTACCCGGCCGACCTCCCCTCATTTAAAAGGTGTTTTTATCGACTTTATAATAATGGCTATGTACTCTTGGAGGGAGTACTTTTCAAGAGGAACTTCAATGGTGTCTTGTTAAGGTGTGTGACACAAGAGCAAGCAAAAAAGATATTGGAACGGTACCATAGTGGCCCAGGCAGTGGAAATTTTTCAGCAAAAACTATTGCAATCAAGATTATGCATGCTGGTTATTTCTAGTCGATGTTATTTAAGGACTCGTATTCATTGGTGAGGTCTTGCAACGAGTGTCAGTTTTTTGTTGGGAAAAGGAAAAATGTTGCCATGCCACTTAAACTAATTGTAGTGGATGAGCCATTTGCTCAATGGGGTCTCGACTTCATTGGCATGATCAATTCGGTTTCATTAGCCAGACACAGATGGATCCTGACGGCAACTGATTATTTCACTAGGTGGATTGAAGTTGTACCTTTGAAAAATGCAACCGAGGAAGAAATTGTGAACTTCCTAGAAGAATTAGTAGCCAAGTTTGGCCCACCAAAGACAATTATCTTGAATAATGCCAAAGCTTTTCTCGGCTCCAAAATCAGCCAATTTTCACTAAATATGGAGTTTTCCTAAAGACATCCTCCAACTACTATCCACAAGGAAATGGCCTTTTCGAATCTACAAACAAGAATCTTCTCCGACTGATCAAGAGAATAGGTTCGGAACATCAAAGGGATAGGCATTAACACCTCCAGACAACACTATGGGCAGATCGTATCATGCCCAAACAAATATTGAAGACATCCCCTTACGAGATGGTATACGAGATGTAGGCATTTCCAATCTCTATGGAAATCCTTGCAATCCAATTACTCAAGTCTCTTGAGATTGAGCAAAATGGAGCGATGGAGGTACAGTTGGCAGAATTACTTGAGGTTCAGGAGAAACAAGAGCACGCTCTCGAGGAAATGACTAACCACCAACAGGTGGTAAAGAAATGGTTCAATAAGAAAACATTTGACTAGGGTCTACAATGTGGAGACTTGGTGCTCAAATTTAATGAGCACGAAGTGAAGCCCGGTCAACATGGAAAGTTTGATAGTCTTTAGGAAGGACCATTCAAAATCACAAAGTGCAAGAAACACAACTTGTTTGAGTTGGAAACAACGAAGGGTGAGGCCTTTGGTATTCCAATTAATGGAATACACCTCAAGAAATTTAATTAATTCAACTTTTGCAGTAAGTGTGTAAATATGTATATATTTTCCCTGCTTTGTTAGTTTTGGGTCATTCTCAGTGCTTTCTTAAAGTCAACAACCTCATTGATGCATGGAAATGAGAAAATGAAGAAAAGAACCAGACTATAGGAAATATATGTATTGTATTGATTATAGAGATATTTACATTTGTATACATATTGATGTAACGGGGCCCATAGCCATGTTCCAAAAAATACACATATTGTAGCTGACAAGTGTTGCAAAGAATGTTTAAAATACAAAAAGGTAAGAGGGATCTTCTAGACGTCTCTTCAGGCATTTGAGGTTCCAGCAATGGCAATAGGTGGCATACGATGAGGAAACACCAGCCTCTCAAAATTCTCATACCATTGCACCTCGCAAAAGGGTTCAATGTTGTGCATCCTCATTAGGAAATGGAAAGCGGAACGGACTTTGTGGTGATGTTCCTCATGAGTTTCAAGCTCAAAGCCATGTAGAAAGGGCCTAGTCGACACAGGTCCTCCTCCCTCAGTAAGTCGGCATAGGTTACAAACACATGGGATTCTGCAGCCGATCTTGGCAGCTCTCATGATGTTCTCCAACCCCCCCAGGTAGCGTTTGAGAAATACCTACTTTGTCAGCCTCAGAATTTTCCTCTTTGAAATGCCAATGTCTAATAGAGAAGCTACAAAGAGGGAACTAATACTGGTGTTCACTTTGTACTAGTTTTCGTATTCTACGCAGTCTCTGCCTAGAACCCACTTTACGGCTTTCACATACAGAATGTTCTTCATGCCAGTCATGTGTTTCAATTGCCTACACCTAATTTTTCCTCAGAAGGCAGTGTGGGTCTTCTTGCACGTAAACTTAATTGGTGTTTCCATGACTACCGCTACTCTCGCTAAGTACTAAAGCTACCACTATATTCTAAGGCCAGTTGCTAAAAAAATGCTAAGTACAAATATGGATTGCGAGAATGCCAAGGGGTCCTTTTATAGATAGGGAGAGGCTTACCTAATTGAGCAAGGTATGTTTATGTCAGAGGAAAATGGTATGAAAGAGCCCTGACAAGTTGTGTTGCAACATGTGAAATAATGAAGGTAATCAAATGCAATTTCAATTTGTTCGAATTAAGCCTTTTAAAGGGTTGAAAAGGAGCCAGTGGTCGACATAAGGAATGTTTTCATCCTAGTTAAATCAAAGAAAATATCTTAAGGTGAAGTCATTGGTTTATATGCCCTGTTACAATCAAGTAATCATTAAATGCAAAAGCTCATGAAAAGATATGGTGTTCCTGATTTGCTACCTTTTCCAAGAAAAATTAGAGCTACCGTATGTGAGGTCATGTCTCTTGATGTGCAGAATTTTTTGGCGAGTTGACGGCCTCTTCACACACACGAAAGGGTTAGCGGTGCATAGCATGATCAATGTGAAAGATAGCATGTACCCTTGCTAATCCGATATTTTCAAAAATCAAAAAGATAGATAGGGTCATCGTGCAGAAGGCATTAATTGTGCAAGGTTGGAAAAGTGTGTAGTTGCCTTAGTCATTTGCAAAGACAGAGAAAGGATTTCAAAAGCTAAGTAGTATAGTCCTTTGAAATACAAATAAAATGGTTGAAATTGTAGAAAGGTCAAATTAGGCCATCACCACTAACAACATTGAGGAATGAAGGATACTAGCACCTTGCATGAATATCTATGACCAAGTTTCTTATGCAACCCCGGGCATTCTAGCTAGACCTTCATGGCCCTACACTAAGCTAGCGGACAAGAAAATGTTAAACACAATTTCTCCTAGAAACCAAGCCTTGGTTTCAAAGGATTAGGATAATTTTTGATATCCAGAGTTATCTCATAACCCTAAAAGTTTAAGAGAGGCTACATGCAAAAAGATGAAAAAGATCAATGATCATTTTCCTAGCCAACTGTGGAATTGCAGCCTCCCTCAATAAATGGTTCCTTTGGTGTACTATTGTCCATAGATTGTGGTTGTCTATGCTTAAAGTTTCAATGTCGATTCAGGAATTATAAGCGGCCATAATTTTAGGGTGGTAATCTATCACCAGGCTCTCCGGGATATGTTGTGCATCCCTCTTAATGCTCTTGTAGGTGTTGAGGATTTTGATCTTTCTAGACTGCAAAATTACTAGAGGACATTGAGATCAGAGAAGCAATTTTTCGATGCTGAAATGGGTAAGCCACCAAATGACTTCATCCCTCCTAGCTTTCCTCTTAGTCTAGCTGCTTTTAAAGTAGGTATGGCTTCCATCTTCTCTATTTTGGCATTGGTGTGTGGGTTGGATACAGATAAGGAAGTCTCAGATTTCTAGATGAGCATAGGCTTTATGATAAAAAAGAATAAACAGCCTCTATTGATGGACTTTGCGAAAGTCATTGTGGAAGGGATGTGCCGACAGCTAAAGGAGTTTGAGCCTGGTTCCAAGTTCAAGTATTCTTCATTCCTAGCCTACATGATTTTACATCAAAACCTAGATTATTTCTAACAATTTCTACCCCTGGCGGTATTTGACGAAAAATGGCACTAGAAAGCCAATTTTGACCTAGACTCCTGTCCTCTCAAGAAATTTTGATTATTACTCATTTTTAGACGCATTCCTAGCTCTAACTTTAAGAGCTTTGGATCAAATAAGAGGTTTGGGCGCTTGACACATATTCAAATATCATGGATGAGAGGCCTTGTACCGCCTTGTGATTGGTTCTTTGGTTTAGATTTTACAATGCTCCACATGCAAGGTTTCATCCGAGAGCCTTTATAGCTCCCACGTTTTGTTTCAGACAAAGTGCTAACCTTGGAGGTTTTCAGGCAGTTGTGCAATATTGAAAATGATTACTGGGAAGGAAAGCATCTGACTTCCTATCTGATGTTGCCAATCATGTTTGGCTTTGTAGCATTGGTCAAGAAGAAGAGTCTGAGGGTGAATAGTTTTGAAGTGTTGTATTCCAAGTTAGGTCACCTCGGATTGGTGATTATTTTTTATACATGGCACTATAATCTAGTAGGTAATTTGGCAGAGGTAGGCATTAAGATCCCTCACCAACCTCAATCATTTTGGGACCCTCGAAGAAATGCTAATGGGGGAAATGAGTGGTTATACATCGGCCTTGAGCACATTCCTTCTAGCTTGAGTTGACCACCCTGGCTAAATTTTTATCATATAGTGGCTAGGCCTGACCTAAACCATATAATAAATCAATTCCTCTACAACCAATTATCAAGGCTCAGATGGAAGCCTAAAAAGATTAAAGATTTTTGGATTTATAGATAAGAGATAAAAAAAGACTAATGGGCTCTTTTAGGATGTGGACTCGGACAACTAGTTTGATGAAATCTTGTGCCACGAGCATTCAGACAATGATGATTCTCCTAATACCTTGGAGTCTGAGAAGTGTAGTGAGGCAAAAAGTGCAACTCTGGAGCATGAAGAAGAAGTAGCTCAAAAGGCTCCAATGATTAAAGAAGGTTCTGTGCAAGGAGAGACAATCAGTGGACAGTAGTTGCAACGTGAAGACTCTTCAAATACACAACTGTTGGAGCCAACTAGCTCCTCTAGGTCATGGAAGAAGAGGTTGGGATTTGTTAGGCACCGTCGAAAGGTTGTTTTGGACCTAGATGATTCCCCGCCAGAGAAGAGACCTCAGACAGAGGAAGCAAGAAGATCAAGAGAAGAACAGTATGAAGAGGTAGTTGTATTTGCTACAAATCTTCAGGAAACTCAGGTATATTTCTCCCCTTCTCTCTCTTTTATGTCTTTAGTTTCCTTTGCGCCTACTTCTACCATGTCACTCACATCAGTTGTTCCTCTCACTGGTCACTCGAGGAAAGTAAATATTGCTTCCCCTAGGGGTCTCCATTCGCCTCCTCCTATGTCTACTGCCCCTGAGGTGCAAGTAATGGCAACGCATCATAGCCCACTGAGTTAGTCGATTGTATCTCTGATGCCTAAGCATCAAGTGGCTACTTCCCCGACCTTCTTCCCAACTATGCTTTCACCATCTCAAAGTGGTCAGTTTATCCCACCTTTTTCCCTAGTAACTGTTATGAGACCTAGAAAATCCGCTGATACATTAAGCACGTTGTCATTCCCATTAGCGGTTCCCTCAGAGTTTCCTTTCACTAGTGGATTAGGTATTTCATCCCAAGAGTATTTCTCACAGTTGGATGTTACCAAAAGTGCTTGGGCTAGCCAAATACAAAAAAGAAGGGAAAAGGATGCAAACAAACCTAGAGAACCCCTTATGCAAACTGTGTTCAATGAAAGTCAAAATTCATTGATGTTTGCGAATGTGAACCCAATGTCATCAATTCATTCAAAGAAATGCAACTAAATGGTTATTTTGTCAATTTCATAGGACTTCATTTGTAGCAGGCTCGTCCGCAGGACAAAGTAGAATTAATGGAAGAAACCCAAAGGGTGGTGACAACTGATTTCCTCAAACTTAGTTGCCAGATGAAGAAGAAATATGAGCAAATGAAAGACCTAAAATGAAAGGTGGAGATTTGGTCAAATAAGCATAAGGCTCAGGAGATTGAAATCAATCGGCTACAGGATGAAAGGAATGCATTTGAGAGCAAAGTCACTAAACTTTAGGCTCTAAGTGCGGAGGTTGTTCGAGCCCTATGGAGAGAAATTGAGCAATTATGGGTGACCGAGGTGGCTCTCTACGACGAATTGAAGCAGGAAAGTGATGGTTTGAAATAGGTCCGACAAAGTACCAATGATGAGGTAAATGAAATGAGCATTGCATTGGAGCAGGAAACAGAAAAGAAAAAACAAACCGAGTTGGCCTTGAGGGAGGAGGAAGAAAATACTGCTCTAAGGAATCAACTTTCAGTCCTAGAGGGAAGCATTACGGAGTTGAAAGTAGAATTGAGCAGCAAGGCTATGGAGGTGGACCTTTTGAGATCCTAGCCTCCTGCATCCCAAATGAACTCGCTAGAGATAGCCAAAGAACTACATACATCATACTGGGATAAGGTTAAGTCACTATGCCTTACCTTGCAGCCCAGTCTCAAATTTATGGCGCATGCTACCAACTTATGCGGGGTGGTTGGTGAAACAATGCAACGGGTGTAGTAAATGACTTCTGATAGAGTTCCAGAGGCCAGGAAATTGTTGAGAAAATTGTATATAGCTTTCAATGAGGCGTTGAGCAGTGTGGAGGTCAAAGACCGAACAACGATGGCTATGAGCGTGAATGTTCTCATTTCTATGCATGAAGCCATCCAGCATGGTGGTGAATGTAGAGCAAAGTTGACTCAAATTACCTATGATATGTGGGCTAAATTTTCCTGACTAACTCAATGAGAGCTTTTGTCACCCTTCTTGGCTAACCAAACAGTGGAAAGCATATAACACATCATTGAGAGGATTGAGGAGAAAAAACAAGATATATTTGTATTCCATTATTTCGATCAGCCTTCGACTACCACCAATATAGAGAACATGGTACATCAATTGGCGTAGCTCTTTTTCCAGCTTGATTCTAAGGGAAAAATATCTAGTGGATTTCTTTTTAAGGAAATTATTGATTTAAACATGGCATATGAAAACTTGCGCACTCTCTCTACACCATTGGATGAGGTCTGGATGTCCCTTCAGGCTGCCCTCTCCAAGTTGTGAGCAATTAGTCCAAGAGGTAGGACTAGTCTGCAAGGCCACGATCTGGAGTTTCTCATTCCATAGGTAAAATGTCCCTGTGAGTCATCAAGCTGTGAATATTTATTCACGCACCACTCTTTTCCTTCGTAGTCCTCCTTTCTTTCACGACTTCGCCTTTTGTTTTGGTACTACTCGCAGCTTTCTAGCCGCCACCATGTGGCATCCTATCGGAGCTTCCCTTCGAGATGCTTCTCTGTCCTTTTTTCGGGCTCCAATTGCTTGACACGTCACCTCTGCCTGCTTTCTGTTTGGATGGGGCCCACACCGTAGTTACCTTTTCCGGGAGCTTTAGGCGTGGCTATTGTTCAAGCATCTATTGTTTTTGTTCGATGTTTGTTACAATTGTTTCCATTTTGCTACTATGTGTCCTTTCCTTTTGATGTTGTGTGGCCCATCTCTCCTCAGAATGTCCCGATTGGCATGCTGCCTTTCCATCTTTCTATTGGTGCCTTCGTTGGAGCGTCTTTCTTGTTGGAGCTTCCAAGTGATGGGCTGGCTAATTTAAGCAGCCCTTTCATCATTTTTTGGTTGTTGTTAGATGGAAAAAAATTCCAGAGCACTAATAATTAGCCTATGTAGTGTTTGATATTAAATCTAAACTTGCAGATTGTTCCATTCTATTCAGCCTCTCTACTTTCAAGCATTTGATAGGACATTAAATTGTGCTTGCATTTTCTAAAATATATGAACATTTGTTTCAAGATTTTATAATCTTTATGTAGCTTAGCGTAATACAGATCATGTTGCTACTCTTTTGTGTTAGCTTATACTATATGGGTTATATTATGCAAATGGTTTGATGTTCTTATGTTTGCAGTGTTGGGAATTGTCTATTTAATATACGCTAATTACTACCTGAGCCTTTGTTTCTACAATGTGCTTGCTTATCTCATTATTGATTTGGCACATCACCTTAGCTTAGATTTGTTTATTTTATGTTTATCTTTGTTCCCTTTTCTCCCCCCATTAAAAAATGGAAGAGCAGGCTTCGATAAAATCCCAGAGGTCACTTAGCTATGCACACAAGTCCCCCCAATAGCTAAGTTTCCCATAAGGCTGCTGCCTGCAAAATTTTGCATCAACAGGATGAATGGATGGGGTGGATTTTTGATAGATGAGAGGATGGGGGATGGGGAGATGAAATGCAATCCTAATGCAATTTTCCATTTTTAGAGCACTGGTTTTTTCTATAGCATAAGATAGAAGATGCCAAGGTATGGAGAACCAAGGTCGATTCGTGTCTAATGCATAAGACAAACATAACAAACAAGAAGGTTATCCCAACACCCCAAAGTCACGAAGACCTTGGTTGGGCCAAGTATTGGGATAACCATAAGCACAAAGGATTCCCCAGCGTAACACAAGACGTCAGGGATCTTGGTGGGTACTACATGGGACGACCAGGAAGATAGAAACAAAGAAAATAGATCAAGATACACCCCTATGTTTACCAGTGAAAGCACACCATGATATGATGGATCAAGGCGACCATGACAAGTGATGATAGGGAGATCAAATGATAAATAAAAGCCAAAAGCATCAAAATATTGCAATCAAGTTCAAATGTCCTTTTCCATAGGATCAAGGGGATGGATGGGATTGATGAGGTCTGTTAGGAAGGATGCATGTTGTTGAGACCAAATATGGATATTAAACTAAAAGATCAATATGACACAGGATACTCAGAACCGACTAGATCTAATTATACAAGTGGATCTCATTTATGAAGAACTAGTGAGATAAGGGCATAGCTTGATGACATAATACAAGACATGAGACTGACACACCCTAAAGACCTAGGGGCTCAGGGGCCAATCAAAGATTAACCTTGCCTACGTGAAAGTGCAGAGCCCTCATAGTTCAATAAAAGGTTGACGACTAACCATGGATAAAAGCTGAAAAAGGACAATGAAGATCAATGATGGATGACAAAGACCAGATGGACAAAAGTAGAAAGATAAATGATAGACAATAAAGGAGCCCTGGGGGTAGATCAAATGATCAACCTTTCCTACGTGAAAGTGCAGGGGCAACGTAGTTCGATAAAGACCAAAGACAAACAATGGATAAAGGATGATGAGATGACCAAGATAAGGGGATAAAATGATGGGACCAAAATGATAAGACATGAATGACCTATTGGATTGGATAGGATGAGGGTGATCAAGTGTGGCTTAGGAATGGGATAGTTATCCAAATCAAAAAAAGATGAATTGGGAGGATGTCATGATGGAGAGATGAGTGATGAGAAGTGACAAGAGATTGGAAAATTGTGTGAAAGAGGCAGGAGTGATGATGATGAGATAGATGGTATTGGATTGCATGAGGGGTGAGCCTATAGCCAGATACTAATGAAAAGTGATTATGAGACGGGATGAGGATAAAGATGAATGGATAGGGAGATAAGGATGGGGAGATGGAAAGGATTGGTTAGATGGATAGGAAAATAAGGATGGGGAGATAGAAGGGATTGGTTAGATGGATAGGAAGATAAGGATGGGGAGATCGAAGCGATTACTTGGAGGGAGAGAGAGATAAGGATGGGGAGGTGAAAAGGATTGTTTGGATTGGTAAGAAGATAAGGATAGGTAGGAAGATAAGGATGGGGAGATGGAAGGGATTGGTTGGATGGATAGGAAGATAAGGATTGGGGGATGCAAGGGATGGTAGAATCGATGGATAGAGGGATGAGGATTTGGATGAGGAATAGGTTACTGGATGGATAGATGGGAAGGTAAGGATTTGGAAGATGGATGGATAGAGGGATAAGGATGAGGAGATGGAAGGGATTGTTTAGATGGATAGGAAGATAAGGATGGGGAGATGGAAGTGATTGCTTGGAGGGAGAGGAAGATAAGGATGGGGAGGTGAAAAGGATTGTTTGGATTGGTAAGGAGATAAGGATAGGTAGGAAGATAAGGATGGGGAAAAGACAGGGATGACATGAGGGGTAAATGATGTCTCCAAGGACTATATCACAAAGGAAGATAGATGCCCTCACTCTAGATATGCCATGTATGATGAGGCATGGGGGATGGAATATAGAAGGATAGGCTAATAAAGGAGTGAGATGGATATGTATAGGATGCATGGATAAGGATGATAGATACATGACAGGTGGACAAGGAAGGTAGATGAATGTGGATAAAGATTAGGATAGTGTGTAGGGAAGGAGGATTTATGCCAAGAGGTGTCCAAAGAATGAATGTATGTTTTCCCCTATCTAAATCAAGATCACAAGGAGGATGGAGGAAAATAGGATATGACAAACAAGATATGTAAGATAGGTGGGATGGAGGAGATGGGTGAAGGGGATGTAGTTGATGGATGAAGGGGATGGAGTTGCCCCCAAGTGTGAAAGAAAACTGGATGGAGGATTTACACATGACGCCTATTTTCCAGGTTTTCACCATGGTATTTATCCAAGGCGCTTGTTTGCCAAGTTTTCACCATTGGAAAAATTATTTCTCTTTACTATTTTATTTTTTGACTCTTATTACTTTTGGATAGACTGTGGATGGAGATGGATAAGGATAGGGATGTGGATAAGTGGATTTGGAAGACATGTGATAAGGAGGTGGATGAAGGACTCAAGCATCGAATTCCATATGAGGTACTAAGAGCCCATGTTTGAAATGACTATTGGATGTTGGTACAACCTTATTAGGATAAATGGATTATGCAAGAGGATGGATTAAAGGGGTTGGTTGAGGAAGATATGAGGGATAATGGATGGGATGGTGGAAAGTATATCGATGGAATGATGGGGTGGATGTGTGATGGGGAGAAGTGTTCATGACCAACATTGGCACATATGGTGGTAGATGTGAAAAGATAGGAGGGTTAACAGATGGAGAATGATGGGATAGTGGATTTTGGGACATAAGGACCCAAAATAGATTTAGGAGATGGAGGATGTGTATGATTGGCTTTCAGATTAGCAACTTTGGATGTTGTTATAGATTTTTCATTTGAAGGTATTACATCTTTTTTCTTTGGGATCCACATGGTTTTGATTTTTGCTTCGGTGGGCCTTTGTGGCCTGTGGATTTGATTTGGATTTTAGATTTTCTTTTTCTTTTCTTCACCATGTATTTTAGAGGGGACATGGGGAGATTTAGATTCATGTGGATGTTTAGATGTACGCATTTTTTCTTTGGCATCCAAAGTGCTTTTAATAGCAACGAGATGGGTGCTAGGAGATGAATGAGATGGAGAAGACATGAATGGGATGATGGAGGTAGGATTTTGAGGATGATATGTGGATGGAGGATGCATACGTACATGCCTTTGTTGATCCAGATTATGGAACATGAGAGTGGGATGTTGATGATGGGTGACATGGATAGGTGATGGATGGATGAAATGATGAATAGGATGAGATGGAGGAGGTGATTTTTGGATATAAGGGCCCAAAATAGACTTAGTACCCGGAGGATGCGTGATAGCAGGTGGAGCAACATAATGACACAAAATGGATGGAGTGAATGAAGGATGGGAGATGGTGGATGGAGGGATGTATGGACCCAAAATGGATGGATCAGATGAAGGAGGAATATGGATGGTTGTTTTGAGGCGATACGATGGAGGAGGAGGGATGGTAGCAAATGATCTGGTGGAGTGATGTGAAGAGCCTATATTTCTTTTGGAAGAGGCTTGTTGAGGACATATAGAGGTTTTACCGACATCTTTAGATTTTGAGTCTTGAGAGATATGTCTAAGACCTTACATACAGATTTGTTCTTTGACCTGGATGGGCTCTAAAATACCTTGCTCATGAAGGCCTAAACCTTTTCCTTGATAGTTCATGTTCTTGAGCATTCGATCCATGATAGGATTTTTGTTATTCTAGAATAATGATACAAGTCCATTATTAGGTGGAGGATGATGGGTGGTATATATGTTTTTTTTCTTCTGCAAGGAGACCACCATGGAAGAATGTGAGAGTACCAAGGGGATATACACATGGTGAGAGAATAGTAGGTTTAGGCGATGATGGAGGATCATGAGATGGAGATGATGGGATAGTAGCATCTGGATGGGTGGTATTAGGAGAGGGATTAGGTGATATGATAGGATCTGGATTTGTGGTAGCAGGCAATAAGGGCTCATGAGATGGAGTGACTGGATCGTCAATGTCAAGGGAATCATGAGATGGAGTGGATGGAGGACTGTGATGTTGAATAGGACTAGATGGGACGACAAGATCTTGATGTGGAGGAGGGAATATTTTGATATGCTCTAGATCAGGCTACTGGCATGACTCATTTTGTGTGGGTGGCATGATAACAAAGTGTTGAAGGGACTCCTCAAATGGGGGAGATGGAAGGGTGGGGGATTCAAGGAATTCATGGGAATGGATTTTAGTGATACTGGGAGTGGGAAGAGTGGATTGGATTTGGGTGTCTTTGATAGATTGGGTGGATCTAGGAGTAGGAGGTGGTGATGGGGTTTGGTTATTTTCAATGGGTTTGATGGCTCTTGGAGTAGGAGGAGTGGATTGGATTTGGTTATCTTCGATGGGTTCAACAACTCTCAGAGTAGGAGATGGGGGTTCAATGGATTTGGTGGGTGTGATGGTTTCAGTGGTTTGAGTAGTGCTAGGGGTGGTATCAACAATGATAGGTGTTGGATGGAGAAGGGTCTCATCACTAATGACTGTGGATGAGGGATTGGGATAGCCTGGTTCCACAAATTTAAGTGGTGGAGTGGGGGATGTGCTCTTTGTCATAAGTCCTTGGAGAACTTCTGGAGTGAGAAAGTTGCATACTCTAGGCTTGGCTGGGGTGATGGGCATAGATGAAGGATTAGGGATTGGTGAAAGATTGGGATTATGGAGTGGTGGACTAGGATTAGATGGAGGAATGGGATTGGATATAGGACTAAGAGTAGATGGAGGGGTAGGATTGGATGGAGGATTCAGGTAGGGATATTAGAATGGTGAATTAAGATAGGAGGACATGGAAAGTGGATTAGGACAAGAGGATGCAGCTGGTGGATTGTGGTAAGGGTATTGGGATGGTAGATTAGGATGGGAAGACGTGGATGTTGGATTAGGATAGATTGATGGTGATGTAGGATTAAGATAAGAAGGTGTGGACGTAGGATTAAAATGGATAGACTAATAAGGAGGATTAGGATAGGGGGACATGGATGGGGAATTGTAATAGGAATATTGGGATGTCAGATTGGGATACGAGGATGTGGGTGTTGGGCAATAGGATGATGTAGATGAAGGATATGATGAATATGCAGATGAGGAAGGTACTGGATATCCCTTATCAAAGGTAGCATAAGGAGCATGATTAGGCATGGATGAATACATAACGGGATAGCTTGAAGAGGTGATTGGATTGTGGAAAGCAATTGGGGAAATCTTACTAGAAATAATAGCATCAAGGGGATCTATGTCATATTCTTCTTGATCGACAAGACTTTCATTATTGTCGTCGACATAATTAGGGTTTCCCTTAACTACTATTGATGGAGGATAAGGATTCATGATGATGAAAGGATAAATAGGATGGATCAAAGATTTTGGATGGAAATAGACTAAAGCTCAAATTAGGATTGAGGTCAAGCTCAGATTGGTATTGGATTAAAGCTCAAATTAGGATGATTGGATGATGTGATGGGATTGATTCTAACAATCGGATTTGATTATCAAAAGATGATCATGACACCGAATCTTCTTTGAGATGGAAGTAGATTGATTGGGTCAAAGGTGATTAGATAGGGATGTGACTAGATTGGATTGGATAAGATCGATCGATGATTGATAAGATCAACTAATGGATCAGATAGGATGATGAAAGGGATTCTACACCCCATTCAGAGATTACCCTAAGTGACTTAGGATGTCGATTGATCAAATTAAATGATAGATAGATGATTGCGGCACCAATTCCACCTTAAGATTGAAAGCAGATTGATTGGGTCGATGCTGATGATTAACTAACTCAGGACGGATGACAATCCTGAGTAGATATGGATGATGACAATTAGATTCAGACACCTAGGTCAATTTGGATAATAACTTCGAACAAAGTTTAGAGGATTTGCATGGGGAAAACAATGATGGATACCTAACCCAGAGATGCTCTTAGATGATGTACCTATGTAATTTGGATGATAGATGAATGATCTTGGTAGAATGCAGATGGAACAAAGCTCACATTGGGATTGGATTAGAGGACATGATAGGATTGATTCTAAACCAAGTTCAGGGGTTTTAACTAGAGGATGTAAGATGCTGATAATCAGATTTTTCTAGATTTGGCAGTTTTCAAAATTTCTCAAATTTTTCCATTTTAGTTAACTGCACAGGCATATCTTTGAAAGTCCAATTTTTTCCCAAAAACTTCCTAAAACTAAGATAGGATGAATTTACAACTAACATCCAAAGTTCGAGACATGTGTTCCAAGTTATTAATGATTTTTTTTTCAAAAACTAGAAAAAAACACTAAATTGTGATTTTGAGGATCAAGTTGAAAGTTTGAGGCCCTGAAAATGTGTCGAAATGGGGGCCAACCATCCTTGGTTGGAAATTCACATGCCACCATTTAACGCAACCACCCATAAAATTTCAGCCCAATTAGACACCCAAGTCAAAAGTTATGGCCTCTGGAAGTTTATGCATAAAAATCAAAACCATCAAAACGAAGTGTAGATGATTGGGATGGATGATTTGACAATAGATATAACTCTAATGATGTTCTAAGAAGCACCTATGTGGTTTGGTAGATGAAATGATGAATTATGGAAAAGTGTTGATCACAGGCAAACAGGTGCTTGAAATGACTGAACGAAGGGTGAAAATAGTTGTTTGGAGGGAAGGTTCACCCAAATTAGGGTAGGTACACCCCTTTACTGGGTAGGTACGCCCCTCTATAGCGTAGGTATGCCCCTTTAGAGGGAAAGTACGCCAAAGGATATTCGGTGAAAGATAGGTGGGGAACGGATGCTCAAAATAGGTGGACGGGTGCTCAGATAAAGGAGAAGATTGCTCGGATCCAACGGATGAATACTCAGAATTAGGAGACAAATGTTTAGGATGGGGAATGGATGCTTGAAACAAGGAGATGAATCAAAATGAGGAGGTGGATGATCAAACTAAGGAGGCAGGCCTTCGAAACGAGCGAACGGGTGATAGAAATGACTGAACAAAGGGTAAAAATGATTGTTTGGAGGGAAATTTCACCCAAGTTAGGGTAGGTACGCCCCTTTAGAGGGTAGGTACACCCAAGGATAGGTCAAGTTTCCTGCAGGTGAAAGATAGGTAGAAGACGGGTGATCAGCTCAGGTAAACGGGTACTCTGAACGAGGGGATGACTGCTTGGATCAAGGAGATGAATGCTTGGGATGGGGAATGAATATTTGAAATGGAGAGATGAATGCTCAGAATGGGAAAATGAGTACTCGAAACAAGCAAGCAAGTGCTTAAAACGGGCAAATGGGTGCTCGAACTAGTTGAACAGACGATGAAAAAGGTCGTCCGGAGGAAATGTTTGCCCAAGTTAGGGCAGGTACTCCCCTTTAGAGGTCAGGTACACCCAACTTAAGGGCAGGTTCGCCCAAGGATAAGGGAAAGTTTGCCTGTTTATTGAAAAATAGGTAGAAAAAGATACTCAAAACAAGTAAACAAGCACTCGAAACGAGGGGGTGACTGCTCTGAATGAGGGGATGATTATTCAATATGATGAAAGGATGTTTGGATTAGAGGAATAATTGCTCAGAACAGGAAAATAAGTATTTGAAACATGCAAATGGGTGCTCAAAATGGGTGAACAGGTGCATGAAATGGCTAAACAGAAGGTGAAAAATACTATTTGGAGGGAAGGTACACCCAAATTAGGGTAGGTGTGCCCCTTTAGAGGGAAAGTATGCCTATTCAGTTAAAAGATAGACAATTTTGGTAAAAATAGGTTGTAAAATGACTAAGACAGAGGGCAGGATTGCCTCTATCAACTAACTTAGACTCAATTCGAATGAAAATGGCTAAGGAAAAGGACCAAAAATGCTGCAAATAGCAAGGAAACGGTAAGAAACACACTAGTTTAGCACACAAGAGATAGTTCAAATAGTACAAGCCTCAGATTAGTAGTAAGAGGGTATGGCTGACACAGTCCTTAATCTAGGATGAACAAGGAAACTAGGGAGTCCTTGATATACTTTTGGTACATGAGGCACAACTGTGAACACCAGCCCGTCTATAAGTGTGAGCTAGGAACCCCAATGAGATACTGAAGGGCTCGAACCAACTCTTCACATCTATCTAAGTATCACCCTAACTTCGACGCTCCGCAAGATACGACGTGACTAGATTGGGGTACAACTTTGGCTCTCCCCCTTTGTATACCCCACTGGTACGCATGGTTGGGATCGTCCCTTGGGGTGATGAAATCCCCAAGCAGGTCCTGCTAGAAAGAGAATGCTAATCATTTTTGGCTACTCCCCGGGCTCACACGAAGTGCAAGTGGAAAGCGTGAACGAAGTAATGCCCCCTTGGGTGACACAATGGACTTGCAAACATGACAAGCAATAAGTTGACTCCCCCTAATTAGACTATGTGCCTAGATTAATTAGCGCAAATGATAAAGAAAATGATAAATAAACTAGATAAAACAATCATCCTACAAGAAAAACATTAGTCGTTTTGGTCTCTGTTCTTCATCAAGCATGAAATAAGCTACACATATGTTAGCAACAACATAGACACACTAACAAAAAAATGACGTTAGGGTGTTAGAATCTGAAAATGATGAAAACAAAAGCCAAAACAAAGCTTAAATGACTATTTTTACCTCACAAAGGGCTCTATCTGGGTAGGTTTGCCCTATCTAGGGTAGGTTCACCCCTTTGAAGGGGCAAGTTCACCCCTCCAAGGCAAGTACGCCCCTCTGTAGAAAACAGTTAGAAAACATATTGAAAAAGAGCTAAAAATAGTAGTTTTACCTTGCATAAATCTTTGTTTAGGGTAGGTTCGCCCCTTCTTAGGGTAGGTTCGCCCCTCTGCAAGGGCAAGTACACCCCTCTACAGAAAATAATTAGAAAACAACCTGAAAATGAACTAAAAACAATAGTTTTACCTCTGTCAACGGCAGGTTTTCCCCTCTGTAAGGGCAGGTATGCCCAAGTTGGGGCAAGTTCTCCCCTCCTTGGGTAGGTTCACCCAACTTCAAGGGAAAGTTCACCCCTCTATAGAAAATAGTGGGCAGGGTCGCCTGTCTACAACTTGAACTTGCAAAAACTTAAAAAATAACAAACATAAAAGATAGGGACCCATTTGTGGGTCGCACCAAGCGTGCCAAAAATGTGAACCAGTGATCTTAACCTACTCTAAGTGATGCAAAATAGCATGCAAAATGAAGGAAAATAACACTGACACCTCAATGATAAGCCTAGTTGAACTCAAACAAAATAAAGATAAACACAAGCAGATGTTACCTTGTTAGAGTTGATCCTTTGGTTGGACCTGGATTGTTGTTTATGCGTGCTCCTTCGATGGAAAGACGTGATGAAAATAGATGCAAAACAATCTATGCAAGATGAGGATTCAAATGAGCAAAGTGGGTAGTTTGATGGATGTAAGAGATGGCTACAATGGAAGCTTGAAGATGTATAATAATGGAGGATGCAAGAGTTGGAGAGCTTGATTGGATGCTTGAGCTTGAAGATTGTGAATGAAAGTGTGTTGTTGAGAGAATGCAAGTGTGTTGAATGAAAGGGATAATGTTAGAATGAAAGAAAATTCTTTCATTTTATGGAGAGAAGCCCTAAAAAGAATGGACGGTTGAGATCTTGCCGCCATGGACAAGATGGATAAGGACACATGAGGTGGAAGATGACATGTGATGGGAAGGTACTTGTAAGTACCTTGGAATAAGGGTGATGTGACCTCTCAATGATCACATGGGGAAGAGGAGAATCTTGGATGAATAAAAGTGAATTAAAAATTCACATGATTGGGAGATTTTGTGGATAAGACAAGGTTCCCAAAAAGAGAGGTGAGAAGTACCTTGGATAATACAAGGTCCTTAAAAAGGTAATTACTTACCCACATGTGACTGATGTGACAAGTCAAATATTCTAGAAAACTTTGGTACATGTGAGGGATGTGACAAGTCAAAGGTTCTAGAACTTGCATGGGGAAGAGAAGATTCCTTGGAGGAATAAAAGTGAATTAAAAATTCACATGGGGAAGACAAAAAAGAATTAAAACTTCCTTGGGGGATGGGGAGAGTTGACCAAGGTACTAATTAGGGTTAACTAATCAGTAATTAGAAAATAATTGTGGTTAATAAGGATTAGAATCCCACTTGCAAAAGTTGGAGGATGTGACACATCATAATCAAAGATTAGGCATGTGCACATCCCTAATGATGATATTAAGAGATGGATTAAGATTAAGCAAAAGGTGATGGAGGATGTGACATGTGAGGAATTTTATTTAATTCATTTGATAAAGAGGAGAGTAAAGGGGTAAGGTATTTAATTGTCAACTAAATACCTTAGGGATTTAGAAGAATTAAGGGTATTAATTAAATAATAGTAGTATTACTTAATTAATGCAAATAAAATGATATTTAGACGAAAAGAGATAAATTTGGACAAATGTAAGAGTCCAAATTTAGGTGTCTATACCTACATTAGAGCTTTTAAAAGAGTGTAGCTCGCTCAATCTTGTTAGTGTACAAAAATCCTCATATTTTGTAATGTCAGTATCATCTACTAAATGAAAAAATCTATGAACAAAAGAATTACCTTCACTTCCTAGACCCATTGCATGATTGCACGACTCAAAAATTGATCTTGCATCTATCAACTTTACACTATCTTTGTACTTTAACTCTTCTTGTGCTAGGGTTCTTTTGATATATGCACCTACTCCATCATGCTCCCCCTTTCCATACCCAACCCCTGAGAAGTTCCACATATGTTGAACACCACTGATCCTATGCATTATGCTCAACTAGTAAAACATTTTGGCATTCTTGAATTGTGATGTACAGTTATGGTTGACTAAATGATATGCCCCTGCTAGCCAAATCAGCATATTACATCTAAAAGCAACCTTGCACAAACTTAGTAGAATGTGTGCGATCATCACTAATGTAAAAATGATACCCCCTCAATACTTTCCTATTATCCTTTGTACTATCATTTGTATGAATGAATGCTATATGCACAAATATAGCAACTTGTGTGGAGTTTTAGTATTGTGATTGCACCTCATTTTGTGGTTGTAGTTTGCAGTTCTCCGCGAAGTCAACAATTGAAATGATGTTATGAAGTGGAAATGTTTCCTTTCATAAATTCAACTGTGAGTCCACCATTGAGCTCTATGTGTATGCCTTGCATAATCATAGACCACCTAATCACGGAAAATACCCATAAACTAATACACTATAATCTTATCACTGACCAATTCACACTTCGTTTCTTCTTTCCCATCTTTTAGACTATAGGCCATTGTATTGTATTTGCCAAATTTCAAAATTTTCTCTCCAATTGTGTATGTACTAGCCATGTGCTGGAAAATTGGAAAATGTTGCATGCCACCATAATGATCACATATGCCATCCAAACATGACTTGTTTGTAAAAAATTTTACCATCCTCTCTTTCACATAAAATGGAAGATAAGAATTCCCTTGAGGATTTAGGTGGAGGCCTTATGTTACATTCCTGCAAAACATTGTCAGTATGCATATCTACACATATACGTCAATAAACATCCTAATGGTTAGAAAAAACAATATGTAATCTACAAAAAGTAGTGCGTGTGTGATTTATTTTGACATAAAAAGGCTTTAGCATTTCAAAATACCTTTGACATATTTTAATTTCAGGAAACTTCTATACAAAATCAACAAAAAATTGGGTTTGAGTGGTATCCAAATAATGATTTGGATGTGGCTCATGGATTTTACTACCAATTATCCTTATAACTATTGGGAATAGGATGCCATTTAATTGAAATCCTAAACATATTTCATGTATCTCCCAAGTCCTTGGAAAGTGTTCCCCAACACTAGGATTAGAAAGAGATTAAATTCAAATGAAATCAACATATAAATTGACATTTGTAATTATTCCTAAATGATAGGAACATGTGGGGATGCCCAAGAAGAGATCCTACAAAATAAAATCACATAGGGTGCCCACATGGAAGGTTGAACCCACCTTGCTTAAGTTAACTATTTGGAGGATTGATAACACTTCAATAATGCATGTAAAGATCCTACAAATTAGGGATTGATATTTACATGAGTGGAGTTCAATTCAATTCAATATCAGTTTAGTTCAGTTTTGTTCAGTTCAGTTATGGTTTAGTTATCTTCAGTTGCATGTAGTTGGTTTCAATTGAATTCTAGTTGACTTGGGTTGCATGATTAATTACTTTAGTTGCATGGCAGATCATAATAGGTGGATACATTCAGTTAAGTGGGGATGATCAATAATGCATAATGTTTGCATGAATTGGTGGAGAGATATGTTTTAGTTAACTAAGATTCACTCGGACCCACCTTGGGCACCCAAGTTGGCATCTTTGAGTTAACACCTTTTGCATGAGAAGATATTTACAAGGCTCAGTTAAGTGGGCCCATTCTTGGGTGCCAACTTTGAGGTGATGCTTGCAAGATATTTTCTTGACCAATGATCAGTTAAGTGTTTAGTTTGGGGCACCTAAATTGAGGAGACTTTGGTTTTGACTTCATGTTACAATGTGGAACTCTACTTGCACAATCTAGGCATGGTTTTTGTGAGGAGCTTTATGCTCTTATATTGTACAACTCTTACGAGTTAATATGCATGGTTATTATCTATTAATTGCAGAAAGTGCATCAGAGGTTAGCAAGTTGAGCTTGTGCATGTGTGAGGGTTTGAAGCATGGCATGGGATGTGTGGATTCATTCTTGGTCACATGGAATGCATGGATAGCTTGTGCTGCAAAAAGTGCATGAGAGTTGCATGAGAGTTTTATGCAGGTTGTAAAGAAGGATTGTTGAATGCAAAGGAAGCATATCAATCAAGGACTGATACAATATTATTGTAATCTTGTTCTAAGGTTAAATAATTCAAGCACTATTGATTCTAGTGGTGGATTTTTTTCTCGAAAGGGTTTCTCCACATATATGCTATGTCACTTCTATCTTCTTATCCCATTTTTCTACAATCTTCTATCTCTTTCAACAATTGGTAAAATTGATCTAAAAAAAATTAATCATACACAAATAATTGTGACAAAGAACACTTAATTAAATATATAGTCACATAGGTTTACAAGTTTTAGGCTACAATTTCACCTTCATTTTCAACAACATCATCTCTTTGATTAGGAGAGGTCCTTGTGTTATCATTCCAATAATTTACTATTAAAGATCTCAAGCCTCAAGCAATTATTTTATCTTTCCATGGCACTCTACTCGAGAATGCCCATAACTCATTTCTATTTGAATCCTCCACTCTTTCACGCCTTCCTTTGGCCCTCATTAGAGATGATCTACTTATTTTCAAAGACTTACTTGTATTTGTAAGGTTCACCTTGTTCCTTGTTTGACTGCTTAACAACTTTTTTTTCCATCACACGTCATGTGGCACAACTATCCTTCGTGTGTGAGGTAGAACCCACACTCTCATATGCACTCATCAAGTTCTTTGCAATGGAATTTTCACTTGATTCATTTAAAACTATTATCCCAAGAGCCTTCATGGTGGGCCTAAATTTGAGTTGCCTCATCATTTCAACAAATAGTTGGCATCTTCTACCCTCACTTAGCTTCTCAAAAAACAAACTCCATATCCTTTGTGCATATCTATGACATGTATGTTTTGGAATCTTATCAGGCATCCATTTCAAAACATTGGAATCAATATAATAAAAAATCTAGGTTTTATATGCAAAACTCTAGGAGGAGTTCTCAAATGTAAATTTGTGTCAATGTTAGGAATGTCAACAACATTGAGGATAGATCGTGTACCTTCAATCAAAGGTGCAATTGATGACATACCTTGAGATTGACATGTAAACAATGTTGTACCTCCAACTTGAGATGTTGTTTGTGGAGTACCTTCAAATCGAGATGTGTTGATGTACTTTTAAAACACAATGTTGTTAATGGTGTGTCTTCGACTGTAGATGTAATTTTATATGTACTTGGAAGACCACATGTTGTTGTCAGTGTGTCATCAACTAGAGATGTGCACTGGACTTCACCTATGGTTGATGATGTGCCCCAAACTTGGGGATCCATTTGTTTCCTTCGACGAACTTTGTTCATTCGTGCCCTTTCTTTTTCCAATTGGACATCTCTCTTAGATTGCATGAGAATTTGGTATGGGCTGCAATTCATTTGCTTCACAAGCTACAATTTTTTATTCTCTTCTCCTTACATTTTTTAACTGCACATTCTTTCGATGTTAGAGGCCTTGCTTGTTTCCTCGGCATGATGTTGAATGCTACATGTTCACAAACATACATAGAACAAAAGTAAGTAATGCATTTTATGAAACATATTGATAACATTGATTACATTGCATTTTATGGAACACACCAAAGAATTTTATGAAATAAGGTAGTGAGCTATTTGGAATTATCAAACATTTCTATGCTATAACATTTTTCATACATACATCTACCTCCATACTACAATAAAAGTACTTGTAATGTATTTTTTCAAACATATCCATACTGTTGATTACATTGCATTTTATGAAACATATTGATATCGCTGATTACATTGCATTGAATATCTTTAAAACTCAAAGCATTACTTTACATTGCATATCTAATGTGACTTATCAAACATTGCATATCTTATAAAACATTGTTGTCCCCAACCTAGGGTTTCTAGTGAGCTTCAAAAAACCCATAACTTTTGATGCATATGGGGAAAATATATGAGGCTTGGTACTAATTTTCTGTAGGCCTATATGCATGTGTTGAAAATAGGAGGGTTGCTAAATCATCATTTTGTGTGAGTTATTGAGGACAGTTTGTTTCCTTTTGCAACTATATGACATGTAAAACCTAGTTCTTTGAGGGATTTGTACTAAATTGCTTCATGTAAGCATTGATCAATGTTAAGAAGGGTTTGAGGGGAGTATTTGGAGTGTGGACAAGTACTTAGGAGAAAATACTTGTGTCAAACCTAGGGTATAAGTTGTTGCAACCTTTGGAAACTAGATAATATTGTGCTTATTGTTTTCAAAAGCACATTGTGATTGTCAACCGAGCCATGAAGAACATGAATTCAAATAAGGGTTTGTGATGCTATACCTTGGGATTATTCACTATTTTTTTGGAAATAAGGTAACTTAGAAAGACAAAAAGCATTTTCAATTGCACAAAATTTTCCCTTTTTTATTTCTTAGAAAGGCAAATGGTATGAATGAATGGAAACTTGCATTAAACCAACTATGTCTTGAGTCACTTGAGTTTATCTAAGCACATGATGAAGGTGATTTTTTATGGCACAAAAAAAATAATGAAAACTTGCATTAACATTGATGAAAGCTCTTAGGTTTTCCAAATTAGTTGAAAATAAAAGTTTTCCCACAACCATCACTAATAATGAATTTGAATCTATTATGTCATGTTTTCCATTTTATATCTTCAAGCTCCTAAAAATTAAACTTTTACATTCAACATCCATATAATTTAATGTTGAATTCTATGTGTAACAATGAATATTAATAAAATCATCAAGTGAATGGTCTATAAATTGTCAAAACAAAACAAAAAAACTAAATATAAACATCTACCTAAAAAGAAATAGATTAAATTCCACTAGCCATGTTGGAAATGGACTGCTATAAGCAATGCAAATAGAATTTACAAGCAAATTTGTGTTTATTTGATGTCGTTTATATAAGTTTAAAAATGAATTCATCTAAATTATGTCATGTTTTTCATTTTTTTTCTTCAAACTCATAAAAATTAAACTTTTTTATGCAACTCCCATCTAATTCAATGTTGAATTATATGTCCAATTGTTATGATTAATAAAATCATTAAAGGAATTTAGATTATTGTCAAAAACAAACAAACATACTAAATATAAACATTTCAATATTACCAAAATGAATTTATTACCTAAGATAATGTAAAATGATGTATAAACTTCAAAATGTCTTCATCTACATTGTCTAGCATGCAAATTGGTGGTAAAAAGGTGATGTATCAAGCATAGATTGGTACAACAGGGAGTCAACTGCATAAAAAAGGTATTTCTATGTCGGATAAAGCACTGAACCAGACAAATGTAGAAGCAAGTTGGCTTGAATCATGGGGTCAACCCCTATTTTACTGTTTCAAGGTAAAACACATTTGGCACTCACCAAATTTGGAGAGCACCAAATTTGGTACTTCACAATATAGAGAGGAAGAGAGTGAGACTTGAGATATAGGGAGAGGGGATAGGATTGAGAGATATTAGTCTAGGTAGCATGATAGGGACTAAGAATTGAGAGTGATAGAGACTTGAGAGGGATAGAGAGTTATCCAATTAGGATGGGGGGAAAGACTTGAAAACGGGAGAGGGGTTGGAGTGAAATAAAATTTTCTACCCTCTACCCTTAAATCGTAAATCATAAACCCTTAAAACCTCTACCCTCTATCCTCTCTCTCTCTTGCTATCTCTCTCTCTACCCTCTACCCTTTACCCTCAACCCTAAACCCCTCAACCCTCTCTCTCTCTCTCTCTCTCTCTCTCCTTATCTATCTCTCTCTACCCTCTACCCTCTATCCCTCCCCACCCTCTACCCCTCAACCTCTACCCTCTACCCCTCCACCCCTCTACCTCTACCCCTCCACTAAACCCTTAAACCCTCCCCTAACCTCTACCCTTAACCCCACAAACCCTTAAACCATCAACCCTTAAATCACTGCATCGTAAACCTAAACCCTAAATGTAACCACTCCACACCCTCAGCCCCTCCCGACCCTCTACCCTCAACCATTTACCCTTTACCCTCAACCCTCAACCCTAAAACCCTAAAACCCTCAACCCCCCTCTCTCTCTCTCCCAACCCTACACCCTCTACCCTTAAACCCTAAACCCTAAACCCTAAATGCTAAACCCTTAAACCATAACCCTCTACCCTTGCTCCTTAACCCTCTACCTCAGCCCTCGGCCCCTAAACCTAAAACACTCAACCCCTCTCTCTCCCCAACCCCTACCCTCTACCTTAAAGCATGCATGTAAACCCTAAACCCTTAAACCCTCTACCATCTACCTCAACCTCAACCCTTTACCCTCTACCCTCAACCCTCTACCCTCTACCCTCTACTCTCTGCCCATAACCCTTAACCTCTACCCTCTACCCTCAGCCCAAACCCTCAGCCACTCTCTCCCTCTACTGCCTCTCTCTACCTATACCCATAACCCTCTACCCTTAACCTCTACCCTCTAACCTCTACTTGTCTCTCTCTCTACCCCTCAGCCATCAACCCTTAAACCCTTAAACCCTAAAACCCTAAACCCTTAAACTCTCTACCCTCTACCCTTAATCATCAACCCTCTACCTTCTACCCTCAACCCTCTACCCTTAATCCTCTACCCTCTACCCTCTACCCTAAAACCCTCAACCCTCTTTGTCTCTCTCTCCCTGTCTCTCTCTACCCTCTACCCTGAATGCTTAAACCCTAAAACCCTCAATCCCTCCTCTCTCTCTCAACCCTACACCCTCTACCCTTAAACCGCAAAGCCTAAACACTTAAACCCTAAACCCTTAAACCCTCTACCCTCTACCCTAAAATCCTCAACTCCCCCCCCTCTCTCTCTACCCTCTACCCTCTACCCTCTACCCTCAACCCTCAACCCTCAACCCTCAACCCTCAACCCTTAACCCTCTACCCTCTAACCTCAACCATCTATGTCTTTGTCTCTCTCTACCATCTACCCTCAACCCTCAACCCTTAAACCCTAAAACCCTCAATCCCCCTCTCTCTCTCAACCCTACACCCTCTACCATTAAACTATAAACCCTAAACACTTAAACCATAAACCCTTAAACCATAAACCTCTACCCTCTACCCTTAACCCTCAACTCTCTGCCTCTACCCTCTACCCTCTACCCTCAGCCCTCAACCCTCAGCCCTCAGCCTCTACCTTCCAACCACTCCAGCCCTTAAACCCTCAGCCCCCTATCTCTCTCTCAACCTACACCACTCTGCCCTTAAACCATTAACCATAGACCATAAACCTAAACCCTTAAGACCTAAACCTAAAACCCTTTACCCTCTGCCCTTAACCCTCTGCCCTCAGCCCTCAGCCCTCAGCCTCCCAACCCTTAGGCCCTCAGCCCCCTCTCTCTCTCTCAGCCCTACACCCTCTGCCCTTGAAGCCATGGCTGTAAAGGCAAACCCTAGGCCACAAACCCTTAGAGCCCTCTATCATCTACCCTTAACCCTTAACCCTCTACCCTCTGCTCTCTACCCTCTGCCTAAAACCCTCAGCCCTCTTTCTCTTTTGTCTTTGTCTCTCTGCCCACTCTGCCCTCTGCCTCTACCCCTTAGGCTGTAAAACCTTAAACCCTCTGCCCTCTGCCCTTAACCCTCAGCCCTCAGCCTCTGACCCTTAACCCTCCCTGACCTCTAGCCTCAGCCCTAAAACCCTCAGCCCTCTCTCTATGTCTCTCTCACCACCCTCTACCCTTTACCCTTAGGCCATCCACCCCTCTGCCCTCAAACTTCTCTCTCTCTCTCTCTCTCTCTGCCTCAACCCTCGGCCCTCAAGATGTGGAAGCCACTCTACCCTCTACCCTCAACTTGTTGGCCGGTGGAAATGCTTGTGTGGTTAAAAAAATGTGCTATTATGTTTCTCCTAAAGGAGAAAGATAACACATGGATATCTTAGCTCCCAAGGTCTTTATAGTTGGTTCTCAACTGTGTTGATGTCCCTCAGTGGTCAATGTAGTAGTAATGTTCAAGGGGCCTGCCGGTGTGAGCTTCTAGATTGTTCTAAGATCAAGCATGAATTTAAACCTACTCCTAACTTCAGGGGTTTTAAAGAAACATAAAAGATGGGATTAAGGGCTTTGGAATTTGAAAAGAATGATAATTCACCTATCTTAACCAGACTCGTTATCCTTCAAGGAATTGTAAACTAAAACTGAAGAACAAAATTAACTTGTGATTAACACAGTTGCATTCATTCACAATGCTGATTTCTACAACAGAGTACTAGTTACCATTTTAATAAAACACCAAAATAACATTCCATTCCTTGGAAGGCTTCACAAATCAAATGATTAACTTAAGAAAAACACCATTCTGAAACACAATCTGAAGTAGATTAAGATCTGGTTGCTTCTACTGTTAATGAAACAGATAAGCAACACTTACAAAGTTGGCACAATCACCAGTGTACAGAAAATCTATGACTCCAAATTGCTTCCATTTATATTAAGAGAACTTGAAAGATACATTACAGGCTTCTGCTGAATCTAATTCCTAACTAAGAAGACAAAAGAAGCTCCTATTACAAAGAATCGGGATGCAGTTATGTATCCTCCATCTTTCCTCTATTTTCCTATGTATTCTAAAATTTCTTCTTCCTTTCTTTCTAACCCTAGAAGTTCTAACTCTAGAAGTTCCAACCTTTACAAAGAGGCAAGAATGTCATAAATATACATAGTGTACCAAAAAGAATGCGTTGTCCCCCCTGCATTAGGGTTTACAAAATATCTGCTTCCAGGAGAGTCAGCTCTCAGATCTTTCCGAAGAGAGTCAAAGCCGCATTCAATATGAATCCCTGTTGTCTGTGTCGATGAGAGATTGTTCTGAGAATCCTCTTAGATCTTTTACAGCTGCCGCATTTACTTTGGCCATTCATGTCCATCCTTAAACTCCATCGAGGCCGCCTTGCATGCTCTAAAAGCATTTTTCCATTAATACTGATTTGCCTCTCCCCAGTGGTCACTATAGCTGTCCCTGTGAGTCATGGTTGCTTCTTTCCTTCGGCCTCCTTCATGTTCTATACTTCAGTTGCATGTTGACCTTCTTCTGGAGCATCATCGAGCCTCCCTTTAGATCTGAACATTATCACCTGAGCCGATCCACTACCTTGATGTCAGAAAGAATCCATGTCATTTGCATTTTTTTGGTCTTCCTTTTTGTTTTACCGAAATAGTCAATCAATCAAACTGTTACCAGTCCACCCCTAAGCTCCTTCTAATTGGTTAGGCATACGCCATGCAGGATTATCAGGTGGTCAAAGGTGGTGCATATTGAATCACATGTCAGTGAGACACTAATTGTGTCTCCCTGATGCAATTTTGTATCTTAACAGCTATTGACATAGCGGGTGTTAGTCGATGAGACCTTTGGCGAGCTGTAGAAGTCATATCGAGCTCATAAAAACTATTAGCAAGACAGTCGCCAATCGACATGACCTCGTGGCGAAGCCCCTCTTCTCTCGGCGAAGCCGAGACCTTATGGCGACGGAATCCCCTTCTGTCGATGCCTTCATTTCATGTCGGCAAGACAATCCTACATCGGGGAGACCCTTCCCCAAGCCCTTCATGTCATATTGAAGAATAACCCTTCGGTAAGACTTTTTCGTTTCAGCCAGACCTCCTGCCGAAGGAAAAATTATCGTCAGGCTCAGACCTTTGGTGGGACCTCCTTCTGTCGAGGAGACTTTTCTATAGTCATATCGATATGTATTCTTTAATTTGACATGTGTCGGTGTAACACTCTCTCATCAGGGAGACATCCCATAAACACCTTATGTTTCACCGATGAATCTTCATAAGCTCACTTTTGTCGCCGTGACAATCTCATTCTCTCCCTGATGAGGCAATACGTCAGTGTGACATTAGGGGTCAGCAAGACTGCAAGACCTCATACCGATAGACCTCCTCCTGTGCATTGTCAGCGAGACCCGATGCACTCACCAAGATATCTCCCCGCCTCAAGAATTTCTCACTGAGATGTATACCCTCATCGATGGTCGGCAAGACACAAGCCGCTTAGCAAGACCACCCGCCGAAGGAACAACTCTCGCCGAAGTGTCTGCTCCTTACGCGCTAGTCGGTGAGACATGAAGAAGTCGCTGAGACTTCTCCCCAAAGGAAAATCTTCGGCCGATATGTTCATTCCTCTATCACCGGTCGGTGAGACCCAAAGATCTCGCCAAAACCTTTCTCCGAAGGAGAGTTTCATGCCGATGGGAAACTCCTAGTCACCGGGACAATAATTGATGTCCTGCCAATAGGTATCTACATGTGAATTCTGATCGCTGTGACATCCCTGAGGTCTCGCCGATAGGCAGCATAGGCACCTATTGACCAAAGGCACTGGTAGTCAGCAAGACATCTACAGGGTCTTGTCGGCCTTCTTCTTAGAGGAAAATTATGACCAACTGGATTGAGGAATATATTCCAACTGAGCTCCCTTGGCAAATACCATCATTTGCATGATTTGATCCTACAAAATAGAGCCTCCATCAATCCTCAGAAGCACATAAGATGTATTAAAATGAAACACACCATTGTCTAATATAGTGTGATTCAGTACTTAGCAAGAAGAAAATCAGTGCATGCTGGGACAAAACCAAAATTTGACAAAACAAGAAGACAAACCCAGGCAAAAAACAAAAGAGCTCCTTAGAGGAAAGCAAGTAACCAAAAGCAATAAAAACAAATAAAAGAAGGGGGGACCCATTTTATTCCAGAATGAAATGGGGTGGTTATGCAAGGCATAACACAACCCTCTACCCTTAACCCTCTACCCTCTACCCTCTACCCTCAACCCTTAAACCCTAAAACCCTAAAACCCTAAAACCATCAAGCCCCCCTCTCTCTCTCAACCCTATACCCTCTACCCTTAAACCGTAAACCCCAAACCCTTAAACCCTTTACCCTCTACCCTTAACCCTCTACCCTCTACCCTCTACACTTTACCCTCTACCCTCAACCCTCTACTCTCAACCCTCAACCCTTAAACCCTCAACCCCCCTCTCTCTCTCAACCCTACACCCTCTACCCTTAAACTGTAAATTGCCAAACCTTAACCCTTTATTCTCTACCCTAACCCTCTACCCTCTACCCTCTACCCTCAACACTTAAACCCTAAAACCCTTAAGCCCTCAACCCCCCCTCTCTCTCAACCCTACATCCTCTACCCTTAAACCATAAACTGTAAACCCTTAAACCCTCTACCATCTACTCTTAATGCTCAATCCTCTACCCCCTACCCTCTACCCTCTACCGTCAACCCTAAAAACCTTAATCCTCTCTCTCTTTGTATCTCTCTCTACCATCTACCCTCAACCCTCAACACTCAACCCTTAAACCCTACAAATCTTAAACCCTAAACCCTTAAACCCTCTACCCTCTACTCTTAACCCTCTACCCTCTACCTTGAACCCTCAACCCTCTATGTCTCTTTCTCTACCCTCTACCCTCAACCCTCTATGTCTCTCTCTCTACCCTCTACCTTCAACCCTTAAACCCTCAACCCCCCTCTCTCTCTCAACCCTACATCCTCTACCCTTAAACTGTAAACCGTAAACCCTTAAACCCTCTACCCTCTGCCCTTAACCCTCAACCCTCAACCCTCAAACCTCAACCCTCAACCCTCTACCCTCAACCCTCTACCCTTAAATCGTAAATCATAAACCGTAAACCCTTTACCCTCTACCCTCTACCCTCTACCCTCTACCCTCTACCCTTAACCCTTAAACCCTAAACCTTTAAACCCTCTACCCTTTACCCTCTACCCTCTACCCTCAGCCTCTCTCTCTCTGCCTCTACCCTCCTTAAACCTCAGTCCCCCTCTCTCTACCCTCTACCCCTCTACCCTTAAACAGGATCCCCTCTCTCAGCCTACACCCTCTACCCTTAAACCGTGAAGCCATGATCCCTAGGCCTTAAACTCTCACCCCACAAGCCCATGGCTGTCTGCCTCTACCCATGGCCCTCTGCCTCTACCTCTGCCTAAAACCTAGAGCCTAAGCCCTTAGGCCTCTGCCTCTGCCATCAGCCTAAGACCCTCAGCCTTGGGGCCAGGCCCTCAGCCCTCAACCCTTAAACCCCTTAGGCCATGGCCCCTCTCTCTCGGCCCTACACCCCTCTACCTCATGATCCCTAGGCCCTCTGTATGGCCATGGAAGCCTAGGCCATGCGTCTGCCTCTGCCCTCTGGCCTCGGCCCTAAAGGCCCTCAGCTCTCTCTCTCTGCTCCTAGCCTCTGCCCTCAGCCCTCAGCCATGGAAGCCCTAAACCTAAAAGACCTAAGCCCTTTACCCTCTACCCCATGGAAGCCCTGGAAGCCATGAGACCCTCAGACCCTCAGCCACTCTCTCTCTCTGCACACACACACACACACTCCCTCTCTCTCTCTCGGTCCTGTCCCTCCTACCCCTTCTCCCATCTCCCGGGGTCTCTCTCTCTCACTCACTCCCTCTGTTTCTCTCTCCCTCTGCCCTTAACCTTAAGCCACTCTAGGCTCTGCCTCTACCCTCTACCCTCTACCTAAAACCCTCTCCTTCTCACTCTCTCTACCCTAAATCATCAACCCTATAGATGCTAAACCCTATGCCCTCACTTATCAACCCTCTAACCTTCACATTGGATCCTCAATCCTCATCTATCTCTATCTTGTCCTCCTCTTATCTCATTCTCTCTATCTAACTTCTCCCTCCATCCATTCCTCCTCTGCCCTGATCCTCAGCCCTTAGGCCATTAGAGCCTCTACAGACCTTAAACCCTCAACCCTCAACCCTCAACCCTCAACCCTTAAACCCTAAACCCTTAAACTCTCTACCCAAAACCCTCAACCCAATACCCTCTAGCCTCAAACCTAATCCTTCAACCCTATACCCTCAACCCTTAAACACTCAACACTAAACACTCAACCCTAAACCCTCAACCCTCTTTCTCTCTCTCAATCCCTCTCACTCTCTCTCAAGTCTCCCTCCTACTAGAGAGAGGGAGAGAGAGAGGGAGAGAGGGATGGAGGGAGAGAGAGGGAGAGAGATAGAGGGAGTTAGTGAGAGAGAGCAAGAGAGAGACCTAAGAGAGGGAGAGCGGGTAGGAGGGAGAGACTTGAGACAGAGAGAGGGAGGGAGAGACCTGAGAGAGAGGGAGAGGTAGAGAGGGTGGGATGGAGATACCTAAGAGAGAGGTAGAGAGAGAGGGTGGGGGAGTGTGAGGAGATACTAAGAGGGGGAGGGGCAGTCTAAAGGCAGAGGAGAGATAGAAGGAGAGAGAGAGAGACAAGGAGTGGGAGAGAGAGAGAGGGAGGCAGGAGGAGAGACTTGAGAGAGAGAGGGGGAGGAGAGGTGGAGAAACCCTAAGAGAGAGGGAGAGGGAGAGAGAGGTGGGAGGAGAGACCTGAGAGAGAGGGAGAGGGAGACAAAGTGGGAGAGAGGGGGTGGGAGGGAGAGACCTAAGAGAGTAGGAGAGAGAGGGAGTGGGAGATAGAAGGATGGGAGAGATACAAGGAGTGAGAGAGAGAGACTTCAGAGAGGGAGAGGGAGTGCTTGAGATAGATGGATGGGAGAGAGATGGAGGGAGTGAGAGAGAGATAGAGAGATATAGAGAGAAGGGGGGGTGGGGGAGATACCTGAGAGAGAGGGAGAGAGAGAGATAGGGAGGAGGTGGGAGGGAGATACAGAGAGGGAGAGAGATAGAGGAGTGAGAGAGAGGAGCATGGGAGAGGAATAGAAATTGAGTGAGACAAATGGAGAAGAGAATTAAAAAGAGGGAGAGGGGGAGTAGGAGGAGAACTTGAGAGAGAGAGAGGGAGGGAGAAGGGATGGGATAAGAAGAGCCTCAGGAGAGAGAGTGGGGGAAGATAGAGGGGAGTGAGAGAGAGAGATGGACACGAGAGAGAGAGAGGGAGGGGTGGTGGGAGGGAGATACTTGAGAGAGAGCAAGAGGGAGAGGGAGAGAGGTAGAGGGGGTGAGAGATGGAGGGAGTGGGAGAGAGATAGAGGGAGTGACTATGAAAGGGAGAGGGGATAGGAGGGGGATACTTCACAAAGAGAGAGAGAGAGAGAGAGAGAGAGAGAGAGAGAGAGAGAGAGAGAGGGTAGGAGGGAGATACTTCAAAGAGAGAGAGGGAGGGGGTGGGAGGGGAGAGAGGTAGAGTGGGAGATAGAGAGGTAGAGAGGAAGTGGAAGAGAGAGGAAAAGAGAAGTGGGAGGAAGAAGACGAGAGAGAGGAGAGAGGCTTGAGAATAGGAGAGAGATAGAAAGTGTGAAAGAAGGAGGGGTGGGAGGGAGATACCTAAGAAGAGGAGGGAGAGGGAGTGGGAGAGAGAGAGGGTGTGTGTGTGTGAGAGATAGAGAGAGGGGGAGGGAGATACTTGAGAGAGAGTGAGAGAGAGAGGGAGTGGGAGAGAGATAGAGGGAGTGAGTGAGAGACCTAAGAGAGGGAGAGGGGGTAGGAGGGAGAGACTTGAGAGAAAGAGATAGAGATAGAGACAGAAAGATAACAACATAAGAGAGGGAGATGGAGTGAGAGACAAAAAGACCAAAGGGGGAGAGAGAGAGGGAGAGTGAGAAAGGGGGTTGGAGTGAAATAGATTTATCTAGGTAGGGTGGGAGGAATGAGACCTGAGAGAGGGATTTGGAGTGAGAGAGAGTAGTCTAGGTAGCATGGGAGGAAGTGATACCTAAGAGACAGAGAGAGAGTTCAGAGGGATAGAGAGTTATCCAGTTAGGGTAATGAGGTAGAGAGCATATGAAAGGTACAACCTCAACTATCCATCTACAATCATAAACCGTGCACTCTCAACATTATCAGAGTGGTTGACCAAAGAGAGGGGAAAGCTACATTTTGTTCAAAGTAGGTCATTTGGCGAGCACCAAATTTGGCACTCACTAAATGACCTGCTTTGGATGTGTTAATTGACAAGATTTTCCAAATTTCCTCATATTTTCGTATGTGTTCCCCGTCATGTTTGCACGTATTTAAATGCAAGTTTATAAAAAAATTGTGATAGCGTTAACCTATCTCTTAGCTATCTAAATATATAATTCTTTTCTCGTTTTGATTCAGTTAAGGTTTTAATCCATAGCTTCTATTGTAAATGCCTTTGTTTTTGGTCAAAAACCAATATGTGCTAGTTTTAGGATAGATTTGTACTAGTTCATCGAAACATGAAACAAATTACATTTTTTAAAACTAGACTCCATTCTACACATGAAAAAAAATTCAATTTTCAATTAGTTTTCAAAAAAATTAAGGGGGAGCACGCTCAAATTTCAGCTTTTCAAGATATGTCCACTTTCAAAATTCATAAAATATTATATATTCATTAAAAAATATATCCAAAAGAACAAGGATAAACTACATGGTGTTAGCTAATTTCTCATCGTTCGGATTTTTGAAATTCTAAAAAATAAGTTAATCAAAAAGGGGGAGCCCTCAAGCACTATGTTATTTTTTTGATAAAAATGGGACCTTTTTTGCCCCCCCCTTTTGAGACCCTTAATCTTAATTAATTTAAAAAAGAATTAGTAGCTTAGAAACTAGACTCAGAGCACTTAAAATTTTGTTCTTGCTGCATCTTGAAATTTTGAGTGTAACTATCTTCATTTTCTCGTGCAAATTAGATTTTGCTGATTTCAGAAGAAAAAAAAAAGTGGCATCTTAAGAGCCAAAATTGTGTCACAAATCCATGCACTTACCCATTAATAATATTTAAAACTTAAGAAGAAAATAATTATGTCATAAATCAATTATATATATTTTTTCTCAAATACAATAGTTTTTATCAATACACATATATGTAAAGAATTGTTATGTCATAATTGCACAAATATATGGTCTACATATTTTGCCAAGCTATGACCATTGAAAGAAGTTTTTGTAAGAACAATATACAATGTTGTCAAATACAAATTTCCTTCAATGCAATTTATATTGCTTCATCAACATAGCATACAATATTCTTTGAAGGAATTTTAATTTCCCAAGAAACAATGTCAGATTTTTGTAATGGATGTAGAAGCAGTAACAACTTCATACAGATTACTAATATCGTAATTGATATTGTTTTCCTTGTTTATCTCAAGATTTTCAGCTGCAAATTGAGAATCTTCCAAGAATGGAAATATACATTGGCTTTCAATTTTATTGGGAAAAGTCATTTTTTAAGTATTCATAATTGAAATCATATCATTGTTGGTACAACTAACTAGAATAGGGCTATCAGTAGATGTAATATTGGGCTTGAAGCATTGCAATGAAGATGAACTAACAAAATTTCTATCACTAGGATTTTGACAAAAGATGTCAAAATTGAAAAATTCAAATATACTTCAACAATGCATGCCAAATTTTGTAAAAGAATTATCAAAGATATAGTCTTGCAAAGGTAGTCTACCATCAATATTGCTACTACAAATTGTTGGAAATAGGATGCCATTTAATTGAAAATCCTAAACATTAATTATTTCATGTATTTCCTAGATTCTTGGAATGTGTTCAACAACACTAAGATTAGGATGAGATTAATATTTGATGAAATAATCTTGATTATTGACATTTGTAATTAATTCTAAATGTAAAGAACATGTGAGGGCGTCCATAGTGAGTTCCTAAATAATAGGGGAACATGGGGCACCCACATGGTAAGGTGACACTCACCTTGTGTTTAGTTAACTATACAGAGTAACAATTAACACTTCTAAATGCATGTAAAGATCCTAGGAGTTAGGGTTTGATGTTTGCATGCTTTAAGTTCAATTCAGTTTAGTTTAGTTTAGAATCAGTTTAGTTTAGTTCAATTCAGTTCAATTCAGTTGTCTTCAGTTAGTTTTAGTTATATTTTAGTTAACTTTAGTTAACTTGGAATGCATGGCTAATAACATTGAGTTGTATGACAGATAACATGGACTACCTCTAGTTAATAGGGGATGACCATTCTTGCATGAATGGTGTTGAGTAAATGTTTCAGTTAACTAGAAATCACTTGGAGCCAACTTGGGCACCCAAGATGCTTTCTTGGATTTACCTCTCTTGCATGATAAGATATTTCTGAAGGCTCAGTTAAGTAGGATTACTTATAGGCGCCAACTTTGAGGAAGAGCTTTGGAATTATCACCAAAGTGAAGGATGAGTTGTAGCTTCAGCTTGGGATGCTCAAATGCATGAAGCACATGTTGTAAGCTTTAGTCTTCACAGAATAATTCAACTTGAAGCAATATGGCATACCTTTTCAAGGGATTGAGCTTGTGCATTGTAATTATCACCTTTTGGAGATTACAAGGTTGCATATTGCCTCTATACCTCATTCAAGTTTAAGAGAGTTTTCATAATTGTTATTTGTAGGTGTGAAGAAGATTGGTAAGGACAAAAGAAGCATTCTCAAGCAAGAATTGGAGCTATTTTATTTCAGAGAATGAATAATAGAATAATTCTTGGTGGAGTTTTTTCCCGAAAGGGTTTCTCCACATTATATCTTGTGTAATCTTTCTAATATCATGTCTAGTTCTTCTATCAACTTCTTTCTACATTCTACAATAGTAAAATGGATTAATCAATATAATCACCCACAAAGAATATATGTAACAAAGAAAAAGCTTACTTAGATCAGCAATATTAAAGTTTTACAGAGTATTAAGCTAACAAAACACCTCATTTTTCAACATTTGGTATCAAAGTTGAGGTTGGGTAGAGTATTGGGACACCTTTCTCTTAAAATTTGAAGGATTTATTGGCTTAGTGGGAACTCTTATTATTTTAGTAATTTGCTGATTTTGGAATTAAGTTTTTTGTTACAATGAATTCAAGGTTAGCTATTGAAAGGTTCAATGGTTCTAACTATGAAATGTGGAAATTAAAAATGGAAGATCTTCTTGAAGAAAGAGATCAGTGGTTAGTGGTCAATAATGAGACAAAGACACCTGCAACTATGTCAGATGAAGATTGGGCTAAGTTAGATAAAAAGGTAAGAGGAACAATTAGATTGTGTCTTGTTGATGTTGTTTTAAATGTTTCAGTGGAAACCAGTGCATATAAATTGTGGAAAAGAATAGGAGACATTTATCAAACAAAGAGTCTAACAAATAAGTTGTATTTGAAAAGGCAATTATATTCATTGAAAATGAAAGATGGTGACTCAATAGCACAACATTTAAATGCTTTCAATTTAATTCTCAGTTAGTTAGCATCTATAGATGTAAAGCTTGAGGTTGAGGATAAGTACATTTTACTGCTTTGCTCTTTACCAAATTCTTGGGAAAATCTAATAGTTGCAATTAGTGGTAATGGTGCAGATCCAAAGATGGACAACATCATTCCTACTCTCCTATCAGAGGAGATGAGGAGGAAATCTAAAACTGGCTCCCAAGATGCCTTGTTTGTAAGAGGTAGGCCTAAAGAAAAGGAATCTAAAGCAGACAAGAAAGGAAAGGGTAAGTCTAAAGGACGGTCAAAAACCCTTGGTAAGAGTAAGGTAAAGTGTTGGAATTGTGGAAAACCTAGAATTATCAAAAAGAATTGTAAGAGCAAGAAGAAGAGTATTGATGCTTCTACAGAAAAATCCAATGACAGTAATGATGCATTAGTCATTTCTTCTAATACTGTTGTTGATAACTCTTGGCTTATCAATTCAAGTTGCTCATATCATATGACTCCTAGAAAGGATTGGTTCTCTAAGTTTATTGGATATGATGGAGGAGATATCTTCTTTGGAGACAACAGCACAACAAAGGTTGTTGGAAAAGGAGAGGTAAAATTGTGTTTCAGTGATGGTAGTATTAAGACCCTTAATGATGTTTTACATATTCCAGGACTTGCAAGGAATCTACTTTCTATCTCTAAGTTTAATGATTCTAGAATGCATGTGACTTTTGACAAAGGTGGTTGCAGATTGGTGAAAGGGAATATGGTGGTTGCTAAAGGATCTCGGATTGGGACTTTGCCTAAACTGAATACCTTTGATGTAAATATTTTATCAAATGTATCTGAAGTTGAAAATGAATGTATGCTATGGCACCAAAGATTGGGCCATATAGGTGAAAAAGGTCTTAGGACCATTCTTAATAAAAAATTGGTTGACGGTATTCCTAATTATAATATTGGAAAAAATGACTTTTGTGAGCACTGTGTATTTGGAAAGCAATCTAGATCTAAATTTCTTAGTGGTACAAATAGAGCTAGAAAATTATCAGAGATTATTCACTCAAATGTAATGGGTCTTGTGGATATTGACTCTATTGGAAAATATAGATGCTATGTCACATTTATTGATGATGTCTCAAGATACACTTGGATATATTTTATGCATAACAAATCTAATGTGTTTAATAAGTTTAAGGAATTTAAGGCTTTGGTTGAGAAACAATCAGATCATAAGATAAAAGTGTTGAGATAAGATAATGGCAGTGAGTATTGTTCTAAGGAATTTGATGATTATTGTAAGCATGCAGGAGTAGTGAGACAAAAAACTACTCCATATACACCTCAACAAAACGGAGTAGGAGAAAGGATGAACCGAACCTTAATGGAAAGAGCTAGGAGTATGTTAAGTAGTGCTAAGCTTGAACAGTCCTTATGGGCTGAAGCAGTATGCACTTCTTGTTATTTAATCAATAGATCCCCTAGTTCATCTATTAAAGATAAAACTCCTTTTGAGATGTGGTTAGGTAGAAAACCTAGTGTTGCACATTTAAGGATCTTTGGTTGTGAGGATTTTGTTCACATGCCTCAAGAAAAGTGATCTAAATTGGATCCTAAAGCACAAAAATGCATATTCATAGGTTATGGTGAAAATGTAAAAGGTTACAAGCTTTGGAATCCACTAACAAGAAAAGCTTTTTTATCTAGAGATTTTATTTTTAGGGAATTTAGAGCTTATTTAGGAGAAGAACAACCAAAGGGGAAGGATACTTCTCAAACAGTGCATTTTGAGACAAATACTGAGAAGCAACAAGATGCACATGTTGAAGAACAAGTGGATAAATTGGAAGAAGAGAGTTCAGAGAGTTCTTCTGAAATAGAGGCTCAAGATGAGCATATTGAGGAACAAGAAGAAACTTCTTTGAGGAGATCCACAAGACAATGGAATCCCATTGATAGATATAGCCCACCTAATTTTCGTTGTATTTTTGCTTTAATGAGTACTAACGATGAACCCAGTTCTTACAGGGAAGCTTTGTCCTCAGACGAGAACAAGCTTTGGTCACAAGCTATGCATGAGGAAATGGAATCCTTGGATACTTGTGACACATGGGATCTTGAGAGTTTTCCCAAAGATAGAAAGGCCATTGGTTGTAAATGGATCTTTAAAAAGATTGGTGCAGATGGTAATCTTGAAAGGTACAAGGGTAGATTAATAGCCAAGGGCTACTCCCAGAAAGAGGGAGTTGACTTTAATGAAATCTTCTCTCATGTTGCTAAATTAACTTCTATTAGAGTCTTTTTATCTATTGTTGCTGCTTATGATTTTGAAATTGAGCAAATGGATGTGAAAACTGCTTTTTTGCATGGGAATCTTGATGAGGAGATTTATATGAAGCAACCTAAAAGTTTTATTGTAAAAGGAAAAGAAGAATTGGTTTACAGGTTAAAGAGATCTTTATATGGATTGAAACAGTCACCCAGAATGTGGTACCAGAAGTTTGATGCTTTCACATTAAAATTGGTTATGTTAGGAGTGAGGAAGATCATTGTGTTTATATAAAAATTATTGATGATCAACTTTTAATTATTATCTTGTATGTTGATGACATGTTTATTGGTAACAACAAGGTAATGATCAGAGAATTGAAAGCACAACTCTCAAGCACATTTGAGATGAAAGATCTAGGGGCTACAAAATATATCCTCGGTATGGAGATCAATAGAGATAGGGGTAACAGAAAGCTTTACTTAAGTTAGAGTAATTATGTTGATACTATTTTGAAAAGATTTAATATGCAGGATAGTAAACTGGTTAATATTCCTTTACCAGTTGGCACAAAGTTAAGTTTAGATATGAGTCCTAAATCTGATTTTGATTTTTAGGAAATGTGTAAAATTTTGTATGCTAGTGCAATTGGTAGTTTAATGTATGAAATGGTTTGTATGAGACCAGATATAGCACAAGCAGTGGGAGTACTTAGTAGGTTTATGTCTAACCCTGGTAAAGAACATTGGACTTATGTTAAGAGGGTGTTTAGATATTTATGAGGGACTTCAGATTACTGTTTAGTTTATCATGGTTCTAATAATACTGATATTATGAATAGATCATTGGACGTATAGGGGTTTGTTGATTCAGATTGGGCAGGAGATCTAGACAGTCAGAGGTCGACAAGTGGTTATGTGTATACTTTTTTTGGAGCTGCGGTTAGTTGGATGAGTAAGAGGCAGCCCACGATTGCTTTGTCCACCATAGAAGCAGAGTACATGGTTGCCACACATGCCTCTAAAGAGGCAGTTTGGTTACAGAGACTTGGGTCAGGTATTGGTTTTAATTGCAAACAAGTTAGGCTTGAATGTGATAGTCAAAGTGCTATTTATTAATCCAAAAATCCTATGTATCATGCTTGTACTAAACATGTAGATGTTTAGTATTACTTTGTGCAAGAAATGGTTGAGAGTGAGAAAGTATTAATTGAAAAATTTGACACTTTGATTAATGTTGCATATTATCTTACAAAGCCAGTTCCTATAGATAAGTTCTCATGGTGCAGGAAGGCCATTGGCCTTGAGTCCTTTACTTGATTTAAATTTATTATTCCTTGTTTAGAATAATTGCAATGTATAATGTCAAGTGGGAGAATGTTGGAAATAAGATGCCATTTAATTGCAAATCCTAAACATTAATTATTTCATGTATCTCCTAGATTCTTGAAATGTGTTCAACAACACTAAGATTAGGATGAGATTAATATTTGATGAAATAATCATGATTATTGACATTTGTAATTAATTCTAAATGTAAGGAACATGTGAGGGCATCCATAGCAAGTTCCTAAATAATAGGGGCACATGGGGCACCCACATGGTAAGGTGACACTCACCTTGTGTTCAGTTAACTATACAGAGTAACAGTTAACACTTCTGAATGCATGTAAAGATCCTAGGAGTTAGGATTTGATGTTTGCATGCTTGAAGTTCAGTTCAGTTTAGTTCAGAATCAATTTAGTTCAGTGTAGTTTAGTTTAGTTTAGTTTAGTTTAGTTCAATTATGGTTCAATTGTCTTCAGTTTGTTTCAGTTTTATGTTAGTTAACTTCAGTTAACTTGGAATGCATGGCTAATAACATTGAGTTGTATGACAGATAACAGGGACTACCTCAAGTTAACAGGGGATGACCATTCTTGCATGAATGTTGTTGAGTAAATGTTTCAGTTAACTAGAAATCACTTGGAGCCAACATGGGTGCCCAAGATGCTTTATTGGAATTATCTCTCTTGCATGATAAGATATTTTTGAAGGCTCAGTTAAGTAGGATTACTTATGGGTGCCAACTTTGAAGAAGAGCTTTGGAATTATCACCAAAGTGAAGGATGAGTTGTAGTTTCAGTTTGGGACGCCCAAATGCATGAAGCACATGTTGTAAGCTTTAGTCTTCATAGAATAACTCAACTTGAAGCAATATGGCGTACCTTTTCAAGGGCTTGAGCTTGTGCATTGTAATTGTCACCTTTTGGAGATTACAAGGTTGCATATTACCTCTATATCTCATTCAAGTTGAATAGAGTTTTCATAATTGTTATTTGCAGGGTGAAGAAGATTGGTAAAGACAAAAGAAGCATTCTCAAGCAAGAATTGGAGCAATTGTATTTTAGAGATTGAATAATAGAATAATTCTTGGTGGAGTTTTTTCTTGAAAGGGTTTCTCCATGTTATATCTTGTGTAATTACATATCCTATCTAGTTCTTCTATCAACTTCTGTCTACATTCTACAACAGTAAAATGGATTAATCAAGATAATCACCCACGAAGAATATATGTAACAAAGAAAAAGCTTACTTAGATCAGCAATATTAAAGTTTTACAGAGTATTGAGCTAAGAAAACACCTCATTTTTCAACACAAATGACACTAATATCTTTTGGATCAGAGATGGGAAAATCTAATTTTTTGGATTCAAGTTCAATAAGATACTGATTTTTATCCATCATATTTGTAGAACATTGTATATCATCAACAATGTTGATCTAAGAAATATTGTTATCACTCATGGGATTTGATTCTAATTCTTCTATTCTTAAACTGCTTGAACTATTATCAGGCAAAGTTTGTTTCAAGAATTTGGTGGATTGTGGCAAGTCTCCTGGGTTTGAATTTGTATAGTTGAAATTTGTGATTTCCTTATTTCCTTTTATGGATATTGTAGCCATATCATAAGCTTCTTCAGCTGTATCAAAACTTCCCAACCATTGTTGTTTTTTCAATTTATTGTTCCAAATTTATGCAACATAGCTACCCCAAGAACATTGTCTAACACCTCTATATGACCTACTTTTTACAGATTGTTCAAACTCATCAAAACTCATGCTTTCCTCTTTTTTCTCTTTGCATTGATTAGATGTAGATTATTTTTCCAATTTATTCTTTGAGTTCTTATTTTTTTGTAATCTAGATTCAGGAGGACATAACTCAAGAACAGGTTCCTTGGACAAGTAGCTACATGGTTTAGAATTAGTGTAGACAAACTTTTTAATTGTATTTTTTCCTCCAATTGCTATTGCAACTTTATCATAAGCATGGGTTGCTTCTTCTACAGTGTCAAAAGTTCCAAGCCATTGTTGCCTCTTCAAGTTGGGATTATAGATTTTCAAACCATAACTACCTGATCATTTTTTGACACCTTTGTATCTTTTCTCTATTTCTTCTTTTAAATTTCTAAAGCATAATTGATAGCTTGTCAAAACATTTTCCTATTTGACATTATTGCATTTCTAATGTTGTATCAAGTGCAATTACAAATTTAGGATGCATATTTGATAACAAAGAATTAACAATACAAATCAACATAAATAACAATTAAAAAAGGTATGAAAATGTAACCTACACAAAATAAATTAGAATAGAATAAATTCACAACTTATTTATTTATCTAAAAGTTTTTAGAATCTTCATATTACTCTTAGAGTAACTGTCATTTTTTCCTAAGAAACAGTCAAATGTCAAACAAATAAAATATGAGTAATACACTTGCTACAACTAATATTAAAAAATGAGAATTTTTTTTACTAAGACGAGCAATGCAAAGAGGATCTTGACATTTCTGTTATCAAAATTGCAAATCCCATTGACACCATCTTATCATAGCCATTGTCAACATTTGTATTCCTTGTGCATAATTTGCTTATTCTCTTGTCTTGATGTCCTTCAACTGCAAAAGATGATTTATTTAAATATGCATTCTAATAACAAATTCCTTTCTTAGAAATGAGAAATTGCTAAAACTTTACATTGTTTATAGAATTTCAATGACATAACATCTAAAATATTTTTTGTAAAATCATAGAATTGTAAGGTGATTAAAATTTTTCAACTATGGCCCACATTGTGAAAATGCCTTTGATGATCATTAATTACACTGAAAAGGCTAGACATACACCCTTGCATTATATGATATCTGGGACTTTTATCAACTTCACTCTTTGCTTCTGTGAACTACTCAGCTTAAGTTGATCATGGTCATTACAGTTGCAAGGAAAACCAATCTTTTCAACTGTGGTCCAGATTGAAATTTCATGAGACGATACCCTTTATACCATACTGGTCAGTGTGAGCTTGTCTAGCCATGCTAAAGCTACCTGATGACACATATGTTGCTTAAGGGAGTTATAACAAAATGCTTTATAGTTACTCACAAAAATGTCATTCCTAGAATTTATACAAAATTTAATGGTAGACATTTTTTGCAACTTCACTTTCAATTATAACAACAATAACACACTTTATTGTAGTTAAAGTTGAAACAGAACAATTGTTTCTTGTATTTTTCCATTGCTGGTATTTGTCATCTTCTATTTTTGACTAGGAAGATTTTGGGCAATACCTAGATGGGTGCTAAGGTGCAAAGTCCCTAAATCAGCACATTGATGCTAACATCTTTGCCATGTTGAAAGATACAGAGTCATATTGAGTGTGCTTTATTAATTTTCTATTAAGGGACCTTACTACTCTACTAATGAGATATTGTTTATTTAATGGAGGGATCTTGACTATTTTTTAACTAGATCGTGTTATTTTCAAACCCTGAGCATTTTTGAAGTGTGGATTATAACTTCTTCCAATCATTCATAAGTCACCCTGCAATGAAGTTATAAAAGGTTCTCACATGCCTTATTTCCAATTCTTTGCTCTCTGTCTCCATCTCTCTCCTCCATTAGGATCCAATTAACATTCTATTCTATTACTTGTACTTGGCTATATTAATATTTGTCTAGGACATATAGTATTTGATATGGAAATGCATGTTTGTGTGATACTAGTAAAGGTATTCTATCTCAAAAGGCTTAAGAGTTCAATTTATTGACGTTCTTTTTGCACAACCCTACTACATGTACCTAACTAGATAGGTGAGCTCAAATGTCTTTCATATCTCAATGTACAAGACAACTTTGGTGCAATGTGTAGCAAGAAAATTATTAATGAATTTGCATAAAAATACCATCAATGTTTGATACTACAAATAACAATTGTTCTAGTTTTGCTTTGTCATTGTGCGAACCCTTCTCCTAGTACCTGCAAAACAACATGAATAAACGAGTTAGACAAGGAATTACAAGCCAAAACAAGGATTCCCCATGAAATCCATTTGCAAACTCAAAATAGGAAATAAATTGGTGAAGAACACAATACAAAAGATAAAACTAGATTTAATCATAATTAAAGAAGCAAACACTTGATCCCATAGGGGAATTGGTGCCAATTTGATGTGAAAATTGGCCCTTTCCCAATTCCTATGATGAAATCTTGATGTGTTGAAGATGATCTTAATCCACTTTGATGAAAGATGAGAACTCCAAGCCAAATCTGCAAAAAGCCTAGCTAAGAATTCAAATGATGGATGAAATGGCTAAGTATTTTAGCATGGTAACTTTGCAATGTTTGTGGATGATAAAATGAAGAGAGGGGCTCTTCATTTATAGGTTTTCAAGATGGATGAAAGTCCAAATTTGAGTAATGTGGGACTAACATTCATCCAATGATATGGTGCCACTTGTCAAGCTATGAATGGATGATGGATGTGCAAGATTTGGGGTTTGTGCCAATAAATGTCAGTATTTGAAATTCAAATTTGTTGAAATGACATGTAAGAGGGAAGGGAAAATGCAATAAATGCCACTTGACTCAAGGCAAAGGACATGTAAGAGAAGTTAAATGCCTTGTTGGATGTACATGTTGACTTGGAATTTTTGAATTCAAATTGAGAGAATATTCCAAAAAGATGCCATGTGAGGAAAATAGGGATTTAATAAATGAATTAAATCTATTTTCATGTGCAACTTGCATTATCTAGAGGATGTGACATGAGATGAGGTTAAATTAATCAAGGGTTAATTAATTTAACAGGAGATTAGATGATGTGATTTATTTTGACTTAGATTTATGGATTTATTTAAATCAAATAAAAGAGGAATATGGTAAGAGGCTAATTAAATAAGGATTTTGATTTATTTAATTAAAAGGGATGATGTTAGATTAAATCAAATAAGGTTTTAATTTATTTAATTTAATGGATAGACTTTAGAGATTTAATAAAATAAATTGATTATTTAATTAAATAGGGACAATTAGATCAGATGGATTGATTTAATTAAGAAAAGAGATTGACTTAATTAAACAAAATGATTTATTTAATTAAGAGATGAATATTGATGAATTTAATCAAATAGGGGAATTTGATTAAATGGTTAGACCGAGGGATGATTTAGGAAGAAACGATGTTAGTAAGTCAGGATCGAATGCATGATGTCAATCAGTATATTTTATGTGTCTACAGTCATAATGACAAAGGATTCAAATACTATCTTGTGGATATTTAATGGAATCTACTTTGCATTCTTCAAATATGCATTATAATGTTTTATGATATGGATCTAGTTAAATTGGACAACTTTAATTTTTGCAAAAGAATTTTTACTGTTAAACCATGTTCCATATACTATCAATTTCAAAAGTATAATGAAACAAAATTAACACAAAAATGCTTTTTCCAAAAGCAAACCTCTCCAATCCTACACACTCAAAAAAATACTACAATTTTCTGTTGTATACTATGTAAGTTTTTTTCCACCATTTTGCTAATTGGACATCATGTATTTGTCATAAATTGATATTTTTATTGCTTTCCTCAAATGCTATATTGGGAACACCTAGGTATATCTTATCCAGTAATATGAATGTGCTCATTTTTTTCATTAAATGTTCTAAATAATGTATGCTTCATTTGTGTGTAATTGGGCTTGTGATATTGGGTATCCATTATTCAGATATTATGATGAATATAGCATCTATTGATTTATTGCACCAAATATATGTCATAAGATTTGCCTATACCTTCAAGGGTATACTTTAGTGTTTTTTTATCTATCTCAGATTTCCTAGAAGTAGAATTATAATCTATCTTCAATCTATCACCTAAAATATGACTCATTGATATTACATATTTTGGATGATGGAACAAGTTCAAAAGAACAATTTGGTTACTCTACCATCTAAACTAGTCTTCTTCCATATTCTATGTCATAACCCTCCACGGCTCCAGATTTTCATTTATGTACTTTGTTTAGGTTTCTTCTATCTCTATTTTCAGTATTTCCTGACTTCTATTCCCAACTTAGTTTTTTTGTTTAAAGAATATATATACTTTAATTTAGTAGGGATACATTTAGATAAGATTAGGTGTTTTGCTAATTAACTATCATAAATAGTAATCTTTAATGTTGCATAAGTCTTCTCTGGTGTACAAACTAGTTTAAATTAGTAGTCATCCTAGCATGTAATAATAATTAGATATGTGTATAAATGCATATAATTTTAAGTAATATAGAAAATATCTATTTATAGACTACTTTGTTCTATACATTGCAATGTTCATAGATAATAGTAAATGTGTATGGCCAATGCTTTTTAGTTGTTCATTTTTAAATTCTTAATTTGTTGTTGATTGTAGAAGATGAACACATTCTAAGAAGACTATTTTTAGATAGCCTTCTAGAAGGTTTATTGTTAGGTTGCTAAATGTCATTAGATTACTCGAGTTTAGATGTAGTATGAATGGATTAAATTTGGGAATAAGTTTGCTTTGCATGCAACCAATCTATTCTTAGGATCTAGAAGTTGTATTGAGATTTTTATCTATTTCTCATCAAATAATTTTGTAAACATTATAAATAAGTGCTTTTGGCATTAATGGATCTAAAATCTACTAATTCAATTAACTATGCCTATTTTGTTGCTGAATTGTTGTTGAAATTTTCTTTGTGTTATTTGCTTATATAAGTTGAATATTGTTTGGCATTTACTGAAAGCTTTGTATTACGATAGTTGTCAAGTTAGTCATTGTAACTTTGGATGCAATCACTTGTTTACCTTATAACATGAGTATGTTTTTTGAGATAATTTAGTAAGGTTTGACCAAAAATTATGAAACTAATAACACAAAAAATTAAATAATACCACAAAGTTTCTAATATATTCAAACATTAATCAAATTTAAAGATTAATTCAAAACCTTAGGCTTTAAGAGAGAAAGAAAAAAATCAGCAACATTATTATCATAAATTTGAATAATAAAAGTCGAGCTCTTGACTCAACTCCTAAAATATCTTGACTCAACTCCTAAAATATCTTGATTTAAATCCAAATGGATTGACTCTAGATTTCTTGACTTTGGGTTGCTTGTGGTCTAAGTGCCACTCAAGTCACTTGCTTGCTACTTTGCCAGTGCTAGAGTTGACCTATACTTGCTTGTTACAACTACATTCTGACAACACTAATGCACACTAAAAACATCATCGTGTATGGATTGTTTGTGGATAATGTTAGAGTGTGTAGGGAAAACACACTGTCACATGCATGCTTATCGTTGGAGAGTTCCTAGGAAGATGAATTGTCAACTGTTGAGAGTTAAACTCTTCAAACAACCTAGTCTTCCCTTGGGTAGGAATATACAATGATTTCTATTCATTTTAAATTTTTCATGCTAAAGGTATCATTTACATATTGGAGTAATACCACTGTTTTTTATTGGTGATAACGGTTTTGTATTGATATCCTAAAGTTAACTAATAGGCTTATTTTGGAAACCACAATGTTTGTTCTTAGTAATTTGGACGTGGAACCTATGAACCAAATACTTTCTAGCCATGGGTTTACAAGTCATTCCTATTCATAAGAAAGAATAATCTCATTCATAAATTTGCATTAGATTATGTAGTTTGGTTTGCCACTTGGAAAATTAATAATTTAGAAAATGAGGTTGACTACTCTTGAATGAGAACAATATATTTTTAATCATTTAAAAAAATGCTAAGTTAGAGCTATTTACACATATTTTCATGACTACATCCATCATTATAAGCAACACCGATATTAGTAATGATGATCAAATATAATATATGAATATATTTATAGGAGAAAAATTTGTGTGATTTCCAATAGGTGGCAGATAAGGCTAAGTCCTGCTAACACCTACCAATATGCATGTCTTCTATGCTCCACTTGGAAAAATAAAAAATGGGAAAGCTTGCAACCCTAACACGCTAAGGAAGAAGCCCTAAAATTTCTCTTATTTTGCAACAAAGGATTTTTTACTGCAATTTACATAATGAACTACGATGAGAGGTGAATAGCGCCTGGGTTGGAAAAAAATGACAGGCTGCTAGCACTTAAGCTTAATTTATATGTTTTTGCAGTGAGCATGTCATGGGAGGACATAATATTTCTAGTAGAGCTCATCAACAAAATTGTAACAGTTGTTGCAATCTTTTTGATTTTTTGTTCGGTGATTCAAGATCACGTGAATTGCTCATAACTTCACAATAATGGTTTCCTTTTAAAATTAATTATGATTTTTTTTTTTGAGGTATATTTCAAGGCAATTGTGTGGTTGGTGATGCCTTTTCCTTGGTGATATTGATACTATTTTGTGTGTGTGGTTTTGAAGGCTGTGCTGGTTTGCAATTTACGTTACTTTTTGAGGTTAAATTCTTTATAAAAATAGGTAGTCTTTTTTTATGTATTTGTATTCATGTTGTTCAAGAAGAGCAATTTCCAAATTAGAGTTTTGTTTTAAGTGCTTTACTTGTCCCTTTTCTTATAAACTAGATTGCTTCAAATGATAAATCAAAATTTTGATGTTTTTTAAGCTACTTGATTCTCTATAAATAAATGTATGAAAGTGAATAGGTTTTAGTTTTTGGCAATTCAGACAATAATTTTGAGGAGAAAGAATAAAATCAAAAAGACATATTAATTAATTTCTCATTGGGTATTTACACAGATTGGGGCATGCTGTCAATGAGAAACAAACACGATGGAATTAGAATTGAACATGTTGTATTGAGTTCATAAGGATTGAGATCTATTAGTATGGAATAACTACTAACATTTTGATTTTGCAGGAAATCAAGGAGAGTTTAAGGCATTTGAATCAGCCAAGAATGCATAATGACATGGTTGGATATGAATGAACAATTCTGTTGATAGCAGTTGGATATACATGTATACATACATACATATAGCTATGTAACTCTCATGGATGTGTGATTGAGATAATCCCATAAGGAATGGTGGAAAGAATCAAATACGAATGCATTGAGAATGAATAAAATAAATGATGAAATGTATTTGAATTATTCTCTTTGTTGTCTTGTTCTATAGTTAGATGATTCTAACAAACTTGATTCTCTATAAATAAACATATGAAAGTGAATAGGTTTTGGTTTTTGGCAATTCAAACAACAGTTTTGAGGAGAATGACTAAATTCTAGAAGACATATTTATTAATTTCTCACTAGATATTTACACTGATTAGGGCATGTTGTCAATGAGAAACTGACACAATGGAATTAGAACAGAACATGTTGTATCGAGTTCATAAGAATTGAGATCTATAAGTATGGAATAGCTACTGACTTTTTGATTTTGCAAGAAACCAAGGAGAGCCTAAGGCATCTGAATCAACCAAGAATGGTGCTCGACAAAAAAATTTGCCCATTGAGGCACTTGCTTTGTCCTTTGAAGAATTGAAGGAAGCAACAGATAACTTAGGGCCAAAGTCTTTGATAGGGGAAGGATCATATGGAAGAGTTTATTATGCAACTTTAAGCAATGGTTGTGCTGCAACAATAAAGAAATTAGATGTCAATAGCCAACAACAATTTGATTCTGATTTTTTGCCCTTCTCTGTCTTTACATAGTCTCTGACCATTTCTAATGTTATTTCTTTTGTGTATTCTTTTGATCATATAGATCTTAATAGCTAGTCCCAAAGCTTAAATTTTGGCATGGACTGGAAGGGTGCTAGTTGAGGCCAATGAGTTTGGCTTAATCATTTTGTTGCTGATGAAAAATGCCCTGTTTCTTTTAGTAAATAAAAGTTTGTATTGGTACGGTCTTTGCACATAACAAAGTATTTAATATTCATTGTTTCCAACTTAATTTAGCCTAGATGTTACATTTGTGCCTTCTTTGTGTTTCCATATTCTCTGACCATTTGTAATGTTATTTCTTTTGTGTATTCTTTTGATCATATAGATCTTAATACCTAGTCCCAAAGCTTAAGACTGCTAAGGTAAACAAAAATTTGTTAAAACATTTGGATCATGATTAAGGTTATTAGGTTTTGGAATAAAAAGAGCAAAAAGTGGGGATAAATGTAGACAAACCATTTCATCTAGACAATATTCATATTTTACCTAGGTAAAGGACTACTAAGGTAAACAAAAATTTGTTACATCATTTGGATCATGATTAAGGTAAAAGTGCTAGATTCAAGGAACATAAAAAGAAAGTGCTAGATTCAAGGAACATAAAAAGAAGAAAATAGCACCATAAATTTCAGTTTTTTAAAAACAAAAAAAATGTTGGATTTTGTAGAGGTAAAAACATTTAAAAAGCAGTCAACAACATCTAAAAAACAAACTTCTAAACTCCACAATCAAACATTATTCTTAGATTAAATAAATCACAAAACATTAAAACAAATCAAAGGAAACAAAATGCACCTCTTTTAAAGATTGATCAACTTATTCCCTTAACCGAATACTCAAAATGACTTTATGAATTCTTAGTCCTTTTTGCAACACATTCAGAATTTGCAGACTGATAACATGTATTTATAGAGCCTTCTTTTTAAACAAACAATGCCAACAAATGAAGATTTGACATAAAATCTTCTTATTAGATTTTCTTATCAAAATATAATCATTTTAGGATCATATTGCCAACCATTAGATGCAATAATGTAGTGTACAACCTCCATAGTCAAAGCCAATAGTTAAAACAACACTAACTTTTCCAAATGGGCAATGCCGTAACAAAATGTGGGACCCTACAAATTTGAATTATCGGCTGATTTCCATGTCATATGTCTTTTAACTCTCCTCAACAACAATATCTTGAACCAATAATATAGGCATATCGATGAGTATAGCCATATCTGGACAAAAACAAGTTGTATTTTTTTCATTGTTTTTATTCCATATGTATACTGCGTAGGAATTATTTCATTGCCAAACAAAAGAATGTACTATTGATAAATAGTGTTTGAATTTGAATTGGGTAGAACACCATAAAATATTAATATTGCTTACATCATTCTAATAATTCTAATATCATTGTATAAATCCATTGACTGATAAAGTTGAAGAAAATTGTTTATAAAATATTTAATAAATATAACATAAATAAAAAACTTCAAATAATATTGTCTACATAATTTAATTCTTGATTTCTATTTGCCATCATAATAAAATTTGCCGAAAGCGGGCGGAACTAATAATAACATTTAAAACATAAATCTTTAATGTAAATTCAAATGCTTGTCTATACAAGCCTCTCCATTTTCTGCTTGCCCCCTTGCAAATTCAACAGCTCACGGGACCGGAAAGGGTGACCCTAGCGTCCGGTACACGTGTAGATAAAATATTCGGAGGCCTTAATCGGCCAGTGGAAACCATCATTTTCCCTATTTTATCATCGTTTATAGGTAGTTCAGTTAAAGTCAGCAAATTTTGTTAGATTAAAAATTAACAAAAGGTGCGCCATATAACACTTCTTCTGATTCCACAATATTGCAAGCAAGGAAGGAGCCTAAACATTTTTTTTTCCTTTCTCAGCAGAGGTTCTTTCTTTTTGCGTTTTGATCATTGTTTCCTTTTCCACACAAATTTTTGTAACATCTGTGAATTTATGTGGCGCAAAATGTGGGTATTTTGTGTTGATTTTGCTGGGCATTTATGTTAATTTGTAACAGTAAGGATCGGCTAAAGCAAGGATGCTGCGAGGGGCGGGACGGAAGTTAATCTCACACGGCCGTTTTATATCTAAGTCGTCATGTTCCTCAGCGGCTCTGCTGGGAAATGTTGATATCGGCCTAAAGGAGGAAATAAACACCCAGGGATTTAATACCTCATGGAAATGTCGCTTTCTTTTCCACGTTTAGTAGATCATATCTCCTTTTTTGTTACTGTTTGGCACAAATGAATTCATTTACATATCCGGATCGCCCTACCTATATAGCTACTTCGGGGCTTTCAGTCTTACTGGGATCCCCAGCTATAGGATGTTTGGACGGGTACTACATCTTGATCTGCCTCTGCCTTTTCTGCTAATGCCGCGCCACAAAAGGCAATGTTAATTGATAAGCTCCTACTATTCCCATCCAGTTCATTGTTTCTTTTAGTGAGGTGAGTGGATACACTATATATAATTCCCCCCTCACCCAGGCATCTGACCCGATTTCGTGGATTCCCATTTTTGGGTTACCTTAGACCTAATTGCCACTAAGGGTTGTATACATAGTTTACATCCGCTCCATATTCTTTGATAAATTCTCCTCGCAAGTTAGTGTTTGGCATAAATGACACAGTCGAGGTTTCTTTTTTGGTTTATTACTAATTAACTCTTTCTCCCAGAATTGGATTTTTAGTCAAGCTCCATCTGTTGGGGGTATGTCACATGTGCACTATTTTTTTCCTCAATTTCAATGCTTTGTGAGGTCTCCTTCATGGGATTTGCACCTGCGGCTTCACACTAAGCCCATTTCTTTTACCACTTGAACTCATCCCATCTAGAAAGTTAGCTGCAATATTTTATCCAATTTCAAGAATTCATAATGTCTCACGGTTTTCAACCCGGGGCCTTCTGTGGAAGCCCATTTGTTTTTGCCACTTTACTCATACCAATTGACTAAAAAATATGGGTGACTGTTTACCCAATTTTAATACTTTATGATGTATGTTTTAACCACTTGAGCTCGTCCCATTCAATTTTCCATACAATTTTATTTAGTTTTGGTTATTGCTTATCACTCTTCGTCATATGGCCATGTTGATTCAGGGTTGGGGTATGTACAATCATAGTGATTGTTGAATCTTTTCGCCATTTTTATTTAGTTTTTTGATTTTTGATTGGCTCTTGCTTTACCTTAGTCAGCCATGTTGATTCAAGGTTTGGGTATATACATCACAGGGATTATTCAATTTTCCCTACACCTTAGTTTAGTTTTCACTATATGCTGATTCAAGGTTTGGGTATTTACATCACAGGGATTATTCGATTTTCCCTACATCCTAGTTTAGTTTTCACTACTGCCTAGTACTTTATCTTAGTCAGCCATGTTGATTCGGGGTTGAAATCATAGGGATTAATGTGAAGTAAATTTCAGTAGTTTATTTTCATCTTTCATGTGATTAGACTTAGAATCAAAAATTTTGTTTTGAGGGGGGAAATATATCCAGTCAAAATGTGTGCATTCTAGACAGCCTGAAAGCAAAGACTGCGTGTGTCAGATCCAAAATGTTCAAGTATACTCACACTTTTAGGGGTGACTCTTTACCTGTCCTCTTCGAGGAGGTGAGGGTTAGAAAACATAACACAAGGGAATTTCTGACCAGAGTCAATAGAAGGAGGACCACTTCATAATGAAGCATAGTGTTTGAAATTTGTCTTGCTGCCTTCGAAGCTTTATCTGTGAATATTTCAAATTCTTTAAAATTCTGAATTGTAAGGTGTCTTTGCGGTCTTTTAAACTATTTTAGTCCCAGGGGTACGAATAAAATGATTCCATTTCTCCAGTCCATCAAAATGCTGTTTAACAGTCTGGTCAAAACTAAAGAGAACAGATAAAGATTTTCTATTCACCTACATGCTCAGTTCAATAAAATTTGTCAACTGCTTACAAAAAGCAACGGGAATGCCCGATTATATTTTAGGAATGCCTGCTGAGTCTTGAAACTGTGACAGTAGTGCTATAAGTGCAGCGTCTTACTTATAATGTACTTGGGAATGCTCAACAGTGTTTTCAAGCAGTTGAAAAAATATTGTTCTAGAGAACTGTGGTTTTACATATGAAAAACTCTGAAAATTAGCTAAAGAAATTTGATATTTTTCAATGAACAAATCAATGGAATTAGAAAGTAATTATTGGAAGCTTTTTTTGATTCAGCCAATTAAGCCATGTGATTAGTGGAATTAGATTTTGTAGAAACTGTTAGAGATTAGGATACTGGTTATGTAGGAACACCTGTTTTGGCTAAAGATTCATAGGTGATATATAGTGGTTTTATAAGATCTGATACAGAGTTGTTTACTGTGTGGGCATAAGCTCAGTTTGTACTATAGATCTCTAATAATAATAGCCATTTTATTAATAAGTTTTAGATATCCTTCACATTTGAACTGAGGAACATACTTTGGGAACAGATGCATTGCAGTCTTTGTGGTAGACTTTTCAATGTATCATAGATCCATTCTTCTTTGACCAAAATAACCGATCAAAATATAATAAGATCTTCTGGTTTTAAGATAGGGTAAATACATGAGGTCAGGCAGGTCTATTACCGTGTACCTTGACACAACACACTTTATGATATAATAAGCTCTTCCGTCTAAAGCTCATAGTTTATTTCAATGTTTGGTTGCGGTTTTAGGTTCTTAGAACGTGATCGAATTTGCTATGTAGAAGAGACCACTTATGTCATACGTGACAAAGAATTATGAGCTAAAACAAAACCCATTTTGTTAACATATTCAATTATGAATTTTAAATTTTTGTGGGATTTGACCACCTGTGATTTCTAGTCATCTCCAAGAATGACCTCGATAAGTGGTTGTCACAATAATTATATTTTTCTCATTTGTCATTTTATGTTGGTAATCATTATAAGGGAATCCACTTAGCACACTAGCACTATTAAGCATTTGCTAGTGGGGAAGAGGAACGATAAAGACAATTCACTACTTTGGGCTCTTTACTCTGTAGCCTCTTTCCCCACTGATAAAGCTTTTGGAGTATGCAATGCCTTATAAGTCACTGTTGTCTCATGATTCTTACCATTAGGAATTAAGCCAATTACAATCCATTCATGTATTACAGTATTTGTGTTAAGTAGGTGAAGGCTTTCTGGGGATTTTAACTAATTTTAAAATTTTTTGTGGAATTTTACTGACGTGGTTTCTGGTCATCTCAAAGGTGATATCAATAAGTTCGTTACATTGACATTTTTTCTCATTTATGTTGGTAAATATTATAAGGTGATTTAATGTCCTCATGCCTAAAAATTATAACCCAAATTAAACCCAATGAACATCTTTTTCCTAAGTTGCCGGTTCCAGTACTGGTTCAGGTTTGGGTTCGGGGGTTGAGTTCGCTAGTTCGACTAAATTTTTTGGGGGTGGGTTTGATTCGTTTTAGGTTTGTTAGTACAAAAAGCATGTAAAAATAATAAAAATGATAAATATATACATATTTGCAATCTAAATACAAGAATTAAAAAAATAGTGTTATTTATTTCATATACAATTAAATTAATTAATATTTACGTCGAGAGACGTTATACAATTGCATTTGGTGTGTTCAGAAAAACTCTACCTTAAATCAAGGAGAGTTGTTGAAATCATCACCCTTCGTTTATTTTTTATGTAAATCTTGATATTAATAATAATAATAATAATAACAACCAACTACATATAAAAACCTCCAACAAAAGCCTGAATAAAAGCTAAAATAAAGGCATTTTAAATGGCATAAAAGCCATAATGTTGAGGTAGTTTAATTTTAAAGCCATAGTTTTATTGTTAACTATCTTTTAATGCTTCTAAATCTACGAGGAAGTGGTCATATTGTTATTTATTTTTCAACTTTAAAATTGAACGTGTTTGCAGTGTTTAAAGGGCGATCAATACTATTTTAAGCTTGATCATTTATTAAAAAGTGTGTGCCAGATTATAGAGGGTGGTTAGTATTTGTTACCTATGTTTTGGGAAGGAACCGTTGCTTAAGGAAGGGGAAAAGTGACTACTTGGAATTAATTTTATCTATCAAAATTTTGTGTAAAATGGGGGTGATAGCTCAAGTTGAGGGCATTTTGGAAATTACTGCTTATTTATGGGCAGTAAAACCAGCAAACAATATTAAAATGAGAACAGCCACAAAGTGGCGTAGGAATCTGCCAGCAGGGCTTAAATTTGACGGTTGACCTTGCCTGTCAACAAATTTTTTAATGACGGTTATTTATTCAAAGGCGCCCTTAAAACATTATGATATACCTTAGTGTAAGTAAAATTATATATAAATCAAATATATACATCATTATAATTCTATATAAATTTTGACAGTCTATCCAAAACCTCTCCTTTCATCTGATACAATCTTCTTAAAATTTTGATTGTATTTTACGGCAAAAATCTCTAAATACGGTCATACGGCCATCAAATTTAAGCCCTGTCTACCAGCATCAAATCTGAGCAAGACACGCAAACAGATAACTATTGTCTTTTTGAAAATAGGGCGCCATGATGTCGCTGACTTGGCATGTAGAAAGGGAACACAGTTAAGAATTAATGAGGAAGGCATTACGTAGAAAAAAAACACTTAATGCAAAGCGTTGAGTCATTCTAAATTAAGTAAGTGACAATCAGTTATATCAAACTGAATTATCAAAGTTTTTTATAACCATAACTCAGCGTGGCTGAGTGTAATGCATTAAGCATAAAAGAAGCTTCTGAAACAGACAAATAGATAACTATTAGTCTATACCGTTAGACAACTGTAGACAACTATTTTTTTGTTTCTTATTCTAATCCAAATCTATAACAGAATCCTCCAGCATTATTATATATACCTGTTTTAGAAGATATATGGGGTTGGCGAATCAAAGATAGTTTACTATTTTAAACAAGTTTTTTTTTTAAGAAGAACAGAGACCAGCTATTTAAGAAGTGGGCAAGAAAGGAGACTGTGGAACAATTCGTTTTATGTGAGGTTCATTTCTTGACTTCAAAGCTATCCTAGAATTTGGTAATCATACTTGCATTTCCATTATGATAAAGAATTACAAGGTTTTTGAATTCTATTTCATGTATGGTAGAAGGAATACTGCCCGATTTTAAACTTTTAGAAAAATTGTTAGGTTCTGATTCAGTGTCTTTGGTTTTGAGTTGTGGTTGTCTTGGCCAGATTGTGACTGCAAACAACTTTATTCTTGATAATTTTGACGCAACTGAAGCTTCTCTATAAGATAGAAATCTTGAAGTAGAAAATATTGAACAGTTTAGAGAAAAACTATAAAGAAATCCTCTTATGTGTTTTTGAAGGAGTTATAAACAATCTGCATAATCTATAACATAAATACATTTAAAGGGATTATTCATAATTTGAACAATGGTTTATGTAAATTGCAAAAACTTCTACATTAGGATTGTAATGGGGTGATAGAAAATTAAAGAAATATATAACGTGAGTAGAAAAAAAAATCCTCTTCTAGGCATTTGGCTTAGCGACCTAATAAAACAACTTTTATCTATATGTTAGTACAGTTAACTAAAAAGGAGTCTTTCTGATATTTGATTTGATTTTCTTTGAAATATACTTTCTACGTTTTAAACATAGACTTCATCTGCTAGGTTGTTCGGGTCTATGGTCTAATTGTGATTTCCAGCTTAGAGAAGTGGCTGCAAGCATTGCACACCATGAGACCACGTTATATTTGCTTCAGTAAGTGCATTCAATAAGATGGCCTCCCTTTGAAGCATTATATAGACATGTTTACCAAGGTAGCAACGACCACAAAATCTGGCTACAATCCATCTTTCTGGCTTGCTGAATGAGTCTCAAGTTTGAAATTTTATATTCTTTTTAAATTTAGAATAGAAAGGGGGACAACTCTTTATTCTTCTTAGCATGTACTTCATGGAGAGGAATTATTCTGTCATCATTTGAGTAAAACAAGAGAAGCTTGCTCAGTCCCTTCTGGTGCAGTGACATCTATAGTAATTGGAATAGAGCTTCTTCATTGAAAGCCTCAAGAAAAGTAGCGTTTAGTAAGTAGAGGTGGAGAAGGCTGAGTTACCTTCGAATTTCATAGTGATTGATTTTGGAGTTTTGAGTACAGAAATTCCTATATTTATTTAGGCATGAATACTTAACTTTTCCCTTCTTTTATTTTGATAAAATAAATAGACAAAGCTCGGTTTGATAAGAGAACCTTATGTTTATTTTCGGAGTGTGAGTATCTTTAAAACTCTGAGTATTGTAGAGATTAGTAGAAGAATCTCAATTAAAGCTTTTAAAATCTTTTCAAGTGGCGTAGGAATCTGCCAGCATCAAATTTGAGCAACTAATTCAAACTTAATTTTTAAGGCTTTTTAAATCTTTAACCAAACATGCCTGACTTTAAGGAATTAACCATAAAAGTAGCTTATGACTTTCCTGTTCCTGTTGTCTCTTGAATTATCATTAGAAGAGGACATCCATGTTTATTTCTTTTGTAGTGTGTGAGTATTATTTTTACTGCTTTTCCTTGTGCAAATATCTTACAGAAAAGCAGAAGAACAAAGGCTTCAAGCTTTGGAATTTAACACATGTATATAATCCAACAAAAGGAGTTCCTACTCTTGAATATGATTTAAATATACTGTAATAATTCAAAGTTATTATATTGTAAAATTCAAGATAAATGATACAAATTGCTCACAAACTATAGATTTAGATATCAACTAACACAATTAGAAATAGATTTTTTAAAAAATAAAAAATAAAATAACTAATGATAACACTCAAATTATATATAATGCAAGTAAAGAAAATATTATAGTAAATTCCTACAATTGATATCTCTCAACGTTTTCTATATAGCCTATGAAATAGGATATATATGCTAGTATAATAACAAATATATACTAAATGGTTACATATTATTATTATTATATAATATTAATATATAACAATTTGAATTAACAATACAATATTAATAATTAATTATTAAGCTATAAATATAATCAATTGACAACATATAAAATAATTATATATCATTAAGCATTTACATTTATTAATTATAAAATAATAAATATTGAACTATTAGACTATTAGTCTATTACCATGTATATTTAATATTTAATATTTAATAAAAATTACAAATTAAATTGTGTATATTATTATAATTATATTAATAAATTAAAATAATATATTATAATTAACAATATTAAACCTAAAGATTTTAATACCGAATGATGGAGCGACGGCGGGTGGAGGCTAGGGTTTCTCTGCTCTGCGTATGGGCGAGATTGGCGCACAGGGGTGCATTGCAGGATCGTCTAAACAGTGCCGTGGAGTTCAAGTGACTGGCGCGGGGATTGTGAGCTCTGCTCAAGCTCTGGAATTATTAAAGACGGCGCGGGGGGCTCGGGAAACGGATGGAACGCAAAGCTTGTGGTGGCTGGGCAGCGTTTAGGGTTAGGATGTGAGCGGTTTGTGTGTTCAGCAGACCCATTAGCAGGTGGAAGCCGGGCGGGGGAGGAGAATCTACAGTCAACTGGAATCACAAATGCTGCTGCCAAGGCAGAGAAACCGACGGTTGTTTTGCAGGAAGAGCTTGAGGCAGAGGTCATGCACAATATTGATGTCTTCTCACATTTGGGGCTAATAGGATGTTTCAAAGGTTTTTGGCCTCGGCTCTGTGATTTACACAAATGGATATCTGAGCATTGGGCTCCCATTGTGGAAGGTTGCATTCAGATCTACCCAGCTGCAAAGGGTTTTTTCACTGTGGTGTTTGAGTCTGTGGGTGATAGAAATAAAGTTTTGTGTGAATACTTCTGGAGTTGGGAGGAGAAGTATGCTCTGTCCTTGAAACCCTGGCATCCTGATTTTAATCCTGCCTCTGAGACGTTTGATAAAGTCCCTTTGTGGGTAAGACTTCCAAACCTGCCTCTACATTTGTGGTTTGAGTCTTGCTTGGAAGCCATTGGAAATTCTTTAGGAGTTTTTCTGATGGTTGATGAAAGATCTTCTAATCTTTTGCACTCCACCTATGCTCGAATTTTGGTGGAGATGAATGTTTCAAACCTTCTTCCTGAAGAGGTCTCAATTAAAACTTCCAAAGGTTGCTGGGCACAACCTCTGGACTATGAAGGGGTTCCTTTTCGTTGCAGGAGATGCTTCCAAATTGGTCATATAGCAGCACAATGTGCAAAACCCAGATGGACTAAACCAGCTACTTGGTGGCAGGAAGCCTCACATAGCCATTATGCTGTTGAAAAGCAGGGGGAAAATTTAGATCAGCAAGTTAAGGTTTCAGTTGAGGCAGTAGGCAAATCGGTCTTACAACAACAAGGAAGGGACTTAGAGCCACTAAGGGAGACCAGCGCTAAAGAGTCTCTTAGAGTGCAAGATGCTACTGTGGAAATCGGCCTTGAAGGGAAAGCAGCAGAATCTCAACAGGGAGCCAAAACGCCAGAATGTAGGGAGAAATCAGGGCTGGCGAAGCTGAAGGACAATGGGGTAAGCTATGGGGGGGTGGGAAGGCAGAATGAACACTCAATGGAGGACGAGGCTTGGATGCTTTCTGAAGCAGTTGAGGAGGGGAAGAGGGAGGAGATAGAAATGGTGCAGGTCGGTTGTGGAGCAAAGGGATTGGATTGGCAGGAAGCTGCGAAGGTGGAGGATGGCTGGCAAGTCGTCAAAGGAAGGAAAGATAGGAATCTGAAAAGGAAAAGTTTTGCTATGGTCCTGCGATCTCAGACCAAGGGTAGACCTGGTCGTGGTGCAAAATTGTAGTTGTGCTTTTAGTCTCGGGGTAGAGTCTTTGGTTGTTTTTGGTTATCTGTGGTGTCTGTTGTTCTGGTAGGGAGGCTTTCAGGATTCTTTCTCTCTGGTGTATTCCAAGGTCAATTGTTGTACTCTCCTTTATTTTCAATATAATAAACTCTTTTTACCGATAAAAAAAAAAACAATATTAAACCTAAAACTATTAAAAAATAAATTATAAAATTAAACTTTAAACTTCAGAAAAAAATATTTGATACAATGAAAAGTTGAATTTAAACAAAAGGAAAAAAATATGAGTGCTAGTCGGGGCTAAAAATTTAAACCAAAAGTAAAAGTTTTCGGCATTGGTTAAGGGCAAACGGAGAGCCACGGCACACAGCAGCCCTGCAAAATCACGTTAACTTTGCTGGAAAATGGCTACGCTGTTTGAAGACGTTTGAACCAGGTCTCCTCTGGCCGGCCCCTGCCGGAACCCAGAGAGGTACCAGACACGGACCTGAATCCAGAGCGAACCGAACCCGGATCCGGCCTCTGGGGCAGCGAATCCGGTAACACAGTATAAACTAAATAAAAACTATAATGACTAATGGCACAGACGAGCACCAAGCAGGTGTGCAGGAGCAGTGAGGAGTGCGGGTCGGGCGCGCAGGTGTGAAGTGTTAGGGTGGATGCAAGGGACGCCAAAGACTTGGAGCGTAGGAATGATGTTTCTAGCAGCGCCATGGAGCTGGACAAATCGACCAGGTCATGTGGGGTTTCTGGAGACCTTCAACCAAAGGAAAATCAGGTATGTGGCAAGCAACCAGTGGGTTTAGGGCTTTACAACCCTCTGTCTGTGGATTTCCTTGCGGTGACTGGCACATATGGTTCATCCAAGGTGAAAATAAATGCTCCGCCCCCTTCCCCCTCTGCCTTCTGGCGCTTAGTCAACTGCAGGTGCGGAGATCTACAGTGAATGCAAAAATGCCTCTAACCCTGCGTATTCCTGTAACGATTTCTGCAAGTCACTCATTTTAAAATGATGCCCTGGTGCTATTCCTCGATTTGTGGCGCATGCTTCTTCAGATGGGAGCCCCCCTATCAACTTGTTGGTTCTGGAACCCCCCATTTCTTCACCACAACGATCTTCTTCCTCAAATTTTAATCTTGGAGATATGTTGATTTCCATTTATCAGAAGACTGCATAAAGGCAATGAGCGATGATGTCGAAAGCAGATCTTTGATCTTCAGATAGTTACGGAAGCGACCGTCAGTGCTAGAATTTTTAGCCTGGACATCCCTGAACTGGCACAATATGGACCCTCCTTCTATGGAGCTGCTAGATCATGGTTTTTTCTTTGTCACCTTTCGCTCTCTTTGCAATTGCAATTTTGTTCTTGACCATCGGCCTTGTTTTTTCGAAAATTTTGGGTTGTTTATGACCAAATGGGCCCCTTTCTTTGACCCAGCCAAGGAGACCGTTACCATTTTTCCTCTTTGGCTTTCTTTGTACAACTTACCTTTGGTGATGAGGGACCCTGGTTTGATTCAATCTCTGATCAGTTGTGTGGGAGAATTCGTGAAACTGGACTCTGATCAAGGCGTTTCCTGAAGAAGATATGTAAGGGTGTGTGCTTTGATTGATATCTCAAAACCTATCTCTCACACGATTAGAATTCACTCCTCCCAAGGTACTTGGATTCAGTATTTAAACTTTGAGGGTCTTCCAGAGCACTGTTTCAGATGCAATCAGTCTGGTCACTAAATTGCAATGTGTGATGCCAAAGTTTCTCCTGGTATCAAGTCCTTAAACTTAAAAAAGTGGGTTCAGAAAGCTGGTAGCCCAAATAAAGACTTCATATGGCATAATCATGGCAGGTTTATGGCTCAATGTCTTCCCTTTTCACTGGATGCCTCCATCAGGCATGGCTCTCTTCACCCTCAGGCGATTGAATCCCATGCTGTGACTTCGGTCCCCCATGCAATTATTAATTTTGATAATGGGTGTCATCGCAGTGTGGATCAATTAGATGAAGTTGAAAAACTTCAGCTTTTGAGGGAGGATGATGTCGTTATGGATGTGGACTGAGGTTTTTCTCCCAAAAGAGTTTTCCCTACTTACTTCGTCTCTGTGTTATTGTATATTGTTTTTTTAACTTTTTGTGTTTATTTCCTTGTAACTATAAGATTAGTTAATTTTTATACATCTTCTTCTCATAGATTAGTGTAGGAAGCATATTCCACACCACTACTTCCTTCCATTTGATATTTGGGCCTGATCACCTCGATTTCTAGGTCTTAGGCACAATGGTTTTTTATACTAATCTTTGGATTGTCTGGGACTTTGAGCAAAAAAAGATCTTGTTGCAAAAAAAATGGCAAGAACATGAACAATAGAGATGGAAAAATTCTCCACCACAAACTCTGAGCTCTAGAAGCTCAAGATGGAGAATATGCTTGTGAGCAAAGATCTATGGGCTGCAATATTTGGATCCAAACATAACACAATGAAATGAAAAGACTATAACATGTTGGACTGAAGAGCTAAGAGTCTCGTTAGACTCTATTTGACCAATTCAATATTGCTGAATGTGCATGAAGAGACAACCTATCATGTCCCTGTTGAAATTCAAATCTAGATCACAGCATGTGAGCCGCTAAGAAGTCAATGAGAAGTGGCGCCAATATCATCAATGAGATAATGCTAATAAAAGTGGCACTAGTGTCATACTAGGAATTTAAGATATACATAGTCAAATTAAAATTAAACTATAATTTACCAAAGGGCAGCGGTCATGTGAGAAAGGTTGTGACTCTTTCAAAAATAAGATATATATAGTAGATCTTTTCATGAGAAGAAGACATCAATCCATTTAACAGGAATATTATGACTTATTGCATGTGAATATTACAGCCAAAAAGGACAAAACCCCTCCAAGGAAATTGAGAGATTTAAGGATGAAAACCCTTAACTTCTCCTATCAAGTTATTGGACGAAAACCCTTAACTAGACTGAATATTAGGGTCAATAATTCAAAGAAAATAGTTGCAAATTGGAAGGAGAATTATAGCAGAAAATCAAGATAAATTCTATTTTCAGAATTATGTCAAAAGTTATAAATCTGAATATTGTAATAAAATTCATAATTTTGGATAAAGTCATGTTTATAAGCTATGTAGCCGGTTCGCAGGGTTCTGGCCCGGGTCCTGGTCCGGGTTTGCCCTGTGTCTGGGTCCTGGTCCGGTCCTTCTGCTGGTTCGGCTAGGGTCCTTGCATTTGGGCCTTGGTTCGCCGGTGAAGAACCTGGGCGAACCTGAGCAGAACCCGGGCGAACCCAAGGCGAACCCAAGCAGAACCCGGGCGTCTGGGCGGCAAAAAGTGATTTTTTTTTGTTTTTTTTAATGTTTCCTTCCCTTTGACTTTGACCCACGCCCATGGGAACCCTAAAAGTGACCTCTAAAACATGTTAAACACCTAAACTGCCTCATTTTCATTCATTTGTTTTGCAAACAAGCATTTTCATTCCAAGAGGCTGAGTACTATTTACTTATCAGCTTGTGATACAACTGAGAATATAAGCCCTCAGCTAGCCCTCAGCTAACACACATCTCTTCTCCAAAGAGTTTCCTTTATGTTTATGTTGCTTAATAATGCTTTTTGAAGTGCAATATGATTTTTTCTTGGATTTTGGGTGTTCTGGAATTTTCATATTCCAATATTGAAAATTAAAACAAAAACAACAGAATATCATATTTCAGTTTAGTTTTTCCCTCAGTTCAGAATTTACAGAAACTACAATGTCAGTTCTTACACCACTGTTCTTTACTCCTATATCTGATAAGACTAGTACTTAATAGTAATGAACATAAACAGCAATGAATACTAGGTAGACTAAAAGAAGTATATCTTTATTCATGCTTCTAGGCTGCATATATATATATATATTTTACATTTTTTTGTAATTTTTACTAACGAACCCAAGACGAACCGAACCCACCCCCCAAAAAATTTTGCCGAACCGGTGAACCGAACCCGCGAACCCGAACCCGAACCCGAACCCGAACCGGCTACTTAGTTTATAAGTATAATACGACTAGCATTTTGAGTTAGAAGTATTGTTTAAAGGAAAAAATAAGAAATGTTCTAGAAAGGGACATTACAATTGGTATCAAAGCTTTGATCTTGCCACCCTGTAGGGTAAAAGCTAGAATATTGGATACATTCTAGTCAAAAAGACTTAAGGTCTACAAAAGGAAGAAAACATGGATCTTATGCAAAAATTATTGTACAAACTTGAGGCCCCTAAAATTATTAACCGATATCAAAGTCTGTCAGATCATGCAAAAGCTTGTGTTCCCTTTGATGAGTACTTGAAGGCACTTGGGTACCAGTTTCCCAACAAAAGAGGTCTATATGAATACATAAGAAAAATCAATGAGCAAGATGAAGATCCAAGAGAATCATTAATTACAACAAAAGAGAAGTTATAATTAGAATCACAAGAAGTTGCTAAAACCAAAGAAGAGGAAGAGCCAACTTTGTGTGTTGAAGAAGTGTCAATAATTGTAAATGATGTCCAAGAAACATCCATCCAATTTTCAGAAAATTCGATGATGATACAAACTCCTTAGTTCCAAGACCGGTGAGGTTGTTGATGAGTTAGTTTGTAGTCATGAGAAGGAGACTTTTGGCTTACCCCTTGGAAAGACCAACATGGACATTGAAGAACAATGGATGCATTCACCACGTTGTCATCCCACAACACTTGAAGTGAAAATAGATATAGTCACTCTGGGGAGCTTGACGTTAATTGGAGTAAAAGATATAACCTGTAGTGAAGGACACCTAGATCCCTTTACTCATACAAAATCAACTTTGCACAAAGGAGTGGGATTCAGATATTCACAACACTTCCATAATTATTAATTCATCATGATGGAGGATGCAACATTTTGCTATCATTTTGGATGTCAGCAATGACAATCAGAAGTTTTTATTTATTACCTAGGATCCATGGTGAAAATGAAATGAGAGAAGAACTCTCTGATATTTCTAGAAACTCTCTAATTGGATTAGAGACAGCATGTGAGAACCTCAAAAGTGGACCAAAAGAATATAAAATCATTTCAGAAAAGGACATTGCAGTTAAAGTCATAGATGTGTGTCATGCTTCTAATTCTCATCTTAATATATGGGAAGCTCACCCTTTTGCTTTGACACAAGGAGATATCCATAACACTATGCAAATGTTGTGCCAACCAAATTGATTCTTTGCAAATACTATTGTTGCCAAAAAGGCATTGATTTTCAGATTGGTGATTCCTCTACTTGGTTTCAAACTATGCTAAAATTGCAAGATGTCTTTGTGTTTCTTCTCTTTGAGGATGAGAGAAAACTTATCTTAAATTACAGACCTTGCCAATTTCCAACTCTTGGTTTTGTTGTTGAGAGTTCTTGGGAAAGAAAAGTACATGAGCCCAAAAAATACTGGACAATAAATTGTTCTCATACCTTAGGGGATGGTATCAACCTTTCAACCTTAAAGGACTATATGGATAATTTGGTTGAGGCGAGTATACTAATCCTAACTCTCCAAAGACATCATTGTAGTATAGAGTCAGACATAACCAAGACAATGAGAGAAGAGTCACTTAGAGCAAAGTTTTCAATACCTAATTATATCAGAGAGCAGAAGCTAATTACATCACAAGGAGGATCAATGACTAGAGATTACAAATCTACAAGATTTATTTGGGATCCTGGTAACTCCAAGAGCATCCTAGCTTGTGATTGCTTGAGGTCAAGCAATTTTGGGAAGGGCAGACTGTCATGCCCCCGCCAAAATTCAAATCTAGATTGCAGCATGTGAGCCGCTAAGAAATCAACGAAAAGTGGTGCCAATATCATCAATGAGATAATGCTAATAAAAGTGGCAGTAGTGACATACTAGCAAATTAAGATAAACATAGTCAAATTAAAATTAAACTATAATTTACCAAAGGGCAATAGTTGTGTGAGAAAGGTTGTCTCTTTCAAAAATAAGATATATATGGGAGATCATTTCATGAGAAGAAAACATCAATCCATTGGACAAGAATATTATGACTTATTGCAAGTGAATATTACAGCCAAAGAAGATAAAACCCCTCGAAGGAAATTCAGAGATTTAAGGACAAAAACCCTTAACTTCTCCTATCAAGTTATTGGACGAAACCCATAACTTGACTAGATATTAGGGTCAATCATTCAAGGAAAATAGCTGCAAATTGGATGGAGAATTATAGAAGAAAATCAAGATAAATTCTATTTTGGGAATCATGTCATAAGGTATAAATCTGAATGTTATAATAAAATTCATAATTTTAGATAAAGTCATGTTTATAAATATAATGCAACTATCATTTTGAGTTAGAATTATTGTTTAAAGGAATAAATAAGAAATGTTCTAGAAAGGTACATTACTAGAAAGGTACATTACACAACCCCACTAAACATTTGGAAGAAACTGGGTGAGATTTATCAAGATATATTCTTGATAAACAAGTTTTTCCTAAGAAAGAAATTGTATACCCTAGGGGTGGATCATAGAGATTCTATGGCCACATCTAAAAGCATTCAATATCATCGTGACCCAATTGCACTCTGCTGGAGTGAAGATGGATAAGGATCAATGTATGATTTTTCTATATTCTTTGCCAAATTCATGGGACCGCCTTGTTATGGTTGTTGGGAGCACTACCACCAAGTTGAAAATGGATGAGATTGTGGCATCATTATGGTTGTCTCTCATATGAAGATTATTGACCATGGATGAGTCCTAATTTGATTCCTTGATGGACAAGTTAAGGGGATCAACAATGTACTACATGACACTAGTTTGGCTCAAAGCCTACTTTCTATTAGTAAACTTAATGAGTTGGGTGTGCAAGTTGTTTTCTCAAGTGGAGGGTGCAAGGTGGTGAGATAGCCTATGGTGTTTGCTAAGGGTGTCCACATAGGTACTCTATTTCAATTGTGTGTATGAACAATTTGATGCAATAGCCGAAGAGATCTACAAAATCTGCACCTTCATTGGAACCAACAGCAAAGAGGTGTGTTGCATCCATTTTTTATGGTCAGGCTTTCAAGGTGCCTAAGAGTGCACATGCTTTGAAGACGAAGATACTAGCTGAGAAGATAATGTTATAGCACCGGTGGATATGCCAAATGCATGAGACGGGTCTAGGGGCCCTAAACAATAAAAAACTTGTTGATAGGTTAAAATATTGTAATCTTGAACTTGATTTTTGTGAGCATTATATAGAAAACAAAACCATGTTCAATTTTCTTCTAGTTACCATAAATCTTTGGGGCATTAGACTTAATCAATTCTAGTGTACTTGTTCGTTTAATGTTCTTCAATTTCTAAATCTATATATTATGTATCTTTCATTGATGACTACAATGGAAAGACATAGATTTAATTCCTTAGAAGTAAACCTAAACTCTTTAGTCGTTTTAAAGAGTTCGACTCTTGTAGAAAATCATACTAGTAGGAAAATTAAGATTTTGAGAATTAGTAATAGCAATGATTTTTGTTCAACAAATTTCAATAGATTCAATGAAGATCACAGAAAAAAGAGACATAAGCCAACTCTATACGCCCCTCAACAAATGGAGTAGCAAAAAAATGAACAAGACATTAATGGAGTATTATGCTTAGTGGATCTAGCTTCGAACAAAAGTTTTGAGCAAAAGCAATTGCTATGGCTTGTTACTTGGTTACCATATCTCCTACATTAGTTCTTGTTGAGAAGACACCTATGGAGGTGTGGTCAAGCAAGAAGTCTTCATTGAGACATATTTGAATCTTTGGTTGCAAGGCATATGCACATGTGCCTAAGGAGAAGCAATCTAAGTTGGAGAACAAGGCTATAAAATGTATCTTCATTGGCTATGACATCAATGTAAAAGGGTACAAGCTTTGGGGTCTAGTGGCCAAAAATAAACTGTATAGCAAAGAAGTTATCTCTAGAGAACTTAGACCCTCTTCCAAAATATTGCGCCCATAGAAGGATGAAAAGGTAGATGTGATTCAACTACATCCAAAGATTGAGAAAGTTGAAACAAAAACCCAAGAAGGACCTAAAAAATACGAAAGCTCAAATTGTTCAAAATGTTCTAAAGAAAAGGTAGAATCTCCACCTCAGTCATTGATGAGGTCCACTCAACAAAGGCAACAACTAGATAGGTATATTCCTAATGATTGAAGATATATTTTTGCTTTGATTATTAATATTGATGATCCTAGGACTATGAAGGAGGCTATGAATATAGATGATGCAATCCTAGAGAGTGGCTATGGATGAGAAGATGGCTACAATCAAGAAAAATGACAAATGAGACTTAGTTCCTTTGCCTAATGGATGAAAAACTATTGGATACAAATGGGTGTTCAAAAAGAGATCAATTGAAATGGCAATGTTGTGAAGTACAAGGCAAGTGTGTTGCAAAGAAATATTCCTAAGTTGAGGGAATTGATTATGGTGAGATTTTCTCTCTTGTTGCTATGCTAACATCCATTCGGTTCTTATTATCTATTGCAACAACTTTGATCTTGAGATTGAATCGATAGATGTAAAGACAACTTTCCTTCATGGTGATTTGAAGGAAAAAAAATTATATGACATGGCCAAAGCACTACATTGAAAGAGATAAACAAAATTTAGTTTGAAAGTTGAAATCTTTATATGGTTTTAAACTAAGATGCATGGTTCATACCTGTAGGCCTCGAACTCGGTTCGGGTTCTTCTGCGAGTACGTGTTGGGTGTGCACAGGGTGCACGCCCAACACTGTGGGTTCGCCAGGGTGCGCACACCTACGCACCCATGCGAACCCACGGGCCAAGTCAAAAAAAGTGGGCCCAAACTTGATTTAAAAACTCTTCTTCTTTTTTTCCTCCTAACCCTATAACAGCCCAACATGAGGCCTTCAAACACACATACATTTCATTTTTATCTCTCATTTTGCTCTCACCATATTTTCTCTCCATCTTGGAATTTTGAAGGGAAGTGATTGTATTCGAAGGAGATCGATTGTGGAGTGCCAAATAGCTTCCACAAAGGAGATTTAAGTGTTCAAGGTATGCATTTAAACCCTATTCTTTAGTCTTTTGATGAATTTTTTCAAGTTTTTGATGGATTTTTTCAAATGTGTGAAGAAATTTTTCAAGTATGTTTTTTTTTTTCATTTTTTTTTATAGATTACAACAATGGCTAGTAGTCAAAGTTCAATGGGTGGCGAGGGAAGTCAAAAATTCAAAATCGATAAAGGATCTCCTTTATGGAGACATACCACAAGAATTTCACAACTTCTTAGAGGTGGGGGGTTTGTTTGGAAGTGTAATTTTTGCAATGCACAATATAATAGCTCCTATTACCGAGTGAAACTTTATTTTATGGGCCCTGGTGGTAAAGGGATTAATATGTGTGAGGGCCCAGATAAGAAGGGGTTGCCTATTGTACAAATAGCAGGATTTATAAAAGAACAAGAAGATGCTGACAAATTGATTGCAAAAGGAAAACAAAGTGGTTATAGTTTCGGAAAGAAAAAAACAATGACATTACCCTCTCAGACAGTTACGGCCTCCAAACATCCTTTCTTGCCTATGCCCTCTATGGAAGATGAAGATGAAGAACCACAAATCACCACCCGCAAGAGAAGTCCATTGGAGAGGGCATTTAAAATGGAGGCAAGAGATATTGCTGAAGAAAAAATTGCATGTTGCCTCTATGCCAATGGTCTTCCATTCAACTTGGTGAGATCACCATATTGGCGGGACATGGTGTCAGCAATAAATAGTGCACCTCCTGGTTTCACAAGTCTTGGGTATGAAAAGGTGCATACCACCTTATTGCAAAAAGAGAAGAAATCTATAGAAGCCCAACTGAAACCAATTAGAGATTCTTGGATTGAAATAGGTGTATCTATTGTTTCCGATGGATGCAAAAACCGTCTATAGATCAATGTTATTGTAGTGTCCCCCAAGGGGCCAATGTTTTTGAGGGTGATTGACTGTGAAGAGGAAGTGAAAGATGCAGAGTTCATTTCCAGGATTCTCATTGACTCCATAGAGATGGTGGGTGATGAAAATGTTGTCCAAGTAATTACGAACAATGCAAAAGTGTGTAGGGCTACAGGTGCTTTGGTAGAGGCTAGATATGAGCACATCTTTTGGACACCATGCACCGTACACTCCCTCAATTTGGTGATGCAAGCAATTGGCAACCAAATAGAGTTGGCGAAAGAAATATACCAAGAGGCCGAGGAGATCCAGATGTTTGTGACTAACCACCATATGTCACAAGCAATTTTTAGAAATTTTTCAAGATTGGAATTATTGAAGGTAAATTTAATTTATTTAGTTTCATTTATGTCATGTTTTACATAATTGAATAAAATATTTTTTTGTGTTATTTACATATTTTAAATGTGTTATTAACTTACTATTAACATGTTCTTAGGTTGTTGAGACCCGGTTTGCATCTCACACAATTGTTCTGAGACGACTTGTGAAGGTGAAAAAGGTATTGAGTCAAATGGTTATTAGCAACCAATGGGGTATATGGAAGCAATCAAATTCAGAGAAGGCCCAAAAGGTCAAGGCATTGATCTTGGATGACGATTGGTGGGATTGCTGATACAGATGAACCATGCTTGGGGGATGTCTATGATAGCATGGACACGATGTTGGAGAAAATAAAAATGGAAATACAAACGAGAGAGAATGATCGTGAAGACAGCTTTTACAAAAGGGTGGAAGCAATTGTTCTTCATCATTGGAACAAGATGACAACACCATTGCACCTCCTTGCATATGCCCTATCTCTGAGGTACTATACCACAGAAGTACTTTCTATCGCAGGGAGAATACAGCCATATAGAGATTTTGAAGTTGCTAATGGGTATAAGAGGGCATTTAGTAGACTCTTCACTAATCCAGAAGTGCAGACAAGTGTTATGGAAGAATTTGGATTGTTTATCTCAGGAAAAAATATACCCCTTTTATTGTCAAAGACCAATACAAAATGGATGCTATTACATGGTGGTACCTCCATGGTCAAGATTATATGTACCTCCAACCTCTTGCAATCAAGATCCTCTCACAATTTTTTATTTTTTTTGCCACTTGTATTGTAGAATTTAACACAACATTCTTGAATTTATCTTGCATTTTTTATTTTTTATTTTTTATTTTGTTGATTTTTCAATCTAGGTTGCAAGCTCTTTTGCTGCTGAACGGAATTGGAGTACACACTCCTTTATCCACTTAGTGAAGCGTAACTAGTTGGCTGCAAAAAGAACTAAAGACTTGGTGTATATTCATTCCAATTTGCGTCTTTTGTCACGTAAGGATCCTTAATACAAGCAGGGGGCAGCAAAGCTTTGGGATGTAGCACCCGAGTCTGTGGACTTGGATGCAACCATTCAAGATGTTGCTAGAGCCACTATGGATGATGTGGATGATAATGATGACATACTACATGGTGTTGGAACTGCTTTGGGTTCAAATGATGATGATCTTGAAGTTGAAGCCATTGAAAATCCAAATCACAATGATTTTTTTGATAATCCTTTTGATGATTGATGAACAATGAACATTGAATCATGTTTCATGAACTACATTTTGTAATTCAGTAATTGTGATGATTTCCATTGGAATCGTGAACATAGGCGTATATGATATCATTGATATGGCTTATTTGAATATTTTTCAACTATCAATTGGCATTTAATATTTATCTTTGGCATTTGGCATTAATCAATGATTAAGTATCATAGAATGAAATAATTTAGTTTTACAATTCTGTATATTTCTCTTATTTCTTTGTATATATAAAATACACACACACACGTACCCATACATACCCAAAACCCCTAAATAAAATTTTCACGCACCCAATTACCCATACGTACCCAAACCCTTAAACAAAATTTTCACGCACCCACGTACCGAGTTCTTGTACCCGCACCCGCACCCGTCCCCGAACTCGAACCGCTAACTTAGAGTTTATATATAGATGTTTTTTATGATCGTTATATTGAATGGTATCTATACTAGAGGGTTTTAAAAAGTAGTTTTATCCTATCCTATGATTTTTTCAATATTTATTATCAGTATTTAACATGTTTGAAAATAATTTCTATTAATTTTTAGGGCTACAAATACACACACACTAATGATTTTATATATTTTTTGTATGGACTTCTCAAGAATGTATCCATACCTATTCCAATTCAGTAACTTAGATTATTAATACTGTATATATAATATATATAATAAGTATTATAGATGTTGCCAATAGTTTAATAGTTAATTATTAATACTGTATATAATAAATATTATACATATTATATATTAATAATGTATATATATAATTATTTATGGTTTTTATATGTTTTTTTATGGACATACCCGACCTATCCCCAAATTTTGTTGTACCGATGTACTGTACCCGTAACCATACTGTACCTGATTAGGCACTTAGCCAACAAGAGATGAGTAATTTGACAGCATAACAACACCTACAAAACTTACTATCAAGCCATTGTTTTGTCTAATACTTCATTGAAGAAGCTAAGAGGCAAGCCGTATGTAGTTTGTTTACAGAACTTTGATTAGAATTCATACTTATTATTCATTAAATAATTTGTTATAAGGTATGGCATGTAGCGGATCATCTCTGTAAACTATGTTGAAGGAACTAATAATTCTATGCAGATATGAAATGCAGGTTTCCAGTTTCAGTCAGTACTCCTATATGGGCTCCTATACGGGCATTTAGTTCCGACATTAGTGCGTTTCCCCCAGTAACAGACCCTGATGTTAAGAGGGCACTCAAGGATGTATTGGCTTCGGATTGGGGTGAGCTTGAAGAATCTCTCAAGTCTATTGTTATGGATGCTTTGTCAAAAGAAACAGATGATAAGTCTGGAAAAGAAGCTTTGGCCTATGCATGGCGTGCAGCAGAGGCAGTGGAGCACTTCTCTGGAGTTTTAGAATCCTTGAGAATGGAAATAGATGAAATAAGTGGGTCCACAGGCGAGGTTTGTAGCGTCTTTCTAAATTTTTCGAGATACTTGAATATGTTTCCTCATGGTATAAACATGCAGATGTTATATCAACAAAACTGGAATATAATGCATATACATGTTTGGAAAATATGTAAACAATTTCCAAAATGAAAACAATGTCAAGGTTTGGCAGATTAAATATGTCAACGTTTAAAGAATACTCTGCAAATTTACCATGGCTTGTAATCTGACAAGTATGCATCCTAGTCTGGGGTTGTTTCCTATGCAAAATGAAAATATGTTATAAAATTTCTTATCAGAAGGGAGCTTTTTGTGCAGAATGTGAGACCCTTACCAGATGAACTTCAAGGTGCTTTACAAGCTGCATATAAACGCTATAGCAATTACTTGGATGCATTTGGCCCCGAAGAAACTTACTTGAGAAAGAAAGTTGAAAATGAGCTGGGCACAAGTATGATTCATATAAAGATGCGATGTGCTGGGCTTGATTCCGAGTGGGGAAAGGTGAATAGAATTTATCAATAGTTTTGTGAGGAGGATTCTGGCATTTTTCTTGGATCATACCATTTATTAGTGTTGGAACTAATATGAGATGCCAAATTTCATGTTGATGATGCACTAAGTTGTCAAAGTTAACCTGATCGCTGTTATTAACGCATTTCACTGCTTATTCATTCTAGTTTATGCTGTTTTATTAACTGAAGTTGCCAAATTTTGGTTGTCAGGTTACACTTCTTGGAACCTCTGGAATTTCTGGCTCATACATTGAACAACGTAGTTAGCCTTGTCAAAGCTATCCCTAAAAAACTGGGGAGTGGAATTTTAATTGAATGTTTGCCAAGCCTCTTCAACCTTCTAACCAGTGTTCCACGGGGACGCGTCCCCCCCAAAAATCCTTGCGTTTCCTAGAGGGGGACGTCTAGGAGACTTGGGGACTTGGGGGGGACGTCCCCCCATCAGCCCACCACCAGCGGCACCATCCCACCACCAATGTCGCTGTCTCCAAGATGTTGCTAGGACTTTGAGGATGTTGGGGTGTCCTCAAGACATCTAGGGGACTCCTAGTTGTCTCCAAGATGTATAATTCTTATACTTATACATCTTTTTATAACTATTTTTTCGAAGTACTATATGTATTTCAGCACCCTACCACTCCTCCTGGCCCCCCGTCACGCCAAACTAGACCAAATTAGACCTCTGTCCCTCAGCCCCTGGAATGCGTCCCACTGGTCCTCATCTCCCGAAACCCCATGGAACATTGCTTCTAACATTTCAATTTATGTCATTCAGAAGGGAGTAAGTGACAAGAAAAGCCACTTGGAGATATATATTGTTGTTAGTTTTTTGAAAGGCTGTATTGATAGAGATTTTGAGATTTTGCAACTTGTAGTTCAGACTCCAAAGTGAATAAAACAATTGCTTTAGATATAATAAGTATTTTCTGCAATAAATAATCTTCTTACTGCTAAAAAGTTGCAGATTTTTAATATCTATTTATGTCCGATCTTAGGGCAATGGGTTGGTTCAACCATTTTTGTATAGGCAGCCACTTCAATGCACTTCTTCACATGCCATCCTGTCAATCATCATATGCAAGTATATGATATTGGATTACACATTCTTATGTCAACTCTAAAAAAATGATTTGTTCTTTATTATTGTTCATGTTCATTTTACTATTTGCAATGGCTTAAGAATGCATAATGATTTTTCTATTATCATTGCTTGCTAGTTTTCTTGATTAGATGCATGAGCGAAATGTGGGGAATGGTCCTATTTTAGTTGTGAGGAGGGTTATGGAGTCCTATAGGAGAATGTTAAAAGCCAGCACACACTCGTGTTTGCATGACACATTTTTTATTGTTTCGTATGAATTTAATTGGTCTTGATGCTTGATATATTATTTTGAGTAGTGATTGGTAAGAACATTAATGTTAGTTGTTGACAGTTCATATAATGGTTTGGGGTCACATGTGATATATTTTAAAAAGTATTGTAGTGTCGAATCAATTCCTTGTAGTGATTGTGGCTTTATCATGGTATGACATGGCGAAGGCTGTTAAAGATGCAAATGTTGGGAGTGACGATAAGCAATCCAAAAATAAATTTAGCGAGTTCATATATAGATGAGGATTGCTGAGTTATGCACACAAATATAGGAGAGAGGTTATAGGGTTTTGTCTTTCAGAGCCAATGGATTCTTATTGTTATCATTCTTTTTTCTTGCTGGGATTTTTTCAGAGCGATGGATTTTTATTGTTATGATTCTTTTTTCTTGCTGGTATTTGGTCAAGTTCACAGCTTAGTAGTTTTTGTTTTTATGATTGACAAAGGTTGTACAATGGTTATGTAAACCTCGATCCCTTAAAATTTGAATGGTTCGAAGGGGTTCTTATCTCTCATATAGAAGTTATGTATCAAGTATGGCTATGACCTCTATCAATTACCTCCACAGTATATAGATTGGTGGGTCTTGGACTTTTGATTGGGGTGAATCTATGTTTGGTGGATCATGATGAACCAGTGTGGTACAGAAATTTGCTTTGCTAGTTATAATTCATTCTTATTGTGTACGTAATTCATGGTAGGATTTGTTGAATTACAAGGATAGCCTTGGATGCCATTCTAGAGTCCATTTTCTGCCATGTTTGAACTGTGTACCCCTGTTTGGTGAAACATTTAGGACAACTGATTATTGAGAACAGGGAGTTAATATTAGACCTTTGATTATGACTGTAAGGATGTGGAATTCGGTGAATGATAATACCAGCGTGACTCTCATATATTAAACAGAACAGTGTTGAAATAAAATGTGCGTGTGAAGGCAAAACTAGAATACTATATTGCCCTATATATCTGGAGATGATGAGTCAATGTTGACTCATGTAAATGAGTGAAGTTCAACAAATCTACACTGTTGGAAGTGTAATCCCATATCTCCAGCTGGGCCTGTCCTCTCCATATCAGCTTTAGATCTCACTCAATCTCAGTTTTAAAGATGAACAGTGAAATCAGATCTTCCAATGATTCGAATATATTGCATATTAATTGCTCCAACCTGTTCGCTGTCTCATCAGCAGTCTTTACACGTTTCAATGGGTGCGTTGAAATATATTATTCACTGTAGTTCCTTAGCTTCCTATATATTGGAAGTCTTTTTGTTAGCACTCACTCCCTGAAGAGTCCAGCTCTGCAGAGCTGTTAGAAGTTTGTAATGGTGTCTCTGTCTATGTACGAGCTGAAGCTCAGTTTGTAAGGAGTATGCAGTATGTTGATGTCTGTATGAATGACAGCAACTCAAAATGTTTATGTAATGATTTATTTGGTTAATATAAATTTGAATGTCTTCTTTCTGTTTGTTTTTGTTGTATCCTCTGCTTTTCAAATAAAACATACGCCATGCACTAGCCATATGTCTAGTTCACTTGGATTTGGAGAGGCAAGCTTTAGAGCATAAGCAACTTACCAAATTCTCCAGTGCCCTTGTTGACTATAAAGAATATGTTTAAGCAAGTAGATGACACTTACTATTATTCTCTAGCCTATACTATATAAGAAGGTAAATTTAAGCAAATACAAGTCTCATATCACTTGTACGTAAGTCTTTGGCAAAATCATAGTTCTTTTAACGTGTTCGTAGTTGTTTTTTGTACATAATTGATGTTTATACGTCACAACACCTTCATTCCCCCTATCTCTATCCAAATGGTAACTTCGCTTGAATTCCTTGTGAAGGGGAGGGTCACATCCTGTTCGATAGAGTGTGGTATTGTGGCTGGCAAAAATATCACCTACATGATTTTCACCTCCCCCTTCAAGGTTGACTTCGAATATTGGCTACAAAGGCATTCCAACATTAGGCACTTCAAATAGTTTGAAGGAGACATCTTCCTAGAGTGTGGTCACATCCTTGTGAAGGGAAGGGTCACATTCTCTTCGATAGAGTGTGGTTTTGTGGCTGGAAAAAATATCACCTACATGATTTTCGCCTCCCCCTCCAAGGTTGACTTCAAATATTGGCTACAAAGGCATTCCAACATTAGGCACTTCAAACACGCTTAAGCATACATCTTCCTATATTTCATTAGGATCTTGTAACCGAGGTTATACTTCATACAAAATAAATGCAGTCTTCAAGAGGTAATTGCCAGGACAATTTGACAATGGTCAACTCATCATAACAATGCATCAGATCTTTTTGTCCACCCATCTTTAGAAGCCATTGGCAGCATAATATAGTTTAATCAAGGAATTTTTGCTTGTATTGTTAATTATTAAGTGATACTAGATGAAATGCTATTAAGAGACATAAAAATGAATGATATTTGATCTATATCTATTGTCCTATATCTATTGTCCAATGTAGGACTTGGGAAAGGAATTTGAAATTGATTAAACCATTAGAAAACAAAGCATAGGATTAGAAGATTATTTTTGGTGTGAAATTTAAAGCCATAGATAGACATAGCAAGGCTGCAGCATAATCTTTGGTGATTTTAGTGAGTTAATGGCAAGTTTGAATTTTTGGGAACTTAATGTCTTAGGGTTTGTTATTCATGGCTAAGATTTTGGAACTTGTGTCCTTTACTACAAATGTTTTGCAACTCTACAAAATTTGGTTGTCTTATTTATCCAATCATTTGTCTTTGTAGATTCTTCATGTCAACCTCCACTATTGAGATATTAGTTGCAGAAGAAAAACTGGTTTGTGCTATTGGGAATTTGCTCAATCAATCTTCTATTCAATATGTTTTAGCCTCCATAACATATAAAAATTGGGATATGTGTTGATCTCTAAGTGGGTGTTCATGGTGTGTGGAAGGTTATTTAGCTAACAAATAACCGTTGGAGGATGTCTAACAAAAGTGGTGTGTTCTTGTGCAATGGAGGAGATAGGGGTATGAGAATGTTTGGTGAGCCAGGTATTTGATTGAGGAAATGTTTTTGATTTGTAAAAGTGATAGGTTCAAGTGGAAGGGAATTTTTGTAACAATGGAGGATTTGTGTGATAGGTCTTGGAATGGAAAACATTTGAGAGTATGGGAGAGGATTTGGAATGATCTATAGATTTCAAGATGAGGGTGAAAGATGAAAATCAAAGATGGGCTTCGATCATGAGGGATTTCTTAGATTTTCAACCATGGAGGAATGTATGGACATGACATAATATGGAAACTTACTATAAACATCTTAAATAGAACTTAGTAAGAGTTGGGAAGTGAGGGAGGAAGAATGAACAATTTCAAGTGTTTAAATAAAGTCAATTTTAGGTCAAGTATATGTTGGAAAACTTATTAGGCAAAGACAATTTTAAAGATGTGGGAGGTCAAATTCTTATTTGAAGACAAGTATGCTCCTTGAATGAGGTCTCCAACTTTCAAGTGAAGGTTGGTGACATAAAATTATTATTGTTCATCGATGTAGAGCTCACTAGATATGGTTTTGGTCTTGGAAATTGGCAAAATGATACCTTGAACATGTCTTTGGGAGTGGACACCAAAATGAGTGCAGAAACATAAGATGACTTGTAAAGCATGCAATTTTTGATGTTATAGTTTGTTATGACAATCAAGTAGTGCTATTTTTAATAGATTATGTCATTAGGTTTGGATTGCATTGGTATGCACTTACATATGTACTATTGATTACTATTTATAATAGTTCTTTGATTTAAAAAAAGTCATATAGAGTTTTTAAACCTTTTCTACCATCTATATTGAGTTCAAATAGTGGATATGTTATTAGTTAGTATAACTGCTCTGGATTACTTGTCACTATCTTTTGTATAGCCTTTAGAGGCAAAAAGGAAGAATGTAACTTTTGAACTAGAAGAGGAAGCTAAAGAAGGTTCATCCATGAGGTTGCTTTAGATCTAGATAACTATTGTCTTAGAAGTCTTTGATTGAGTAAGATCATAGGTAATGTTGTACTAGAATTTATATAAGCATCATGTGATCTAGGTATGAGTTTTATTGGAATGCAATTTACATTTCTTATCAAAATTTAACAATTGTACTCATATACCATGGTATTCAATGTAACAACTAAGAAATTCTTTAGCTATGTAGTTTGCTTTTCATTATAAAATGCACTAACTTTTTTTTAGATAAATAGAATTTGTTGATAGAGTAATTATAATAGAATTGAGATCAAGTATTGCCCTAGATGAATTCTATTGATATTGGATTGGATAACCTATAATAGAGTACTATTATGAATTGAATTTTTTGTCCTATTTGAATAATTGAGAACGATAAAATTTGATTATTGTCTTAAGTACCTTGAAGATGTCTTATCCCCTTGGAAAGTGTGTGGCTATGGTGAAAAATGCCAATACAAAGCTCATGTTTGGAATAGATCAGTTGTGACTTGGTGAGTGACTCAAAAGCAAGGAAACACTATGTACAATAAAATGTGACAGATAATTATTATCACTTGATTTTAATTGTAGCAAATTAATTTTTCATTATTGGAGGAAAGGTGATCAACTAGGCTCTTGGGACAATAAGTTGGTTGATCTTGGTAGGATCTAATGATTGACACATCAAATCAATGATTAGTTATGGTAGATCTTGATATTTGAAGATATTTTATACCAAATTAAGCCAACTTTCATGTAGCTAATCCTTACCACTTGTATTGTTACATACTTAAATTTTTTATGTAGATTGTTTTGGGAGAGAAAGTAGTTAGTCATAGAAGACCCCCAAGATTATATTGAATTTGTAAAGCTTAGTGACAATATTGGTAAGAGTAACATCTATTTCGAGTTCATTAAGGATTGCTTCTTCATCCAAAAGTTAACACATTTATAAAGCTTATTGAATTAAAACTCTCGATTAAGAGTCAAAGCGTATATAGAGTTATTTGGAAGAAGTATTGGTTTGAGATGATTGAAACATCTAACTGTGCTAAACAAATTAGTTCATCATTTTTTTTGAAATATAAATACTTGAAAATTGCATGCTTAATGTCTGACATTCAATATAATTTATTGAAGGGGTTATCTACATTAGACTTAAGATGAGGCTATTCCCTTGTTTAGATAATTAAAAATTAAATGGTTTAGATCCCCTAACTTCAAAGGATTTTCTTAAAATATTGATGAATATTATTAACATTCTATCATAAATAAATTTGAAAATTGTCCTTAGCTTGTAATGAATTCATTCCAAGGACATGAGTGATTGCTTATGTCACATGGGAATATCGTTGCAAATATATGAAATAATCTTCCAAATTCAAAAATAAATATGGTTTTATTTGTTTAGATAAAAAATTGTTAATAATTTTTTCATTAAAATTTAAGAAATTGTTAATAAATTTTAATTAAACTCCAATTTAAAATATAGGGGGTTGTGAGAGCGAATGTCTAGTTAAATGTATTTCCTAAAGAACCATGTCTAATAATTCTAATCCAAGAAAGAGTTATTCATAATGGCTATTCCTAAATAAAATTATAATGGGTTAAAAGAACATATCTGATAAGAGTTGCATCACAATAAAGTTCCTACTAAATACTGGTAGTGTAGTTTTGTGGAAGTTGTTAGGGTGGTTTTGTTGAAATTATTATGTCAAACAACAATTGTGATATTATTAAATTTTAAAAGTTGCTGAAAAATAATGCTTTCATTCTAGTTATGGAGGAACAAGTTCACATTGAAATTATGCAAGCTTGAACATAGTTCACAACATAAAGTTGTAAGATAAATATTGGAATTGTTAGCTTAAAGTTAGAATCATGTGGAAGCAAAGAGTTTTTAGAAAAATAATTTTAAATATTCAATCATTGTATTTTGTGAGACTTCAATTTTTTGTTTCCACGAGCTCTAAACCCTTAAATTCTCATTCATTTGTAATCTATGAGACTACAACCATTGTATTGCATGAAACTGCATATTTTATTTCTATGAGACAAATCATTATATTCCATGAGACAACATTTGTTTCTATTTCCATCAATGTGTTTTGTAAATGCCCAAAACCTAACACTAAAATACATTAAGGACAAAACACAAATTTCAAATTTTGACTACAAACACTAGCATAATTCCATCATAGACCAAAATGGTACCTTAATGAGAGAAGACAAATATTACATATAAATAAAAAAATTTCTAGCTATAAAAGAAAACCAATCTACTATTAAATTTGAACAAGTTGTTTAATGTTGTTAAAAGCAATGTCTTTGGGTGTTAGTCCATTGTTTTCTTCAAATCAAGTCATATAAATTGTCAAATACTTATAAATTGTAGCATAATTTGGATGATACCTATAAATGTCTATTGACCACTAAACTCTTCAAATTGCACACTTGTGGATAAAAGCCATAAATGTCCACTAGGCATGGAGACTCTTCATGTTGGATAAATACTATTAAATTAAGCCAAAAGATGACACAATAAAAGCAAAAGTCTTAGTAGCTTGGTTGCTTACAATAACCCCAATATCTTAGACATTATGAGACTCTTCATGTTGGATAAATACTATTAAATTAAGCCAAAAGATGACACAATAAAAGCAAAAGTCTTAGTAGCTTGGTTGCTTACAATAACCCCAATATCTTAGACATTATGAGCATATATGAATTGCATTTTTATGTAAATTAAAATTGAATTAGAACAAATTAAAATCTGATTTCTACATCTTTTCCTAAAGAGCCTAAGGACAAGACTCTACTTAAAATTTGGTCTATGGACCCCATTTTAATGTTTAGAAGCATATGAACAACATAGTGATAGAAATATGGCATCTATGGAGCAAAGTTATGAATGATACAAATAGTGTGTTTAGGATTAGCTATTTTTTCTTTCAAAATACAAATGATGGCCTTAAACTATTGCATTTTTCTAGACTTGTTTCATCTTTAAGATTTAACTCTCTTTTCTCTCTCCATTGACTTCTTACATCCTAGATACATTAGATCATTAACACAACTTTTTACATCCCGCTTCTATTTTGATTTTCACATCTTCCTTGATTTAATGACAAAAATTACTTTGGTAACTGTTTTGGATGACCAACATAGAGGTTGTTACATTAAAATAAACAAAATTAAAATTTTCTTAGAGTTTTTGTTTGGCAATTTAGAGTTATGTGTATGATTTACTATATTAAACTATACATAATTGATCGTTTCCTTGAGTTTTTATTTAACAATTTAGTTTTGTGTATATGCTTCACATCATCTCCAAGGTTTATTAATTTTATATATATATGTTTAATAATTATTGAGAATTCCACCCTTACCTATGTTGAGAAATTCTTGGAAATTTTCAATCTCTAATCCAATTATAAAATTGATGGGATTCAAGGTTCAAACTATGAAAGTTTATGATTGTATGCGAATCTGAAATTAAGTTGCCTTAATACAAAAAAGCCATAGAGATATACATCTTCTTTGTCATGAAAAAAATAACCACTTTAACATGCTTAATAAACCTATCTTAGATGAACATAAGACACCAATGCAATTAACATTACTTCATCGTAAGATAACAATAACAAAGAATGATACAAATCAACAACACAAGATTTATGTGGAGAAACAATTGTGAGAAAAAACTCCAAGAAGAGAGGCCAAGCATGTATTATCTTTAATAGCAAGATTACAATACATTGATTTATATCACCCCTTGTGTGTTTTCAATCTTACAACCCTTCATTACTTGCAAAAATGATACAACTCTACTAATCCAAGGCACCGGTTTATAGAAGAGTTGATAAGAGAAAACCACTATAGATTCTCAAAACAAGAGGCATATACCACCTCCAAAACTATATGCCCCCTTAGTGGACAACTTGTAATCTTAGTAAAAATTAATAAATCTTCACATGTGCACCCAACCCATAGCCAATAAGAAATGGTTAAACTCGAGTGCTCAATTACTCATCGATGACTCCAATTGCTAACATGCACAACATACAAATCTAGGCACCCAACTTTGGGAGACATGCAAATGACATATGTCAACATGCACAGACATGCAATTCCACCTATACCTCACTCCCAAAGTGGATGCCCAAATGAAACAATCCTCCATTATGCCTTATCCTTGTCACCATTGATTGTGTACATCATGTATGAGTGTAATTACAACATATCATAAATAATTACAAATAAATATTTTCTCCATCATGCCCCTAGGCATCCAAGTACACCTTCCAAGGAACATGGAGATACATGAAAATGACTTAGGATTGCAAGGTAAATGCCACCTTATCCTAACAACCTAAAGTTGAGCCAGGTTGTACATGAAGAGGTAGGTCCAAACTCAATCAATTTTTTGTCCCTTATGGCTATGAATTCCTTTAAATCGCAAATGTCTAGTGACTATTAAAACTCTTCATGGTGCATACATAGGGTAGTTTTATGAAAGTTGTTAGATCAATTTTGTTGAAACTGTTGTTATGTAAAACAATAATTATGATGTTTTAGAATTTTAGAATTTAGTAGCACACACTCTAAAGAACTATAACCACAACATTTGACAAAAATTCCCTTTCCTTAACATTTTCATGAATGTTCATACCATGCGCCAAAACCTCTGTTTCAACACAAGTTCGGAGTATGGTGACAAAATTCAATTGATTGGGTTGGACACCTGCTTGTTACATGAGAAGATTGACGTAGTACCATTTGTTGAAATATTTAGACAATGCTTGCCCTTTTGAACGACTCCACTCTTTCCACATTTTGATTGCATGTCTTTAAACTATTTTCCATGGATGAAAATGTTGGTAGCATCTATCAACAACCTATTTCAAATGTGTAAATAATTGGTTTACATGCCTTCTCTTGGATTGTAACTGGGGTTTTTAAAAGCTTGGTTGAATTAGAGTCATGGTAAAGCATGTCAACATAATATTTGTGTAAAAAAATTCATAGTTGAGGGAAAAACATTGTCTCCTTGTTTTGTCCAGCAAAAAAATGAGATGTGATTGATTGAACATGAAAATTTTAACATTTTGTTAAGAACTTGCTTGATACAAGAGTTCCATGGTGGTTTGTTATGTTTGTAAGGATGCCATCTCTTAGTAGTTTAACAATAGATCACATTTTGTTTTAATGTTATTTAGTTGTAATATTTTCCTTGCTTCACTGGATTTTTATTTTATAGTAAAAATAATGCAATAGATGTATAAGGAGCAAAAGCAACATAAACTATGAATAGATGTTTAGGTAGAAAATCACCAAATCCAAAGTGTTATTGAATATAAATCCCTATAAATAAGATATTAACCATGTTGAAAATTAGATGAACTATCTTGGTATGCAATAAAGAGCAGTGCTTGGTGTTGCTTGATCACTTTATCAGACACACAAGCTTGTATTCTATCTATATTGCAACAAAATGAAAACTTAACTAGCGAGGACAAATATTATATATAAATCAATAACTTCTAGATTTTATGAACAATTTGGTTAGTAAAATGCAGATTAAAAAAAATAATGGAAAGGATAAAACACAATACCTTTCTAACTCCAAGACCAATCGAGTAATTTATGGTTTCAAAAGATTAAAACAATAGCTCGTGGTTTCAAATAAGAGCTTTGATTCCCTCAAGAAGAATCATGAGAAATAACTTAAAATTGGCACTAGTTTTCCATTTATCACTTTTACTATTGTTTTTAAATTGTACTTTTGATCTGGGTTTTTATTTTTCTAATATATGGAACCTTCATTTTGATTAGTTATCAACCACGTAACCATCAATATGGAGGTCAAGTTTGTTAGGCATTTCACCATCAAGATGGACATTAACTTTGTCTCTTCAAATCATGCTTTAGCTCCTAGGTTGGCATATTTTAATTTTTTAGAGTGACACGCTATGAGACTTTAGTCAAACTTAGACTATAATATTAAAACCTTAATAATATAAGGAAAATGCATTACAAGATTGAATTCTAAACATTTCATAATGCCTAGTGAGATAGAACACATGTCAACTTATGACCATTTATAAAACTAGTTCTTTACGTGAATTATTAAAATTTTATGACAAATGGACATGTATGACAAAGACCAAGCCATAAGATTCAAAAAATCTCAAAGGTAAACCAAGAAAAAATCCCACCATTGAATGTTTGGTAGCACATGTGAAATGAGTTTACCATCAAAGACATGAATGAAAGGTCCATGACCAATATCATGAAGTAAACTTGCAATGTGAGAACCAAAGAGCATATGCATAAAATGATATCCACCATATGTACAAGCAAAAATAACTCTACTGAATAACACTCTATAATTAAAAACAATTTATCAACAAAATATCATTTGTTAACTTTACAATGGATATATCGAATATGACAATGTCAGGTTTCCCACCTTATAAACATATTTATATTCTTCATTACATACATTTCAACATAGATTATACAACATTTCACAAATATGTGCTAATATATGATCTGCATAAATTAACACTCATATACTTAATATTGTTTAAGCTATTGTATTGCTTCAACAAGAAGCCAATAAACTCCTAAGCAATGCTCCAAAATAGACTAGATTACACATACTTTAAAAAATAGATCATTTATTTCAATTTTGTTAATTGAAACATCAGTTGAAAATTTAATGTATTTAATTACAATAAAAAGTATACTTTAGGTTGGATGACAATAATTTAAATAATGCCATTAGTGTCATGATTGCCATATATTTTTTACTTTTATATCTTACATTTTAGCTACACTCATTTTAAGATATTTTTGGAACATGTAATCTAGACGGGTGCTATTGTCATTTCAATGTTGTCTATGGACTTGCTTAAAACAAGAACTACAAGGTTTTATCTCCATGCCAATTATAAATAATCTAGAGAAGAATTATATAAAAGATGAAATATAAGATAACCTGGTGAAATATAAGATAACTTCATATTCAAGCTCTATAGCATTAAAAATAAATAAAATAGTCTATAGGAAAATAGTGAACAATATTAATGCTATGAAAGTATCACATAATTGATTGTTAATTCTATTTTATAATGAATTATGAAAAATATGTTGAATGCATAAAGGTAATAAAGTAGATTGATACATATAAGTAATTTTTTTAAAAGGTCATACGATTATATCGTTTTTGTTTTTGTTTTGTTTTATTCTGTGGGTGTCATGGCCTGGCGATCCACAAAGGTAGCCAAGCCAGACAAATCCACTATGCAGTGTTTGCAGGCAGAGCCCACCACAACCACCGAGGTAAGTGAGAGAATTGAACCCGAGACCATGAGGAGCCATCCTGACTCAGGCCCGTCAAACTACCCATGCGTGATTATATTTGTTTTGCAATTAGGTCTCACTTGAGCATTTTTTTCCAAAAATTGACTACGATTTTCAATGTTTTGTTGCATTTAAATTATGTGTGAAACCTTAATCAATCTCCTATACTATTGTGAAACCCTCAAAACCCACCGAATGGTGAAATATTTTATGAATAATGCAATTGTACAACATTTTTAGGGCGTGCTTGCAAACAAGAGCTCATTGGGATGTGCATAGAAAGAACAACTAGTTGTAAACTTTAGGGAGTCGGAAGGCAATCCATTTGAGTCAGAGGTAAGTGATTTTTTGTTGTAATGTTGTTGCAAATATATTCTATAACTTCATACCATGCAAATAACATTTATACAAAATTCAACCAACACATACAAATAGATGAATATAATTTGTTAAATAAAATTTTCAATGCACACATTACAAGGATCTTTCAATTTAAATTAACAAGATAACAAACGTTAAATATGTTTTATTTTGGTAGGGTTTCCATTCAAAGAGATAGTTTCTTACTGTCATGATAAGTGAATGAATAATATTTTGAGGTTATATTTTATCTATATTGGCAATGCCATCAATACATTGTCACACATGGTTTAATTTTATCATATTTTAGATGCTAGGATTTTTGTCAATGCTATCAATACTTGTCACCGCATTGGTTTAAAGTCTTTCCGCCACAATAATGGAGTTACACTTTTTTTGGGACATACACGATTTTTTGCACGAAATCACATATTTTAAGAAAATACAATGATTTATGACTTCAGGAATTCCATTTAAATTATTTTAATTAAAGAGGGATTGATCAAACCCCCTTGGATAGAACCTTGTTAGATTTAAACCATACCTACAATCAAGTCTCCTCTACACCTATCCAAATGTTGATAAAAAACCACTTTTGATTTACTTTTTGGGTGATCAAATGAATTCATTTAAAATTTATGTTTTGTAATCTTGCAGCCCTTATTATAAGCTTCCCAAAAAGTATAATTTTAAATATGTTTAATTTGATTATTATATTTATTTTTTATTTCTTGAGAATGCAGGATTTTCAATGAACATCAAGTTCTTTATTTCCACACATATGAAAATAGAAAATAGAGAGAAAAATTCTAAAAATACGTATTACTAGGTATTGATGTCATATTCCAAAAAAAGACCAGGTAATTCAAATGAATACAAAAAGCTATAGGGCGAAGTACACCTTTGTCCAAAATATAATTATGCTAACTTAGAAAATTAATTAAAAAGAAAATATGTAACAAAAAATTATGAAAAAAAATCCATTCCCTAGATATTGATGTGAAAAAATTGTATTTTAAAACTTAGAATTGTATCCTATCTATAAAAAAAGTTACGTGGGCCGAAGTAAACATCACTTTTAAAATGCTGGTCAAAAATTAGAAAAAAATAGAAGTTATTAAAATTACATAAAATGATTTACAATTTATTTTTTTAATTTTTTTTAAAAAGAAATATGAACTAGAATCTACAAAAATATCTAACAAATAACTAGTTTGATTCATCTTCAAAAGCCTTGGTTTGGCTACTGCTATAGGTGTAAGAGAGTAGATGTTTGGTGAAAAATCCTAATTTTAATGTAAGTTTGGCCAAAAATTGTAACCCATTATTATGGGATCACCCTTAATTTTCTGTCTATTTCTTACCTACATTGAATGTCCTCATCATTCTTGATTTTCTATACAAATATTGTTATTGTGAAAATTGGTTGGTTATTTGGTCCAAAAAACATTTGATGGTCTATCTTTTTCTACAGTGGTAGCCTTGAAAATCAATTCTCTAGAAAGAAATATTTCGTATTCCTAGCTAAATGGCTTGAATTTAGTGCTAATTGAAGCTCTTTGTTATATCATTGCTTTGCTCGATGAATATGACAATGTTGTAGTTTCATTTTTTTACTTAGTCCCATTACTAGAAGTGAAGAGGTAATGTTATGTGTAGGTCATCTTTGTCTTTGTAATATTTTATCCTTCTCTCAAGTTGTAATACAAATTCCCTTGGCTGCATATAAACAACCTAATGTTTATATGTAACCCAATATTGCGTCAGATGTCCAACCTATGACATCAAAATCTTGATCATTGTGATTTTGTATGCTTATTTTGATATTATGCATATCTATCCTTAAATGTGTTTTGCGTCTATCTTCTATTTCTACTTTTATGAGTCAATACTTTGACTAAATTTGAAGGTTCGGTTTCATAGCAAAGATTTTGAATGTTACTTGGTTTTGTATCTTGAATCTTTGAAAAAGCATAATCATGCCCATTTGACTCTACCTGTTATGAGAAATGGTTTCTCTTTTATTGAATGATTAGATTTTTATTTAGATGATATATTCTTTGAAATTTCTTACTTGAAAATTTCTCAGTGATAATTGTTTTTGTTCTTTTATCCTTTTGGAATGCAAGCATATTTGTTGTAGTTGTTTTAAGGTATAACTAAGTATTGGAAGGTTTTAGTGCTTGTTATGACAGTGTAGTCTCTACGATTAATCATTCTTTTGATATCAATAATAATATGGAAAACAATGTTGTTAATAGCATTTTACCATCCACTCACATCATACAACAAGACTAGAGGTTTACTCACATATCATTCAATGAAATCTTTTATTGTTATCTTAGCAATAACTTTATCAACTTCATACAAAACATACCAAAGAATCATTTACTAGCAAAGCTTACATGCTATGCTGCATTTTGCTATTTTAGACAAACTTTTCATTTGGACAAATTCATGGGCTTAACACTACTTTATTTTCTCTTTATATCTCAGTGCTATGGAAATGCTTTTAGATTTAAAAAGCAAGTAATTTTTGTCTTTTTTATACATTTTTTATGTTTTTTTTTTTAAATTCCGATTTTTTCCCATTTAAATCCCGATTTTTTCAAAAAATATTATACATTTAATTTGCCGATTTTTTCCCCAAAAGATTTTTGCTGCTATGATTATTGACTAGACATATTTAATTATGTTATCCTATATTTTATGTCTGGTACATAAGATCAAATAGCATTGGCTATGTCTAAATCTCGTATTTTTTTTCATTTTGTGGAACATAAGTGATAAGTTGGACACATTCATAATAACAAATTCTTTTGATGAATAAGTGTCTGTATCACTATTTATAAGTGGATAACTGAATGATCGGAACTCTCCTCATAACAGAATACTTTTAAATTGTCATTAAAGAATTTAAAAATAAAAATAATCCTGTGTATTTATTACTAGGTTTAGAATATTTAGATGTCTCTTTGATGGAACATATCTGTCAAAAATTAAAACTTTAACATGTAATAGGGAGTCTGGACTAGTCTAATAAGTAGTAGGCAAGCAAGAGTATTAAAATTTCTGTTAATATCTTTTGTCTGTTTAGGTGGGGTGGCTTGAACCAAAAGAGACAATTATTCTCGTCCATGAGACCACACTTTTTCAAGGAATTTGGCCAGACAGTTCATGCGCCTTGTGTATTCTTTTACAAGTTCACTTTTGATTATGCTTTGGTGGATCTGCATGCCCTGTTCCAAAGCTCCAATTTTACATGTGCCAATTGATTTAAAAAAGAAAATTCAAAGCCTTTTTGACAAACCCATTTTTGTGCATATCCTGCAATAATTGCATTTCATGAGACTGCATTTCTTTGAGGAAGCCTTATCAAAAGCATCATTTTGTGTATATGTTATAATCATTGTAGTCTTTGAGACCACACTTTTCAAAGTATTTTGTTAAACCGTTCACACGCCATGTTTATACTTCCACATTTTGCATACATGTCTAAGGCACTTGCAATTGAAACATTCCGAGAAAAATCCACTTTCAATTATACTTTGATATATACAAATGCCCTCTTGCAAATCTCTCATTTTAGTACACTATGGAAGGGTGTTGGCAAAGGTTGCAGACTGGCTTGTCACCTACAATGTGCATTTGCTTAAAGTTTTCAAGGCCTTTTTAACAAATTCATTTTGTGCATATCCTCAAATTCAACCATTGTATTCAATGAGACAATATCATGCAGTCATTTAGTGAAACAGTTGATGTGCCTTGCATATGCTTCCATATTTTATATACAGGCGTAGTCGGGCACTAGCAACTATGACATCTGACGGAAATCCCCTTTCCGTAATGCTTTCATGAATGCTCATACCTTGTCATTGTTCCAAAGCTCTTGTTTTGGTACAGACTGGCCAAATGATGGCAAAACTGAATTGATTGGGTTTGAGACCTGTTCGTTGCATGATGGGACTAATACAACGCCTGTTGAAAGATTGATATTACTGATCCTTCTGAAACAGTTCGCTCTTTCCACATTTCGACTGTCTTCAAACTATTTTTCCATGCATGAAAACGTCATCATCTGTCAATAACCTGTTTCAAATGTATAAATCGTTGATTTTTCGACCTTCTTTTGCCTCGTACGTGGGTTGAATTAAAATTTGGGCAAATCAGTCACGGTAAAGCATGCCAACATAATATTTGGGTAAACAATGGGCATCTTTAAGGCCAAAGCATTTGCCTTCCTGTTTCATCTAGCAAAAAATCGATGTATGATTGGCTGAACATGAAAGTTTAATGTATTATTAAGAACTTGCTTACGTAATGGTTCCATTGCAGGAACTAATAATTCTGATACAAGACTCATTAATAATGAATATTCTTACTTGTATAAGAGTGCAAATAAGAGGAATCTTACATTGTTATATATATTAAATAAGATCTTGTCTAAATAGGACAACAATCATTTGAAATTGTGGAGTGTCTAAAAACGATGACTTCCGCGTTTCCTGCGAGAGCTCTTGCTATGGCTTCAACGAAGGCTCCTAATTCAACATCGTCTCTAGTTTCTCCCCTCCCGTGCGTGGGTTCTCCTCTGCCCCACCTGATTGCGTACCCCCTGTTGAGGCCTCTCCCGCTCGCGCACCCCTTGCTGGTTTGCCCCCTCCTGCCCGTCCTCTCATGCCTATCTCTTCTGTGGGGGTTCATTGTTACGCTATGGCAACCAGGTTTGGCTCTGCTCGCCCTTCGCGGGTGAATCGCTCTCTTCCTGCGCCAAATCTTCCCCGGTGATTGTTTGTGGTGCAAATGTTGTTGAAAATGAGGGTTTCTGCCAGCATAGAGGATTGGTGTGTCGTTTCTTCAGCTTCTGGTCTTCTCTTCCTAACCTGCACAAATGGGTTTTGGACTTTTGGAGGCCCCTAATGACTGGTAAGATTGAGCTCTTCCTTTGTTTTAAAGGTTTCTTCGTTGCTTCCTTTGCTTCTTCTGAGGAAAAATGCTCGGTTCAGAGTCGGTTTTGGGCTTGGGGTGAGCACTCCCTCTCACTCAAACTACATCCTCCTTCAACCCCCTTATCAAATCTCTCAATGTGTGCATTGTGCGGGTTCAACTTTCGAATCTTTCCCTCTAGTTTTGGACGAGTCTTGTTATGAGGTCAATGACAACTCTATTGGTCACTTTTTGAAGGTTGATGATTCCATCTCTTTCATGGGGTGTTTGACCTACGCTCACATTTTGGTGGATATTGATATCTCCATGCCTCTTCATGAGAATGTGGTTATGATGGTAGGGATTAGACCCTAGTTTCAACCATTTGATTGTGAGTGCTTTCCTTTTAGATGTTATCATTGCTTCACTATTGATCACCTGGCTTCGGATTGCTCTCTCTTGCGTTGAAAAGGAGCTGCTACTTGGTGGAGGAATGCTAATGATGATCTCCTAACTTTTCAAGCTTCTATCTCTTTGGTTGATGTCTCTGAGCCCAAGATTTTGATGAGCATCTTGCTCTTGGTGCAGATTTGTCGTGTCCTAAGGACCCTATAGGGGTTCCTCCTCCTCTATGCTTATTACCTACTCCACCAGTTGCTTCTACTCAACTCCATATTTCTATTGTCAATGACGGTTGCAATTTGCCTGGTTGCCCTTTTGTCCCCCTTCTATTCCCCTTTTGTGTGCCAATGGTCTTTCTAGGGGGTGTCCCCTCTTGTTTCCCCTTTCAATGGGACTTTGGATGATAGTATTGCTTGGACTATTGTTCGTAGAAGGAAGAAAGGTCCCGCTTCTACCTCTTCCATTACTCATTCTCGAGTCTTGTTGGATAAGTAAGTTGTGCAGGGTCGGGACCTTTTTTTCTCGCTTCTTTTCACTTCTAGCCTTTGATCAAAAGCATTGATAGTCTTTGATTGGTCTTTCCAAGTCCCACTTCTACTGAGATTTGTCTCGCTTGCCTCGATGGTTGGTTTGTATTGGATTTGAGACCTTTTCTCATTTTACCTAATTAAAACAATTATTTAAAATTGATAAAGAATCTAATGAAACATTGAACTTTAATCCCCTTTAAAATGGATAAAAGCATGATGGTTCATAATGGTACTTAAAACCTATTGATGCCTACTCATGTTGTTGGTGTGAATAAATGTCTTGTACCTAGGTATTTCACTTACTAGGGACTTAGGGGACATATTCACATGTTAAGTTTACTTAGGTTGTAAGATTCCTTCTAGAATGTGTTAGTTGTCATTAGTTGTTATTTGATCTCTTGACAACTAACACATGTGACCTAGGTAGTTGTGTCAAGTTGTCTCATGTCATATGATTAAGACACTTGTCACAATCCTATGACAACTTGCATCTCACCCTGGCTATATAACCAAGGGGTCTCTACTACATTTGTACATTGACTCTTTTTGCATTCATTGATAGGAATACAGTTTATTCTTGTCATATTGATCTTCTGAGTATTTTGTGCTTTCTATAGGCCTTTAGATCTTGGGTGCTATCTCCATAGCCAAATCTTACATGGTATCAGAGCCTGTTGAGTTCCTTTGGTTAATCTTTTAGGAGATCTTGACTGCAATCTTGTATTTGTGTGATAAAAATACTAGATTTTGGGGGGGTTTCATTTTTGGCTTTGTATTGCAGGTGCATTTTGGGAGCTTGTTGTATTATATCTGAGCTCACCATTGCATCCACAGTGCCTGAGAAAGTCAAATTTTCCTTTTGTTTCATCCCAGTTGGATATTGGAGGCCAAATCTACAAGGGTTTGAAGATTGATGTTGGTTGTCAGATCCAAGAGGTAATCATATTTTCAAAGCATTTTCAACCAAAAAGGACATTGCCATCACACTCAGAAGGGCCAAAAACCCCTAAATTGACTGCCAAATCATCAAATTTGGACAAAGTTGTCTGTCAAGGCAAAAAAAAATTGTTGGTTGAGTCGTACAGCCCAACCATCATTATAGTGGTATGAATTTATTTTTCAAACAAATTAAAATTTATTTTCTGCAAAAAATATTTTTCAAAAAAGAAAAAAGAAAAAAAAATTATTTTCACAGTTTTATTATTTGCAAAGTTTTAAAAAAATATATAAAAAGTTTATTTGTACCTTGTGCAAGCAGGGTACTGTACCCGACTCCTCCCGCTGCCATGTGTCGGCTTGCCATTAGCTGGCCACGGGCCCACCAAATTTCCTCATCGACATTTGAAAACCAGCGGCGAAGAATTCAAAAGATTCTGCCGAGATTCTCTGAACATTCCGGCAACCTGAAAAGATTTCAGCAATCTTAGAATATTTCGTCGGCTTGGAGCATATATTAAGCATCGTGAGGAATATGCGCTAACGGCGATTGGTATCAATTTTATCCTTTGGGAATTCTTTGGCGTCCAAACTTTGGACGACCATAACTCAGTCATATTAGCTCCTTTTTCTAATATTTTTTTTTTTATTTGGGCTAATTTTTCATGCTCTACGCACTGGTATAGAAAATTTCTCGTTTTGATGTACACATTTTTCATAAAATTCAATTTGTCATAGGTGTTGCTGAATTTTCACCGTTTTTGGAACTATCGAGGCTCCATGTAGGCTCATACAAACTCCTTTTTAGGTGAATTTTTTTTGAAACTGCATATTTTTTTGAGAGATTCACAGTGCCGCTATCAATTTGTATTCATTGTGAATAGAAATTGTACTTTCAACACATTCACTCATTTGGCTTATTTTGGCAATTGTATTGCATAGATCATAGTTTGATCTTTTGCATGTTGATCACAGTTTGATCTTGCCTTATTGTGGAAATTGTAAGCATTGAAATCAAAATTCCACTAGCTATTTCTTGCAAGTGGCAATTGTAACCACACTAAGTATAAAGTGCCAAATCATTTGCTTGGGGGGAGTTCTTTGATTGAGTGAACTTGGGGAGTTGTGTTGTGTTGTGCTTTGAGTTCTCTCTTGTGCTCTTCATATTTCAACCATGGTTCATTTTAAATTTCCACTTTTAACTCCACGTAACTATGCAACATGGAAAATAAATGCATGGAGTAAACTAATGGAAAAAGGATTAATTCACTAAATTGATGGATCCATTATAGAACCAACTGATCCAAATCTAAAAGTGAATGGCTCATTAAAAGTATTATGGCTCTTGGAACACTTAGGAAATATGTTTCTCATGATCTCATCTTTCATATTGATAAGTGTAAATCAACAAAAGAAGCTTGGGATAAACTTGCTCAATTATGTGGACAAAGTTGATGAGATTAGGGGATACAAACTTGATAATGATCTCACTAATTTGGATCTAAAGAGTTTTGCTACAATCCAAGACTATGTAACTAAGGCCAATGAACTAAGAGCACAACTCAAATATCTTGGTATTGATAAGAAGGATGCATAGTTGGTCTTCAATTTGTTGGACAAGCTTCCTTCAGAATATGCAACTTTTGTCTCTAGTTTTCAGACTCATCGGTTGACTATGGGAAGTTCCTATACTACACCTTCAATTGATTCATTCACAAAGATGTTGATGCTTGAACAATCAAAGTTGATCACTATGGATATTCTCAAGTCATCCAAGTCACAAGCTTTGGTAGTAGGACATGGGTCAAAATCTAATAAGAAACAAAAGCAATCAAAGAAAAAACCACATAAAGATCAAGCACAATCCTCTTCTCCTCAGCAAGGAGACTCTTCATCATCTTCTAAGAAGGGGAATTCACAAAAGAAGGAGAAATCGACTTGTGCATATTGCAAGAGAGTTGGTCATAATGAGCACCTTTTTCATGCTAAGCAAGTTGATGAATTGACTAATCTCCTCAAGAAGAATAACATCAACTTGCCATCTTCCTACAAAAAGGAAGCATCTCCTACTTCTTCAAAATCAAAGAAAGGAAAAGGATAAGCACTTGTTGCAGCCACATGATCGTCACAACAATGGATACTTGACTCAGGTGCTACACATCACATGGGTTTTGACAAAGAACATTTTTCTTCATTGGAGCCTTGTACAACACCACACATTCTTATAAGTGATGACACTCGGGTGGAAGTTGTTGGAAAAGGTTTGGTAGACATGGATGATGGATCATTTGAGAATGTTCTTTGTGTTCCTAACCTGTGTGCCAACCTTTTTTTAGTCTACCAAATTTCTCATCTTCAGAATGGAAAGAAAGTTCAGTTTTCTCCAAATATAGTTGTGGTTAAAGACCTTGAGGATAATTTCTTGGTTGCAATGGGAAAGGCCAATCATGAGACTCGACTATATCAATTTTCTCACTTTGTGCCACGTTCTCCTTCTACAATATTGCTCACTCACTCAAATTCAGTGAGTAAGTTAAAGCATGAGCAGTTTGGACATCTGAACTACCACTATCTTCAAAAACTTAGCTCACAAGATATGGTCATAGGTCTCCCTCGCATCAATTTTTCAGATGGTGTATGTCCAAGTTGTGAAATGGGTAAGTATCTAGATGAGAAGTTTGATAAAGGGAAGTATTGGAGGGCTTTAGAAGTTCTTCAATTGGTTCATAGTGATCTAGTGGGCCCATTTCCAGTCTTGTCCTTCAGTAAGGCTCGCTATGCACTCACCTTCATTGACGACTACTCTAGATTCACTTGGGTCTACTTTCTTCGCCAAAAGAATGAAGTCTTTGACAAGTTTCAAACTTTCAAGGCTCATGTTAAGAAGCAATTTGGAAAGTATATCAAGATTCTTCATACTGACAATGGTCGAGAATATGTGGACCACAAACTTGTGCAATTTTGTACTCTTGAAGGGATCGATCTTCAACATTCAATTGCATACACACCATAGTAGAATAGTGTTGTAAAAAGGAAAAATAGGACCCTCAAGGAAATGGATAGCTACACGATTCATGCTCATTCTGTTGGTCCAAATTTTTGGGTTGAAGCCATTAACTGTGTTACATACATTCAGAATCAAGTTCCCCACAAGGCATTGAAAGGCATGACTCCTTTTGAGGCTTGGTGTGGTAGAAAACTAGTTGTACAACATTTTTGAGTTTTTGGCTTTCCAGCTTGGGCACGTATTCCTCCAGAGAAGTGCAAGGCATTGGAACCTCAAAGCAGGCCAAGTGCATCTTTGTTGGATACCCAGATGGTGTCAAAGGATGTCAACTCTTGGATCCAAAGACACATGAGCTATTCATAGAGAGGAGTGTTCACTTTGAGGAAAGCTCTCCTAGCTTGACCTCTAATCCTCCTCATCCTTCCTCCATAGTGGACTCAGATGATAGTGACTTAGATGATTCTACCTCACCTCCAACTCATAGGGTTGCACCTTCGTAGGGTTCTCATTCTAAGGTTCAATATTCTTGTCCTTCATCTCCATCATATTTACAACCTTGTTGGGATCGATAGATTCTCGAGTCAATAGGCAATCTTGTTGGGGATCCTATAAACACTTGAAGGACTTGGTCACAACATGAACATCTTCCACATGTCTACATTGCTATTGCTTTAGATCCACAATCCTTTAAGGAGGCATTAGGCATTCCTGAATGGGATTCAACAATGGAGGAAGAGTATAGTTCCTTGATGAGGAATCACACATGGGACTTAGTTCCTCTTCCTAAGGGGAGAAAGATGGTTTGATGTAAGTGGATCTATCAAACCAAATATGCAACAGATGGAACAGTTGAAAAGTTCAAAGCACAACTTGTGGCTAAAGGTTTCTCATAGGTTTTTGGTATTGATTACATGAAAACCATTGCCCCTGTTGCTAAGATTAACTCCATTCGCTTGATTCTTTCCATTACAGCAGCTCATGGATGGGTTATCCATCAGATGGATGTGAAGAGTGCATTTTTTCATAGAGATCTTGAAGAGGAAATTTACATGGAGCAACCATAGGGATTTGTTTAGGATTCTTCTTTGGTTTGTAGGTTGAGGAAGTCTCTCTATGGCCTCAAACAGGCCCCTCAGGCTTGGTATGCCAAGATGAACTACTTTCTTCTCTTGACATGATTCTCTAGGTGCCACTCAGATTCAAATGTCTATATTTTGTGATAGGATGATTCTCACTTGCTTCTAGTTCTCTATGTTGATGACTTGATCATTACTGGGAGCACACCATCCATCATTGGCAGAGTCAAATCATCTTTGCATGACAAGTTTTCTATGACTAACTTGGGCTTGTTGCACTACTTTCTCGGGATTGAGATCACACAGTCCTCTTTCGGGATCACTCTTGCTTAGCCCAAGTATGCTCTTGACCTTCTAGCTCCATTCCATATGTTTTATTGTAAGGCTGCACCTACTCGCTTTCTATCAGGAGTCAAACTTGAGGCCAAGTGTTCCACTCCACTCGTTGATGCCACTTTGTATTGTCAACTTGTTGGGAGCCTCATCTACTTGTCTCACACATGCCCTAAATATTTCTTTTGTGGTTGGCATGGTTTCACGCTTTATGTAGGAACCACATGATCTTCATTGAAAAGTTTCCAAATGCATCTTGCATTACATACAGGGTACACCACATTATGGGATTCACTATGCAGCAGGTACAGGACTCAACTTGGTTGGATATACAGATTCTGATTGGGATGGCGATATTGATGATCGTAAGTTCAATTTTGGCTACAACTTTCACCTTGGTTTTGGCTCCATTTGTTGGCAGAGTAAGAAGCAACATGCCATTTCTCTCTCTTCGACTGAGGCTGAGTATCAAGGAGTTGTTAATGCCGCTACTGAGGCTATTTGGCTTTAGAATGTTTTGATTAAGTTTGGTATCACCATTCCTTGGCCCACGGTCCTTCATTGTGACAATCAGAGTGCCATCCAGATCTTGAAGAACCTAGTTCAACATCAGCGAACCAAACACATCGAGATCCATATCCACTACATCAGGGAGCAGGTTGCAGATATCTTCACCAAACCCTTCACTGATAGTACATATCACCATTTGCAAGCTCTCTTGGGGGTGTGAGATTTTTCTTCAGGGGGGGTCACTTGACCTTCTTCATTCTTTCTTTTGGGGGGTACTTTTTCCTCACACAAGGTTTTGTCCTCATCTTTTTGAGTGCAGTTTTTGTTTTGTTTCTCTCTTTTTGGGGGGAGTTTTTTTCCCACTGGGTTTTCTCCCTTTCCCTATTTGTGAGGGATTGCATTGCATTTGTACATGGGTACCTAACATGGCCTCATAGTTGGGACCCATCTTTGAGTCATTTGCATAATAATCCTCCCCCTAAGTTGCACTTAAGGGGGGGTGTTGGTGTGAATAAATGTCTTGTACCTAGTTATTTCACTTACTAGGGACTTAGGGGACATATTCACATGTTAAGTTTACTTAGGTTGTAAGTTTCCCTCTAGAATTTGTTAGCTTTCATTAGTTGTTATCTTATCTCTTGACAACTAACACATGTGACCTAGGTAGTTGTGTCAAGTTGTCTCATGTCATATGATTAAGACACTTGTCATAATCCTATGACATCTTGCATCTCAACTTGGCTATATAACCAAGGGGTCTCTACTACATTTGTACATTGAATCTTTTTGCATTCATTGATAGGAATACAATTTATTCTTGCCATATTGATCTTCTGAGTATTTTGTGCTTTCCACAGGCCTTTAGATCTTGGGTGGCTATCTCCATAGCCAAATCTTACAAATGTTATAAGTCAAGGGGATCATATTAAATTAAACCAAAATTTTCTTAAAATGATTTATCAATTAGATAACGATTGTGTTATCCTAGATATGCTAATACAATACTAAAGAGGTAGGGAGGTAGGGTGTCAATATATTAATTTAGATAAGAATGATTAGTGATAAAAGAATAACATGTTTGAGATTTGAATTTATTATTTAAGATTGATCAATGAGTTCTCTTTACATTGAGAAGGCTACTATTTAATAATTTATGTTTAATTCTTATATCTTATTTTATTAGTGACAATATTTAAAAGTGTTATTAAATAACTGACATATATATATATATATATATATCAGGTACAATATACTTATTATTTTCAGTCATTTTGTATAGTGTTTGGTTGGCATGACTATAAATATTTGTGGATATTAGCCATTCAGTAGTACCCTTAGGTGTTATTAGTTTTTAAAATTTCATGAATGATTATTTAGGAGATCTTTGTTGGTTTTATAAAAAAATGACTTTGAAGGTGTTTTAATTTATTAGTATCAGTGATTATTTCTAAAGATACCCAACATTGATACAACAAGATAATAACTTTCTTTTAAGATATTTTTAATAACACTATATAATTGTTTCAAAACAATGAATATATTATATAAAAATATACCAAAATAAACATCAATTTTAAAAATAGAAGAAATTATGAGCCTGCACGGGTAGCGGAGTTGGCTTGGGTCGTGGGTTTGCTGCCCACTAGTTTCAGGTTTGACTTCGAGGCCTGGGCTTACCTAATGCATGTGGTTTGTGGGCTATTGTGTGCATCCCTAAGGGACTAGTCTCACCTTAGCTCGCCTCGTAAAATGAACATGCTGGATTGAGTTGCAGGGACACCCCTGAATTACTAAAAAATAAATGAAAAAAATAGAAAAAATTATAGGCTTATCTCTAATAGTACCTTAAAAAATTAAAAATAAATAAACTATTAATAGAAGCATATTGGAATATTGAATACTCATGGTAAAAATAAGAATCCCTTTTTAAGACAAGGCTAGGCTATATGGTTTAGATGAGCATTATTTACATTTGGTCTAGTTCCATTAAGATAATATTGCTCTAAAATATATTGAAGTTTAGACATGAATAAAAAATGCATCTAGATAATACATTGGTTTATATGAATTCAAATCAAACTAAATGCAATGCAATTATAATATTATAGTGTCATGTTTGATAGATAAAAGGCACACAACCTTTAATAAAATTCACATATTACAAATTAACACAATCTTCATTTACAAAATGCTTTAAATACAATTTTATTTATAAAGTAAAAATGAAATAAAATTTAGAACCCTTAGATAAAAGGCACACAACCTTTAATAAAATTCACATATTACAAATTATCACAATCTTCATTTACAAAATACTTTAAATATAATTTTATTTATAAAGTAAAAATAAAATAAAATTTATGAACCCTTAACTCTTATTACTTTTTTCTTTTGAAAATTTAATTAACAATCCCATAAAAGTAATATCTTTTGATAATCAATTTAAAATCCTCTTTAACCATTTTTTAAATAGAATATATTAAATAGGCTTATTATATATCTTTCATGATAAGATATTAGTACAATGACTTGTTTCTAAAAAATCATAAAAATACGCACAATTTTTTTTTTATTGGTAAAATGTAGACTACCTGCATATATTGATTATGAAAACAAAATACAATATCTATGTTCATGGTTCTGGTCCAAGCTAGCCTCTGGAAAACAACATAAAACAAAATTTACATCGGACTACCCTTAGACCACTTGGACATCCAAGATGTTTCAAAAAAAATTCCAAAAAAATTTCCTAGCCTTCGCACATTTTCATTCATTTTCATCATAGAATTTTGTGGTTTCAACCAGGTCTGCAAAGTCCCTGATCCATTGCAAACCCAACACCTCAATCACACCCAAGCTTACACAGAATTACCAATCCTAGCCTAGTGTTGGTGTCACTCTAACTCTCTCTATCATGTCCATGATGAAAGGTTGCCATTCCACCTCAACGCCTTGCTGGAACATTACGACCATGTCATCCAAGAATGGGATCCCACACCTACCTGGCTACTGCCACCATGTTCATGTCCTCTTCGCATCGAAGCCACAAACACCATTCTCAAAAGGACTAGGCATCTCACTTTCGACATGTTTAAGTCCAATAGAGAAGCAAGGAAGCATGAGGAAATATCAAAATTCGCCTTCATTTTGTTGCTTGAGAAACAAAACCTCCAACCAAGCACCATTCACATCGCCTCCATGCATAGGATGTCCTTGTTTAGGCAAATGTTTTTCAACCTCTGGTCCGAGATAAACCCTATGAAGGTAGCTTCCAACTTTGCGTTTTTGAGCTTGATGGGGGTCTCCATTTTGAGTGCAAAGAAGCTAGGAGAAGCTCCATAAATAGCAAAACCATTCACATCAACTCCAATAGCCAACTACCATGATTAATATCCTTTGTACCTTTCTCGCGGATCCTCACCTCGATAAAGGGCGATTACATAGCAATCCAAGTGTAATATGTCTATGCTTTCGTTTGATCTCAATCTCTTGAGAGTATCATTTCCACCATCTCCAAAGAAATTCTCTAGTATAATATGTGCCTAGCCAGCTTTCCAACTCCAACACCCTCGTGTGACATTAAATATCTACTTATTACCTTGACCATACTTGGTTTGGTGGCAGAGATCCTGGCATGAATGACTGATGCAACACTTGTCTTAGCTTCAAAGCTCGCTGAACCCCTATAGTGCCCATGTATTGAGTTTTCTAGGATGGCACAACAACCCCCAATATGATAGATGGGCACAAAATACACACAAATATTAATGCATCTTTAATATTGTATTTTTTTTAATGATGTAAAAATTATCATTTTTTTAAATTTCTTTGTAGAAAATATAAATAAAAGGTGACAACTTACTCTAAAAATAAACAAATTTTGGTTGATCTAATTTTATTACCATTTATTAGATTCTAATTATACACCAGGGTTACTTTAAATGATCAAAACACAATTAAACAATCTAATTGATTGGGTTATAATAATATTGTAGTTCAAAGAACCTCTCTAAAATTGAAGTCAACCATGTTATGAACAAAGAAAGATAAAATATGGGTCTAAACCTCTTAGAATCATATACTCCATACCTATGAATCCTTTATTTTTGATTAAAAAAGTAGCAAACTAGGGTGTTGAACCTTTCACAACAAAAGCCCCAAGGACAGAGAAAAATAAGCCTTCAACAAACCACTTACAACACATGAGCAGTACTACAACAAGCCACAACAAGAGTGAGTTGAACGTAAATCAACAATTCAAGTATGAGTTTGGGAAGAGGAAGAAGAATGACCTTTCCTTCATCTACAAACAACATACCAAAAAATAATGCCATCCAAATTCCCATTGCAAGGGGAAGCAAGAGGGGAAACCACCACGAAGTTCCTGTCAGCACTCGAAGACAGGGAAATAGGATGACAAGGCGAAAGGTATTCATCCATCTCATGGGATTGGAGTTGAGAAGAAGCAATAGGAAAAACATGTTGTAAGCACAAAGAAACCCCCTTAGAAATCTTGTTAGCATGAGTAGTAGATCAACGAGGTGAAAGGTGGCCTTCCATTATATGAGGAGTCTAGAGATGAGTTGAAGCTAATTCCAAATTAGGATGTGAGAAAGGAGATTTTCCAATAGGGTCACAGGGCATGGCAAGGCTACACTAGAAGCTAGGAACTTGTCATCATCCTTTGAGGAGTCATCTAATAAAGAAACAAGAGCCTGAATAGTCAATTGATCACCATTAGAGTCCCTCCAACATGTAGTAGTGCCTTTGCGGTGTGAGAGTGGAAAATTCACAACCAAATGACCAATTTAGAAGCAACAACATCATTTGAAAGGGAGGCCCTCATAATCAAGCAGTTGAGTCCAAGACTTATCCCTAACCATTAAAACCACATCCCCATGCAAAGGCCTAGAGATGTCAATATACACTAGTTTTTGAGAAAAGGTAGAATTCCCCATGTAGGAAGTGCAATCATCAACCTTCAAGAAGTGACCAATAGAGTTTTCAATGGAATGGTAACAAGAAAACTCCCAAAAATGAAGGGGGAGGTTCAAGATCCTAACCCACATTGGATGCACATTGACTGGTTTAGTAAGGGGGTTAAATGAGGTTGACCAAGGTTTAATTGAGAGAGAGTGCTCTCCCCAAACCCATAATTGACCCAACACCAAGTTTCTATCCTTAGCAAAAGAAAATGAAAAAAACCTTAGTACAAGGGAAGAGCTTGATCTTACTAGCCATAAGAGGCCATCAAGATATCAACACCCAGTTGTGCAGGTTAGGAAGAGAGGGCCAAAGGTTGGAGAATCTAAACACCAAACCTCTACGCTAATAGAAATCCATATTTTCCACCACATCCTCACCACAAACCACCATTGGGGATGTTTTGGCACAAGGAAGAGGATGAGATTTCAGAGACTTCTCCTACAATGAGCGAGCAAGAACAAACCTAAACAATTTAGCAAAGATATGTTCACTAATAATAGGTACTAGAGAAACAAATTAAGGGTAACCCTAGGCATAGGTAGAGATGAAACCCCAAGGACATTAGGGTCGACCAAAACACTAGGTAGAGGCTGAGTTGACCCCCTAGTGATAGCAAGGACAACACCTTCTAGTGGGGCTCCAAGAGTCATTGTAGCCAAGGGTGCAACAACAATGGCATTTTAATTTGCAACATCCAAGACATGCAAGCAACATGTGGGAGAGGTGAAAGGAATTTCAATAAAGAGATTCAAGTTTAATTTGATAGTTGTGAAATTTCAATATGTACATGATCTATAAATAATGTTATGAAAATTTCAGTTCTTAAGAATAACATGACTATTTTATATGTATTGAATAAATTACTATTCTTTATTACATACTCATATATATGATATGTGAATATGTTTTTTTCAATAAAACATGAGTTTGTTGTGTCATTTCTAATAAATATATGTTAGATTAAATCAACATAAATGCTTTGTAATGAGAATATCAACTCACCTTGTTTTGACACGGTGCTTCTTTTCACATTGGGTGTATGAGCTAATACAGATATACAACAAGGTAGCACTTTCAAACATTTATTCTTCTTATGTGATACTTGAGGGGGAGATATTATTATATTTATATCTCTTTCATGCCATTGAAATTTTGGTAGTAGTTGTCAATAAGTAATACATTTAACCTACTTAATTTGCAAGGGCAATTTTTTTTCAATCATCTACTTTAAGTTTTTGCTAGTATTCTAATATGAAAGTGTGTGCTTTAGTTTTGATTAAGATAAAGTCAAAAGGGATCAAACCTGAAACAAAACAACCATCAAGACAAGTAGCTCAAATCTCATTAGAGGTAGACCTAAAATAACCAAACAAAAGACGAGCAATACTTTTGACAAGAGAATATAACCAAAAAGAAACAAGAAACAAGGGTCTTGACCCTATACAATAGAATTATCCACCAAGTCTTGAGAATGAGAAAAGGAAGAGGTAGAGGGGAGAATTTTACGCATTCTATGCATGACAATCCAAGCGATACATACTATCATCTAGAAACCCACCACAAGGGGAGACATGAGACACCCCCATGAGAAGACCATCATCACATGAGAAAAAACCAATCTCAAAAGATCCTTGAGGTAGAGTGAAAGAAACCAAGAGAGTAGGAGATGTTCTTAGAGGAGGAGAAAAACCAACTAGACCCTCAAGATAAAAACTATAACTATGTCAGGAGTAGGGCGCTCATCAAAAGCCTCAGAGGAGGCATCCTCATGAGAGGAAATAGTTGAAACAATCAAGAGATCATCATTTTCATCTTTCCACCAAGTAGCCACACCTTTACGATGTAGGAGAAAGTAAAATGAAGCCAAGTGACTTGCAAAAAAAATAATGACAACACCTAAAAGCAAGGCCCTCATATTCGAACAGTTGAGACCAAGGTCAATCCCCAACCAATAGAATGTCATCTTCATGAAGAGGAAGAGAGATATCAATATCTACTAGAATTCGAGCAAAGGTCGAATGACCCATAAAATAAGTGGAATCACCAACCTTCAAAAAATGACAAATAGAATTGCTAATAGCCTCATAACAAGTCTCCTCCCAAAACTAAAAGGGAAGATTTGGGATTCTAACCCACACCAGACATACATTGAGTGGTTCGATAAGGGGGTTGAAGGAAGATGTCCAAGGATTGAATGAGAGAGAGTGATCTCCCCAAGCCTAAAGCTGACCCAACATTGCGCAAAAATCCTCAATAGAAGCAAAGGTAGAAATGAAAAATCCTTTAACATAAGGGAAGAGCTCAATCTTACCATCCACTAAGGTCCTCCAAGAATCTAAAAGCAACTTGTGCTTTATTTTATCTCAAACAATGTAAGCTAAATAACTTGTTTTTATCAAATTTAAGTTCTTTTTTATTTTTTCAATTTTAGAATATTATAGGTGTCCTACTTGGACTAGATTCCTAGTTTGAATAAAACTAATGGAAAATAAGACACATTAATGACCAAAGAAACTAGGATATTTAAAATTAGATGCACCAAAGGATTAAGTAATGAAAAGATGGAACATGGAGAAGTTGTTTGAAGTTGAAAAGATAAAGTGTCCTATATAAAGGATTAATATTGTTGTTAGGAGAAATTGAGAAAAATTCTGACACGATGACTCCATTGCACTCATAGCGATACCAACAAGACATTGCTTGTGTCCTACACATAGAAAATAAAAATGTGATTTAAGTGCAAATGGTAGGAAATTTGTAAAGTGTGAAAATAATGTTGTTGATTAAAAAGAAAGGAAAGGGCCCTAATCTCAAAATTCATAGAAACAAAACAACAACAAAAAGAAACAGAGGCTAGATTGGCCCAGATAAACCATAAAAACTGGCTCAAAGGTCAATACGAACACCTAAAGTCATAAGGAGGTATGCAGGCCAAATCAAAACACCTAAAACCTATTATCAAGAGAAGCACACAAGCCATGTATAGACAAAAGCAGGCACACAGGCCCGAGAACAACATAAAGAGAAAAAAAAAGGAAACAACATCCATCATTTCATTGGTTACAATTCTTCGTTAGAACATTGAGAGAGTCCATCCATCCATCCCCAGGCTTCTTGTTTCTACCTTTAGCTAAATCTTGTTCTT
>VDFB02000003.1:260550190-260651791 GCA_007258455.2 Sequoia sempervirens | reverse complement strand
AAAATTCTAATAATTTTACATAGTTGTTTCATACCCCTAAGTTTCCAATTAGTCCTCGTCATGTGCACAAAAGCCCTTTCTTCATAATATTTTGCCCATTTTTTGTTGTGTGGTCCCATAGAAATCCATCTAAGTCTAAATATTTCACGTAATAATTCCTATCAGCATGAAGAAATCAGGTATCCCCGGTCCATAGTGCATTTTCTACTAATACATATATGTTGCAGCCTATCGGTAGGACACACACATTGTTTCGGTGACTAAAAGTTTCCCATCAGCAAGAGATTTTCTTCGGGGTGAAGTCTCAGTGAAACTCATTATGTCTCATCGACTAGCGCACATGGACGCACTTCAGCCAAACAAAATATATTCGGTATGTGGTCTCACCGAATGGGTTTTGTCTCACCGACCGGCAGTAGAAAGAACGTATCGGCGAGAGATCTTTCATTGGAGTAAGTCACAGCGACCCATATGTCACACCGATGAGGATCTACATATTGACAAGAGTCAAAGCATTAGAATAACGTCTCACCGAGTGGGGCGTGTCTTGTTGACCAGCGATGAGGATATACATCTCGGTAAGACTAAGGGGTATTTAGAATGAGGTCTCGGTGAGTACCTCCGATCTCACCGACATGCGTAGGGGAATTATATCAACTGCTATCGGTGTGAGGTTAGGCAGTCTTGCCGACCCGTTTGTCATGCCGAAGTGTTTCATTGGTGAGAGAAAGATATTGTCATGGCGAAAAAAAGTGAACTTAAAGAAGTTTCTCGGTGAGACATAAGTGTCTATGGGATGTCTCTTCAACAAGAGAATGTTACGACACATGAGAAACAAAAGAACACATCTCGGCGAGACAAAGTATTATCTGTGAAACGTCTTCCCGACATCACAGAGGTCATAGCGAAACATAAAGGATGTGGGATGACTGTCGGTGTAACGTTGAGGATCAGTATGACTACAGAATGTCTTGGCGAGTCTTCAGTGAATGTTAAATGAAGCCCAAATGCGTACAGTTTCTCGCCGACATGGAATGTGAAGCATTGTGTCTTTTCATATGCAAATGTATAAATATCCATTTCTTACTGTAAATGAAGGATATCATATGAGATTAGAGATAGATTAGAGTAGACAGGGTAGAGAATATACAATTGGATAAAATTTTCCACAGAATAGAGACCATGATGCATGTTTTCAAAATGGAGTTTTTAATGAGAATCAGTTGATGTCGCAGCTCATTTCTGGTGTCAATTGTCTGTTGAATTTATTGAAAGTATTACTAAGTTGTCTCCAAGATTGATGCTTTCTGGTTGTTTAAATTTATATAACAAGTTTATATTCAGTTTATCAGTACACATTTGTTGTATCTGTGTGGTTAATTGACTGGTTCTTTCAAGAAATAGGTTTCCCATTTCTATTTCATTTGACTCTACATACCCAATAAGGCACTAGTCTCTGCATTTCTCACCATTTAGATTCATTCATTTTCTTTACATCTGTTAACTGAGCATATTAGGATTTAGTTTTAAATATTGCTATACAATTTATACCAAATTTGATTTCATTTGTCCACTCCCATCTGCCATTGTGGGAAAAACAATTCAAGAAAGATGAGCATTAAGTCTGCTTCATTCATATAGGTACACCCGCCTAGGTCTAGCAGCACCTGAAGAGTAGAAGGTCTAAATCTTTTGACCTTGTCTGTTACCCTAAAACATTGTGAAAGCTTGGCAACCTTTCGTGGTTCAAACCTGCATTTTTGAGAGCTAACAGATAGTACGTAGCAATCCAAGTGTAATATGTCTATGCTTTCGTTTGATCTCAATCTCTTGAGAGTATCATTTCCACCATCTCCAAAGAAATTCTCTAGTATAATATGTGCCTAGCCAGCTTTCCAACTCCAACACCCTCGTGTGACATTAAATATCTACTTATTACCTTGACCATACTTGGTTTGGTGGCAGAGATCCTGGCATGAATGACTGATGCAACACTTGTCTTAGCTTCAAAGCTCGCTGAACCCCTATAGTGCCCATGTATTGAGTTTTCTAGGATGGCACAACAACCCCCAATATGATAGATGGGCACAAAATACACACAAATATTAATGCATCTTTAATATTGTATTTTTTTTAATGATGTAAAAATTATCATTTTTTTAAATTTCTTTGTAGAAAATATAAATAAAAGGTGACAACTTACTCTAAAAATAAACAAATTTTGGTTGATCTAATTTTATTACCATTTATTAGATTCTAATTATACACCAGGGTTACTTTAAATGATCAAAACACAATTAAACAATCTAATTGATTGGGTTATAATAATATTGTAGTTCAAAGAACCTCTCTAAAATTGAAGTCAACCATGTTATGAACAAAGAAAGATAAAATATGGGTCTAAACCTCTTAGAATCATATACTCCATACCTATGAATCCTTTATTTTTGATTAAAAAAGTAGCAAACTAGGGTGTTGAACCTTTCACAACAAAAGCCCCAAGGACAGAGAAAAATAAGCCTTCAACAAACCACTTACAACACATGAGCAGTACTACAACAAGCCACAACAAGAGTGAGTTGAACGTAAATCAACAATTCAAGTATGAGTTTGGGAAGAGGAAGAAGAATGACCTTTCCTTCATCTACAAACAACATACCAAAAAATAATGCCATCCAAATTCCCATTGCAAGGGGAAGCAAGAGGGGAAACCACCACGAAGTTCCTGTCAGCACTCGAAGACAGGGAAATAGGATGACAAGGCGAAAGGTATTCATCCATCTCATGGGATTGGAGTTGAGAAGAAGCAATAGGAAAAACATGTTGTAAGCACAAAGAAACCCCCTTAGAAATCTTGTTAGCATGAGTAGTAGATCAACGAGGTGAAAGGTGGCCTTCCATTATATGAGGAGTCTAGAGATGAGTTGAAGCTAATTCCAAATTAGGATGTGAGAAAGGAGATTTTCCAATAGGGTCACAGGGCATGGCAAGGCTACACTAGAAGCTAGGAACTTGTCATCATCCTTTGAGGAGTCATCTAATAAAGAAACAAGAGCCTGAATAGTCAATTGATCACCATTAGAGTCCCTCCAACATGTAGTAGTGCCTTTGCGGTGTGAGAGTGGAAAATTCACAACCAAATGACCAATTTAGAAGCAACAACATCATTTGAAAGGGAGGCCCTCATAATCAAGCAGTTGAGTCCAAGACTTATCCCTAACCATTAAAACCACATCCCCATGCAAAGGCCTAGAGATGTCAATATACACTAGTTTTTGAGAAAAGGTAGAATTCCCCATGTAGGAAGTGCAATCATCAACCTTCAAGAAGTGACCAATAGAGTTTTCAATGGAATGGTAACAAGAAAACTCCCAAAAATGAAGGGGGAGGTTCAAGATCCTAACCCACATTGGATGCACATTGACTGGTTTAGTAAGGGGGTTAAATGAGGTTGACCAAGGTTTAATTGAGAGAGAGTGCTCTCCCCAAACCCATAATTGACCCAACACCAAGTTTCTATCCTTAGCAAAAGAAAATGAAAAAAACCTTAGTACAAGGGAAGAGCTTGATCTTACTAGCCATAAGAGGCCATCAAGATATCAACACCCAGTTGTGCAGGTTAGGAAGAGAGGGCCAAAGGTTGGAGAATCTAAACACCAAACCTCTACGCTAATAGAAATCCATATTTTCCACCACATCCTCACCACAAACCACCATTGGGGATGTTTTGGCACAAGGAAGAGGATGAGATTTCAGAGACTTCTCCTACAATGAGCGAGCAAGAACAAACCTAAACAATTTAGCAAAGATATGTTCACTAATAATAGGTACTAGAGAAACAAATTAAGGGTAACCCTAGGCATAGGTAGAGATGAAACCCCAAGGACATTAGGGTCGACCAAAACACTAGGTAGAGGCTGAGTTGACCCCCTAGTGATAGCAAGGACAACACCTTCTAGTGGGGCTCCAAGAGTCATTGTAGCCAAGGGTGCAACAACAATGGCATTTTAATTTGCAACATCCAAGACATGCAAGCAACATGTGGGAGAGGTGAAAGGAATTTCAATAAAGAGATTCAAGTTTAATTTGATAGTTGTGAAATTTCAATATGTACATGATCTATAAATAATGTTATGAAAATTTCAGTTCTTAAGAATAACATGACTATTTTATATGTATTGAATAAATTACTATTCTTTATTACATACTCATATATATGATATGTGAATATGTTTTTTTCAATAAAACATGAGTTTGTTGTGTCATTTCTAATAAATATATGTTAGATTAAATCAACATAAATGCTTTGTAATGAGAATATCAACTCACCTTGTTTTGACACGGTGCTTCTTTTCACATTGGGTGTATGAGCTAATACAGATATACAACAAGGTAGCACTTTCAAACATTTATTCTTCTTATGTGATACTTGAGGGGGAGATATTATTATATTTATATCTCTTTCATGCCATTGAAATTTTGGTAGTAGTTGTCAATAAGTAATACATTTAACCTACTTAATTTGCAAGGGCAATTTTTTTTCAATCATCTACTTTAAGTTTTTGCTAGTATTCTAATATGAAAGTGTGTGCTTTAGTTTTGATTAAGATAAAGTCAAAAGGGATCAAACCTGAAACAAAACAACCATCAAGACAAGTAGCTCAAATCTCATTAGAGGTAGACCTAAAATAACCAAACAAAAGACGAGCAATACTTTTGACAAGAGAATATAACCAAAAAGAAACAAGAAACAAGGGTCTTGACCCTATACAATAGAATTATCCACCAAGTCTTGAGAATGAGAAAAGGAAGAGGTAGAGGGGAGAATTTTACGCATTCTATGCATGACAATCCAAGCGATACATACTATCATCTAGAAACCCACCACAAGGGGAGACATGAGACACCCCCATGAGAAGACCATCATCACATGAGAAAAAACCAATCTCAAAAGATCCTTGAGGTAGAGTGAAAGAAACCAAGAGAGTAGGAGATGTTCTTAGAGGAGGAGAAAAACCAACTAGACCCTCAAGATAAAAACTATAACTATGTCAGGAGTAGGGCGCTCATCAAAAGCCTCAGAGGAGGCATCCTCATGAGAGGAAATAGTTGAAACAATCAAGAGATCATCATTTTCATCTTTCCACCAAGTAGCCACACCTTTACGATGTAGGAGAAAGTAAAATGAAGCCAAGTGACTTGCAAAAAAAATAATGACAACACCTAAAAGCAAGGCCCTCATATTCGAACAGTTGAGACCAAGGTCAATCCCCAACCAATAGAATGTCATCTTCATGAAGAGGAAGAGAGATATCAATATCTACTAGAATTCGAGCAAAGGTCGAATGACCCATAAAATAAGTGGAATCACCAACCTTCAAAAAATGACAAATAGAATTGCTAATAGCCTCATAACAAGTCTCCTCCCAAAACTAAAAGGGAAGATTTGGGATTCTAACCCACACCAGACATACATTGAGTGGTTCGATAAGGGGGTTGAAGGAAGATGTCCAAGGATTGAATGAGAGAGAGTGATCTCCCCAAGCCTAAAGCTGACCCAACATTGCGCAAAAATCCTCAATAGAAGCAAAGGTAGAAATGAAAAATCCTTTAACATAAGGGAAGAGCTCAATCTTACCATCCACTAAGGTCCTCCAAGAATCTAAAAGCAACTTGTGCTTTATTTTATCTCAAACAATGTAAGCTAAATAACTTGTTTTTATCAAATTTAAGTTCTTTTTTATTTTTTCAATTTTAGAATATTATAGGTGTCCTACTTGGACTAGATTCCTAGTTTGAATAAAACTAATGGAAAATAAGACACATTAATGACCAAAGAAACTAGGATATTTAAAATTAGATGCACCAAAGGATTAAGTAATGAAAAGATGGAACATGGAGAAGTTGTTTGAAGTTGAAAAGATAAAGTGTCCTATATAAAGGATTAATATTGTTGTTAGGAGAAATTGAGAAAAATTCTGACACGATGACTCCATTGCACTCATAGCGATACCAACAAGACATTGCTTGTGTCCTACACATAGAAAATAAAAATGTGATTTAAGTGCAAATGGTAGGAAATTTGTAAAGTGTGAAAATAATGTTGTTGATTAAAAAGAAAGGAAAGGGCCCTAATCTCAAAATTCATAGAAACAAAACAACAACAAAAAGAAACAGAGGCTAGATTGGCCCAGATAAACCATAAAAACTGGCTCAAAGGTCAATACGAACACCTAAAGTCATAAGGAGGTATGCAGGCCAAATCAAAACACCTAAAACCTATTATCAAGAGAAGCACACAAGCCATGTATAGACAAAAGCAGGCACACAGGCCCGAGAACAACATAAAGAGAAAAAAAAAGGAAACAACATCCATCATTTCATTGGTTACAATTCTTCGTTAGAACATTGAGAGAGTCCATCCATCCATCCCCAGGCTTCTTGTTTCTACCTTTAGCTAAATCTTGTTCTTCGGGGTTCTTACTTTTTTTTTTCTTTCTTAGATTGACTAGAAATGGTTCCCATTACAATGTTTTGCATTATACCATTAGTGATAAAGATAATGCTTCTAAGGGAATTTTCCATCAATACGATCTTCTCCTTAAATTTATCATAGTCAATCCTAGACTCCAGAATAGAGAAGCAAACACAAAGGTCATCAAGCTACACTTTGAGTTCATCAATGATTGCCTTGTTAGTCTCAATCCCAGTCCCAATTCCTAACATATCCTCTTGTTTGTTTACATCTTCTTCCTCCTGATTGGTCTTAGTGTCATACTCTTTCTCAAAATTTTATTCTTCAATATTAACCTCCTTACCATTGTTATTGTTATAGTCTTCCACATAATCCTTTTCAACTATCTCCTCATCTTCTTGAGCATTGTTCTCCATACTCTCCTCGACAATGTGAGGAATAAAATCTTCAACAGTAGAATCCTCCATATCCTGACCAGAAATAGGTTCTTTACCTTTTTTCTCATTTCCTTTACCCTAAGGAGTTGCCTTTTCCAAATGTGCAACCTTCGACCACTAGTCTAAATAAAACTAGAATACCCAATAATCTTCTCTTCATTATGATCTAAGTCCATATCATCAACAATGTCAATAGTTTCCCCCTTAGCACCATGAATCTTGTTGAAATCCAAATTTTTCTTTTTTGAGGAGTCAAGGGGAAAGAGGAGGACTTTCTTTTCTTTGGAGTAATTTTTATAGATCCTTCTCTAAGGACTGGGTAGTTGTAGCATCAATTTTCAAAGGACCCTTTTTAATTTTAGCAATTTCCCCCCCGGGAGATGTTTTTTTAGAAGGCAAATGGGTGTTTAATCTCAATACATATTATCTTGACCAAATTATCCCCAGGAACAAGGTTGTGTTGTAGAACATAGGAGAGAAAAAACTTATAAAGAGCCATAATAAGACCTTGATGTAGAGGAGGAGAAGCCCCATTTTCAATACAATGTTAGAGTGAGATGAGTAAGAAGGGAATATTAATCTTTTCCTTATGACGAATATGGTTTAAAAAAGGAAAAAGTTACCCATGCACATTCATAAATCTACCTTCTAAAGTGAAATACTTTATCACATGCAAACTTACCAGACCATAGGGAACATGTAGATTTTCCCTATTGAAGCCATTTTGAAAATGCTTCGGTTTCTCACCTTCTTCAAAGAACATGTCAATAAACCTTTGGTACTTGTCATTGATCTTCTTAGCAACCTTTATTCCTTCACACTTCAACCTCGTCACATTCCACAATTAACTGAGGGGTAATAAAAAATGTAAACTCCCAATAGAAACCTTGCCATTCATCCAAGAGTTACAAAACTTGCAGGTGAGCACATCATTATAACCTTTCATTGCATGGAAGAACAAGGTTAATCCAACCTTGTTGAAGATTTTCCAAAGCTCCACATTATGTTGATGCAAAGGACAAGACATTAGTTTAGAACGCTTTCTTGGCCCACCCATTAAGCTCAAGCCAATCTTACCAAAAAAAAACCTTTTGTCTTCTTCGTAAAGCTAGTCACCTCAAAGAAGAGAGAATAGGGCTTCAAATGACTGATGATATTTCCATTTAGCACAATTGTAGTACTTAGAAGTACTACAAAATTATTATATTTATCCCTTTGCATCCTTCCTGAAGAAGAATATCTTAATATAGAGTTGACATTTGTGTAGGGAAATAAATTCACACACACACAATAAGATAAGACAAAGCTCTTCATATAATCATAAGGATTTTTTATTAGAATTAATGGCCCTTGCAAGTCATTATCAATAATAATTATAAGGACAGTTGGGTCCTTATAACCAAAACCACCACTTTTAAAACTAGCACTAATCCAAAAAATTAAATTAGCGCAAATATAAGTAGAGAAAATCAATAAACAAAGAACACATAGATTTACATTGTAAACCTAGTAAAATTATATAAGGAAAAAACCACAAGCAAAGATCTTTCGTATTTTATTTCTCAAAAAAAATTTGTTGTTACAACAATCTTCAAAAGTTTAGAAAAAATACTTTCCCTAGCATAAGACATCCAAGTTGTAGTCATTTTCGAACAAAACTTTCCAAAAATATAAAGTATGATTCTTGCAACTACATATCAAACACATGTCAAAATTAAAATAAATAGTAAGTCCCAAAAAAATTATGGCTTCCTCAATGTCGACTATTCATTATTGCTAGAATAACAAGAAAATTGACTTCATAGTCCAACAAATAAAATATTACAAAAAATGGAAATTATTCAAGAATAGACATGTTTTTTTATTAAAGAAAGCGCTTTTGACCGGAGCTATGAATTGGAAAGGGTTTTGAAAGGACCCCAAAACCTTGTACAACAAAAAAGGCTACAATAACATAAAACAAGAACCCAAAATGAAACTAGCCTTAAGACAAGAAAGATCCCAACCAAACAAATAGGAGAATTACATCAAAAGAACAACCAAAAAATAATTAAATTTGTTTGAAACCTCACTAACGAAGTTTGAAGACTTACTTAAGTGGATCATCCTACATTTATTTGAAAGACATGTTACAAATGAGTGTTAAAAGGAAAATTAAAAAATAAAGAAATAACAATGAATATTGCAAAGGAATAGATCACAATTTCATGGAAATAATGTACAAATATGAATTCACACATTAATTAAGTAAAGGCTGCAACTATAAACAAGTTTTTGAAAACAAAAAGCATAGAGCCTATACGACATGAGTATCTTTCATCCCCCATGATGAACACCAAACCATATTTAAATCCCTTCTACCTAGAAAATCCAACACTATCCTTCATGAAACTAAGAACAGCCGCTGTCTTAATTCTATTCTCGCATGATCTCAATAACACAAAAGAATCAAAAGGAATCTTGCTCTAAGAAATTGGCATGCTTTTATTTCCTTTGGAAGTGACATTTTTTGTTGTTGTAATTACACAGAGATCTCAGGATGATAGACTCACTTTCATTGATCATTACTTTGATTTTCCTGAAACTAATCCAACTGTCACTTCTGAGGAATACCAACTATTTTGTCCTTGAATTTTCCCTCCAGTGGTGTAATGAAATTCGGTTGTCAAACTAGGAATTTAAAAAATGAGTGGAAAGCTGTCAAGTTTCCTCCTGTAGCATCACCGTTTCTTTCATGATCCCTTAGGTAGTGGGGCCAACGAATGCCTATGTGTTCCTCATGAATCAATAGCACAATGCCTTGGAGCTATTATATTGACAACTCCAAGGGAGTGCACAGATCGAATGGTCTCACAGCATTTTCAATGCTTAGCTTTTCATTTTTTATTTTAGGAAGATGGAACCCACTACTAAGATGAAATTTTACCTGGGTCAATGGCACAACATATTTTTTTTGTATTGACAACTCTTTTGAGATACAAAAATATGCAACACGGTATGCACTCCTTCCTTCCATGTTTTTGTTTTCTTTTATAAGGCGAACAAAACAGAAGTGACCCACCGATGATAGACTGGCAATCTCTAACCAATAGTGCAATGCCTTGGAGTTGGTAGATCGACAACTTCAAAAGAGTGTGCCAAACATTGATCATTGAAAATGATTGAGTGGTTCCGAAGTAGTTATGATATTTTCTTTTGAATCCTCCTCTCGGAATGGATGAAAACAAAGACCCAATATGGAACTTTTGAAGAAGAAACTTAATCACCCAAATCAATTAAGAAAACATGGACATTGCTACGTAGTAAGAAAATAAATCCTGCAAAGAGAGGTTGGTAGGCTTTGAACGAGCATGAAGAGCAATAATCTATAGTTTTGGTGACCTCACATGGGTTTCTTACCTGCAAGAAAAGAATTTGGATGCCGAGTCTTACACACAGAGTAAAAGGAGGGAAATCAAATTTTTAAAAGGAGCAACAAACTGTAAAGACATATTTTATAATATTTTCAAGGTAACTAGAGCGGAGTCCACTATGAATCTTTCAGAATCCTTTTTCTTTTAAAGGCTTCAAAATCTTTATCTAACTAAATGGAGTCCTTATATGACATATTATTAAGTCTTTGATCATGGTCTTGAATCGAGCTTCTAAGTATGTCAAAATAATTTTTTTTGGGGCCTCAATCTCCACAATGCTGCATGTTTGTACCCAACCCTTGAATGATGTTTGGTTTGCTTGTTGTTGCATGATAAATAATTTAATTAAATTTAATATTAAATTATCGTTTTATCATCACTTTCAAATTGAGAAGGAAGTTCTTATTGTATAAGATATAATTTATATCTTCTCATTCCCTACACAACCAACTCCAAAGTAATCGTGACTTACACTTTTGGGAAACTTTGTCCTTGCTCAACACTTCATTTACCTTGATAGAGGTAACTCTCTTGTTTTCCATTTTGGCGGCAATTAACTTCTCATTAGGTAGGCCAAATAATTTTCACCCAAAAAGTTGGGCCTATACAATCTTTGGAGAAAGAAAGGTCAAGTCATTTTCAATCTTTGCTTTGACCTTTGCATTTTGAGTTTGTGGAAAGCCTATGAACTTCAACATGGAGTTACATGCTCTATATCCATTTGTGCAATTTTGGCCCAATATGATACATATAACTCTTGAACCAACGGGATGACGCATACCTATTTCTTGGCACTTTCCAACTCTATCTACAAATGTTGAATTGTATGATCTATGGAAGGGAGTACTTGTTTGTTTCATTTGATCCCAACAATTCTAACTTTCTTTATGTAGTTTTGTTGTATTACTTATCCTATCCTACTTTATTTCTTCCACCATTTGAAGCACCTTACATGGTGAGTTTTGCCTATTTAATTTCTATTTATGGGTCCACAATTATCTCTTTCTTTATTTGTAATTGATTTACTAGTACTTGGGAGTAGAGCTCTTTATTGAGTTTTTCAGCTCTTGGTCCTTTGTGTTGACCTAGACCTTGAGATGGTTTAAAGTGTTATTTGTGTAAACTATTTTGACCTTTGTTTTCTCTAATTTTTAATGTATTTGATGAAATCAAAAGAAACAAACTTTTGTGTTTCTTCCATCAATTCCACCCTATCCTCTAGTTGAGCTTGTGCAAGGTTCATTCCTAACACATGATTGAATAATCCTCTAGCCTCGTTAAAACTTGTGACTTATCGACATTGAGATTCATGTGCATAATCATTAGAGATATAGACAAAATGCATCAAGTGATGACCACATGCAAATTTTGGTTGGGGCTCTATCTTCCTTCTACTTCTAGATCTCCATATTTGTGTCATAGACCTTCTTGGCCATCACCATTTGTTGATGCAACTCTAAAGGAGATCATACAAACCATTAATATGCTTAGAAAGTCGATATATTTTTATGGCCTTAAGTAATATCCTATGGTGTGGTGCCAACATTTTGATACATTTATAATAGGATTGGGATTTCTAAGGTCCAAATAAGATCATTGCATCTATTATAAGATGGATACTGATTGGTTATTATTGCATTATATGTTGATGATATGTCATTTTTTAATGCGAGAGATATGATTTATGAATTTAAGTCTAAAATTTTAGCATTTTTTGAGATGAAAGAATTAGGAGTAGATAGGTTCATCTTAGGGATGGTTATTATAAGAAGTAGAGCTAATAAAAATCTTTGGTTGAGCTAGAGTAAGTATGTGAACTCAGCTTATAAACTATTTTGTGTTCTTATTTTAGTGGGGACCACGTTGTTAGTTGAGTAGTGTCCAACTCCTCTTAGTGAGATGGAGGATATGGCTAGAGTACATTATTCTAGTTCCCTTGAGAGATTAATGTGTGCTATGATCTATACAATACTAAAAATTTCATAAGTAGTTGGAGTCCTTAGTCATTTTATGGATAATATTGGATTAGTACATTGAGATGAAATGAAAAGGATATGTGCAAGTGCATAAAGATGGGGGAACAAAAAGAGGTCTTAAGTGGCCACTTTGTTTTTTGAAATCAAGAAAGATTGACCTTGGACGACAAATTGAAGATATTACACTCAAAATTTTAAGATGCAACAAAAACAAGAGTTGTAGTGCTCCAAATCTACTTTCTAAACTTTTTTTTTTAAATGGTAGAGATTAAGGGGTTCAAAAAGGGGGGCCACACAAATTGGTCTTATTTTTTCAAAAAACATAATATAGCATTTGGTGTGACCCCTAAAATATTAACTTTTTTTAGTGTTTTAAAAATTCTTCAGTGAGAAATTATCTAACACCATGTAGTTTATCCTTGATTTTTTCTGCTAATTTTTTAATTAATATATGATTTTTTACTAATTTTCAAAGTGGACACATCCTAAAAAGCATAAATTTGAGTGTGCTTCCCCCTAATTTTTTTGAAAACTGATTGAATTTTATTTTGAATGTGCGTAGAATAGATTCTAGTTACTAAAAATGTAATTTATTTGAAATTTTCATGAATTGCTAAAAAATAAAGTGAAAAATACCAAACGTTGGTTTTTGACAAAAACGATGACATACTAACAAAAGAATGAAAAGATCAAAACCTTAACATAATAAAAATATGAAAAAAAATTACATGGTTAGGATAGCTAAGAGAGAGCCAACATTACACAAGTGTTTTTTTGACTTGACATTGAAACATGTGCAAACCTGATGGGGAGCATGCTCAAGATTATGTCAAAATTTTTCACTATTACAAAAACACATCTTTGGACATTGGAAAGTCACTCCAACCTTTGGGTTGGAAGCCCAAGGAAAATCCAAGCCAAAGGCTTGGAAATTTCCAAATCAAGATAAAACATGAGCATGTTATAACACACTCACATTATGTTTTGCATTGAATGTTTTTTCTTCTCCTTCTTTCAGTGAAACTATATACATGAAATAAACATTTAATTTAATATATATAGTTTTCAGATGTTTGAGAGTGGTTTCAGATCTCTAGGAGTTATAATGCAAATTCTAGTTTTTGGAAGATCCTATAATTTTTCAGGCTTACTCAAATTTCACTAATAAACATGTCAAATTTTAGTAATCAGGAGGTCAAATTTTAGTAATTAACAAGTTATATCATCTTTCTCTCTCTATATATATCTCACTCATTGTTTATCCCTTACACTCTTGACTTTAATAGGTAAACGCAGGGGGCATAGGGGGTACCCCCCTCAAAGGGGTCCAGGGGTTGCATGCCCCAGTAGGGGTTCAGGGGCAACGCCCTCAAAAGCTAAATTTATGTATATTTTATTATTGTAAATCCAGAAAGCTCATCATTAGAACTCTCAAATCTAACGATCAATATTTTGGTGGCTCTTTCCTAGAAGGAAACCCTATTTTATGAGGGTGTTGTATTATGACTATATATTGTGATGTTATGAGAGCCTAATAGCGGTCGTGTTTGCCTCTAGATCTCTGGTTGGTGATACTCATGTGAGAAGCTTCTCTACAAGTATATTGTAATCTTTGTGATTTTGAATAATGTAAAGCAACTTTTGTAGTGTGGTATTTTTCTCTTGAAAGGGTTTTCTCCCATGTAAATCATACTATGTTTTGTATGCATGATATTTATGTTTATTTTATTTAATTTTTCAGAACTGTTGAAAATTATAAATTTTGCATTATCCTTCTCTAAATAATAGGTAGGAAGTTGTTTCACTACCTAGATTCCTTATGATATTTGACTTTTCTCCCTTGAGCTCAAGAACCACCCATCTACTATCCATCCTTCTCTCTATCTCTCTCTCCCTCTCCCTCTCTACTCTCTACCTCACCATTCTCTCTCTCTCTCTCTATGCTTCTCCCTCTCTATCTCTCCTTCCCTATATACTTATCTATATCTCTCTTTCCATCTCTACCTCTCCCCCCCTCCTCTCAATCTCCTTACCTCTCTCTCTCTACTCTATCTATCTATCTCACCTCTCTCTCCCTCCTCTTTCTCCTCCCCCTCTCTACTTTTGTCTATCTCACCTCTCTCTCCCTCCTCTCTCTGTCTTTGTCTCTCTCTATCTACTAGAGAGATGTAGGTAGAGGAAAGATAAAGAGAAGTAGAGGGAAGGAGGGAGGGAGAGGTACTTGGATGGAGATGAAGGTGAGATAGAAAGTGACATAGAGAGAGAGGGAGAGGTAGGTAGAGAGAGGGAGAGGAGTGATAGATAGGGAATGAGGGAGCGAGGAAGAGGTAGGGTGGGAGAGAGAGGTGATATAGAGAGGTGTAGAGAGAGAGGGAAGGAGGGAGAGAGGGAGAGAGAGATGAGATAGAGAAGTATAAAGAGAGATGATACAATTTGTTGATTACTAAAATTTGACCTCCTAATTATTGAAATTTGACATGTTGATCTTACAAAATTTGACTGTCTCAAAAATTATAAGATCTTCTAAAGACTATAATTTGCATTATAACTCCCAGAGATCTGAAACCACTCTCAAACATCCTTAAACTATATACATGAAATATAAATTAAATTATAATAAAGTAAGTGTCTATATGTAAATGTCAACTTATATATAGTTTTACTGAAAAAGAATGAGAAGAAAGAGAAAGAAAAAAGAAAGTGAAATAAATTTCAATGCAAGACAAAATGTGAGTGTGTTATGTGAAAGCCAAGCAATAATGTGAGTGGGTTTCATTATAACGCGCTCACATTTTCTCTATTTCGAGACCAAAAAGTGGAGTGGCCATTTTTTGGTTCCCCATATTTGTGCACTTACCCCTATTCAAATATTTTTTGGGTACCTCCAAGTACTCCATTTGTTATTAGGGTAATTCTATAAGGGACTAACTCTTAGTGACCATTTGTGGAATTCAAATCAAGCTATAGATATTGATAGTAAAGGGTCTATTTGTTGATATATTCTTACCATTTTTTTTGGTGTTATCAATTGGATGAGCAAGTGATAGGATGTTCTTTCTTTATCCATTATTAAAGAAGAGTGCATAGTGTTTGGTGTGGAACCTGATCAATCTCCAAGTGGGAGATTGTTAACATGTCAAAGTTTTCCTATTGACACGGCAAATAAAAAATGACTTTGTAAAACCCTAATTATAGAAGCTTCCAAAAATCTTGTTATAAGCAACCTTGATGTATGTTGTGGTGTAGCATTTGTGAGATTGTAATATGTTTTGCACTGGTTAATAAAATCATTGGGCGGCTGAGTTTCTATGGATGTAGCCCATATTGGCTAAACCACATTAATTTTTTTTGTGTTGATCTCTTTAGTGTTATTCTTCATTATTATTTCTAGGTTATTTAATCTACATATAATTTTTAATGTTTATTGATCCAATCTACTTGAACCCTAACAACTAGTATTAAATCTGTGTATTTCGGTTGATTGGCAAGAAACCTCTAGATTTGAGTGGGAGAAATGGAAGAAGGAAAATTCAAGGTTGAAAAGTTCAACAACCAAAATTATCAATTATGGAAGATGCAGATGGAAGATTATTTGTATCAAAAGGATCTATGGTGGCCATTGCGAGGAGAAACAAAGAAAGAGGCTACGATGTCTGATGAAGAATGTGATATTTTGGATAGAAAGGTATTGGGAACCATTCAGTTATGCCTGACACCATCTATGGTGTTCAATATAAAAAAGCAAAGACAACAGAGGATCTAATGGAATCTTTGGATAAATTGTATGAAAAACCCTTAGCCTCAAATAAGGTATTTCTCATGAAGCATTTGTTTAATCTAAAAATGATTGAAGGTGGATTTGTGACAAACATTTAAAATGAGTTTAATATGATTACACAAGTCAACCAACTTATGTAAAAGTGAATTTTGATGAAGAGGTGAGGGCTCTCTTGGTTTTATGTTATTTGCTAGAAAGTTGGAATAGCTTGGTAATGGTTGTAAGTAACTCTGTCTTCTGGTTCAAATACATTGAAATATGATGATGTTGCCTGTTATCCTTACCGAGGAAATGTGATGGAAAGCCAGGACACTTGAAGAAGGATTGTTGGTCTCGAAAGGGAAAACAAGGAGACAAACAACATGATGATAGTAAGGAAGCTAATGTTGCAAGTAATGAATTGCAGGATGATTTAATTTGTGTTTAGATAATGTTAATGATTCCTGGGTAATAGATTCAGGGGCTTCATTTCATGCCAACCCCCATAGGAAATATTTTGTAGATTATGTTCAAGGTGATTTTGGATATGTATATTTGGGTGATGATGAACCCTATCATATTGTTGGAGAAGGAAAGATAAAATCAAGTTGTAGAATGGAAATGAATGGTTGCTATAGGTGGTAAGGCATGTTCCAAATTTGAGAAGGAATTTAATTTCTGCAGGACAACTAGGTAGTGAAAGCTGCATAGTTACCTTTTCAAACAAAGTCTAGAAGGTCACTAAAGGCGCATTAGTAGTAGCTAAAGGTGAAAAGGTAGGCACATTATATTTGTGTATTGGTAATACTTATTCTACCTTAGCTACTATAAAAACAGTTGCTACTGAGATAGTTATAGCACTTGCTAAAGGGACAAAAAAAAAATTGTGACACCATAGAATTGGGTATATGAGTGAGAAAGGGATGAAGATCCTTCACTCTAGAAAGTTGCTACCAGGTCTGAAGCAGATTGACTTGGAGTTCTGTGAAAATTGTGTTTATGGAAAAAAAAAAGAGTTCAATTTCTCAAAGTTGGGAAAGAGAAGAAAAGTGAGAAATTAGAGCTTGTGCATTCAAATGCATGGGGACTAGCTCAGGTATCTTCTCTTGGTGGCTCTTGCTATTATGTTACTTTTATTGATGATGCAACTAGGAAAACATGGGTGTATTTTCTAAAACAAAAATTAGAAGTATTTGAAACTTTTAAAAAGTGGAAAGCTTTGGTTGAAAATGAGATAGGAAAAAAGTTGAAGTGTCTCAAATTTGATAATGGAGACAAGAATTGCAGAAAAGAATTTGAAACTTACTATTCATACAATGGAATCCATAGGAAGAAAACAGTTCCTAGAACCCCACAAGAAAATGGTGCGTCTGCGAGGATGAATAGGACCATTATGGAGTGTGCAAGAAGCATGAGATTGCATGTTGGACTACCCTTATAATTTTTGGTAGATGTTATACATACTGTTGTTTATTTAATAAACAAGGGACCTTCAAATCCTTTGGATGGTGGTATTCCAGAGGAGGCATGGACAAGTAAAAAGGTAAACTATTCATTTATGAAAACCTTTGGTTTTGAAGCTTTTTTCCATGTTTATATTGAAAATAGAACCAAGCTTGAGGCTAAGTCTAAAAAATGTACCTTCATTGGATATGGACTAAATGAATTTGGTTATCAGTTGTGGGATTATGAAAATCATTAAATCATTAGGAGTAGAGATGTTATATTCAATGAGAAGGTCATGCATAAGGATCAGTTGTAGGAAAAGAAGCACAAACAAGCCAAAAAGGAATATGTGGTGTTGGATGAGATTCCATAAAATAAAATGTCAGTGGTACCTGATACTCAACAACAAGTTATCCCACATACTCCTGCAAGTGTTATACATTCTACAAGGATAACTAGACCTCTAGAAAGATTTTCTCCATCATTTATTCTATATTATTAACTAATTCGGGTGAACCTAAAGTTTATGAAGAAGCAATGCAGGTAGATACCAAAGAAAAGTGGGAGCTAGGCATGAAAGAGGAAATGGATTCCTTGCTGCAAAATCAGACTTGGGAGTTAGTCCAATTTCCTACAAGTAAAAGAGCATTGCCAAATAAATGGATTTACAAGTTGAAGGAAGAAGATGGAGGCAAGAAAAGATATAAGGCTAGACTCGTGGTAAAAGGTTTTGCACAAAAAAAAGGTGTAGATTTTGATGAAGTATTTTCTCTTGTTGTAAAAATGACTTATGTTAGAACTATTATAAGTCTTGTGGCTGCAGAATACTTGCATCTTGAACAACTAGATGTGAAAACAACATTTCTCCATGAGGATTTGGAAGAGGAAATATACATGCGGAAACCACAAGGATATGAGGTCAAGAGTAAGGAAGAATTCGTGTGCAGGTTAAAAAAGAGTTTGTATGGCCCGAAGCAAGCACCTCAACAATGGTATTTGAAATTTGATAGTTTTAGGGCTGAAGAAGGTTACAAAACATGTCATTTTGATTATTAATATGTTTATTTTAAGAAATTGGATAATGACAGCTATATTATCTTGTTGTTTTATGTTGATGGCATGCTTGTTGTTGGGTCTAACATGCAACATATTAATGAACTTAAGCAGAAATTAGTAAATTCATTTGCTATGAAGGATTTGGGTGCAACAAAACAAATCCTTGGTATGAGGATCACATGGGGTAGGACAAACAAAAAATTATTTTTATCTCAATGTGAGTATGTAGAGAAGGTGTTGAAAAGTTTTAACATGTAGAACGCAAAAGTAGTTAGTACACCTTTGCCTAGTCATTTCAAATTGACTAGGGATATGTGTCCAAAGACACAAGAGGAGGAATAAAAAATGTCTAAGATACCATATGAATCAGTAGTTGGGAGCTTGATGTATGCAATGGTATGCACAAGGTCAGATATTGCACATGCAATGAGAGTTGTGAGCAGGTGTATGAGCAATCTGGAAACGAAACATTAGAATGCAGTAAAATAGATTCTCTGATATTTGAGAAGTACTACTTCAAATAAACTATGTTTTGGAGGAACAAATTCTGCTCTAAAAGGATATGTTGACTCTAATTTGGCAGGTGATGTTGATAGTAGGAGTACTACAGGGTATGTTTTTATTGTAGGAGGTACTGCAGTCAGTTGGATTTCAAGACTGCAAAAGGTTGTTGCACTTTCAACTACTAAAGCTAAGTATGTTGTTGCTATGGAAGCTAGAAAGGAGATGATTTGGTTACAACATTTTCTAGAGGAATTGGAACAATGACAAAAAGATAGCCTTTTGTACACTGATAGCTAGAGTCTCATTCATCTTGCTAAGAATTCAACTCTGCATTTAAAAACTAAGCACATACAACTCAGATTCCACTTCATCTAGTCAATTTTGGAGGATAGACAGTTGAAGCTGGAGAAAATTCACACAAGTGAGAATCCTGCAAATATGTTCACAAAGGCAGTTACATGGGAGAAACTGATTTCCTCATTAGTTTTCGTTAGCCTTCATGATTGATAATGGTGGATATAAAAAACTAGTCAGACCTATAATCCAGTGGGAGCTACAAGTGTAGTGGTGTCGTCCAAGATCAGTCTCCAAGTGGGAGATTTTTTGGTGTGGAGCCTGATCAGTCTCCAATTGGGAGATTGTTGATATGTGGCAACTGATCATGCAAATACTACACTCATAATTTATCCTCAAATAATAATAATAAAAAAATGACTTTGTAAAACCCTAATTCTAGAAGCTTCCAAAAAGCTTGTTATAAGCAGTTGGGATGTATGTTGTGGTGTAGCATTCGTGAGATTGTAATTTATTTTGTACTAGATAGTACAATCATTGGGTGATTGAGTTTTTGTGGATGCAACCCACATTGGGTGAACCACATTAAATTTTTGTATTGATCTCTTTTGTGTTATTCTTCATTATTATTTTTGGGTTATTTAATCTACATATAATTGTTAATGTTTATTGCTCCAATCTTCCTGAACCCTAACACATAGTATGTATTCATGCTTGTAAGGAAGCTATCTATCTTAGTCTAGATGTGGGGTTGAGTCAGAGAGTTGTTACAATTCAATGTGATAAGTAGAGTGTTATATATGTCTAGTAAAGAACCTAATATTTCATGCTAGGATGAAGCATATTGATCTCCAATATTGTTTAGTACGTGGCATTGTATAAGATGGTATGGTGATGTTGGAGAAAGTTGGCACTTAGCAAAATGTTGTAGATGCTTGTTGAAGCTAGTGAACACATAAAATTTTAGATGGTGCTATGAGTCTATAGGCCTTTTGGCCTCTAGAAATTAGTTGATGGTGATGGTACTCCTTTTGATATTTTGAGGTGTTTGAAGAGTGGAATATTCTTAATAGATTTGTCTCAACCTTTGGTGCAGGAGCACGTGGGTGAATGGGCAATCAACACCACCAAAAAAAAATTGATTAGTTTGAGTTTCTTTGAATTTTGGTTTATTTTCTTGTTTGGTTTTCCTCTGTGCCTAAACCTCTTAAATTTAACTTCTTTATTGCGACACTTTGAAAGCAAATATGTAATTGGATAGTATAAGTAGATCTCCATCTTCATGTTTTCAAACATGAGTCTTGAGACACCAATCCAAAGTTTAAAATTTATCTATGTTGTATTTGCTACAGCCTCCGAGACATATATGCAAGTGTGAAAGCAAAGACCGACACATGAGGAATCTTCGACCATAATTGAAATTTCAATCTCATTTGTGTCAATTTTTTTTAAATCAAGGCAAATTGAAGAGCAAAGGGCAGTATATAAAACAGGGCAGAATATACTTAATTTTTTAGTGTTAAAAGGCAGAATAAGAAACGACCATAGGAGGATCGATAGAATACGAGAGGATAGTTTTTCCTGTTTTGGGGTGATTTATTATTAAGCAAATAAAATAATATTTTGTGACTTCTCAACTTCAAAGACCACTGTTTGAAATGTGATTTGTGAAAACAAATAGGGGAGAGGAGGCAATTTTGAGAAGACAAAGAGACTCCAAGACAACAGGGGAGGTAAAGGCTGATAGGCTCAATGATTTTGGTTTGAATTGAGAAGAGGCATCGAATAGGAAGATAGAGGAGGGGCGTGGTAGGAGATTGAAGAGGGTGCAGAACAGAGTGAGAATGAAGGGGCAGCATAGAGCTCAAAGTGTGGAGCATGTTGTGAATAAAGGAACCCGAGCAGTGAGAGGAGAAAAAAAAAGCCACGCCATGAGGAGGAGAGAAATGCGTTGGATTTGATGTCTGTGCGCAGCCAGAGAGAATAGAGGGATGCGTTGAAGGTAAAACGTAAGGTACAAAAGTGGAGTGAGGAAAGGTCCGATTGGCTCACAAAAACCAATCAAGTAAATACCACAAAAGTGTTTGCCAGAGAAGGGTGTGTGTGAAGCGAACGAATAAGTTTTGAAAATAATTTAATTGTTATTTTTTTTATGTCCATATTGTTGAATTCATACATTCATATGTGAGATTTGAAATCTGGAATTAATAGCCAAACAGTGATTTTGTTGTTGAGCTTTTATGAATTAAGGAAAATAGTAAGGTGCTATGCATCAACCTTGCTCTTAATATTAAGTATAAAAAAATGTAGTTTTCAAACTATGAAGTAGAAAAACTCAATTTTTGGGATATAGAGTTAGTTTTTGGTCAAAATATTTTTTTATGTTGTTCAACATTAATTTTTGGGATTTCTATTGCATAGATATTTTTATCTTGATAATTTTAAAAAATAAGTGGCCCCAATAGTCTCCCTGATCAAAAGTTATGGCCTCCAGAAGTTGGGCCTCCCACATTGGAAATGTAAAAACATCTAAGACAAATAAATAGATGTAAGAGGAAGTTACACTTCTTGACCAAATTATGATGCATGTTGTGATGTTTCATAATGAATATTTTAATGGAGAATAAATCCAAGATGAAACACTTGATTCAATGAGTGGATTATAATGTGCTTAGGATAGGTGGAACAAATATGTTATTTTTAGCATGTAAACTCATCTTGGGATTTGGGTGTCTATTTTTTGACTACATATTTGGGTGCCATATTTTTGGTTGGTTTTCTCTCATGTTTTTGTAATTAAAATTTGATGCTTTAATGTATTACTTATCCTATTTATTGGGTGCTTGAGATAGAGGTTTTGGGATAGTGAGTTTGTAAGGTATTGTTTTTTATAATAAGTTTGTAAGGTATTGTTATGCTATAATAATCTTCAGATCTCTAGTTAGTGATACTCTTGCAAGGCTTTCATTCCAAGTGTATTATAACCATGTTAGTTTATTGAATAATATATTTACTTGCTTTGGAGTGTGGTGTTTTCTCTAGAAATGGTTTTCCCCATGCAAACTAGTATTGTGGTAAAATTTAATTGATGTTTTATATGTGTTTCTACTTTATGTAATTGTAAATATCTAAAATTTGCACACTGCTCTCCTCTAAGATTAGTTTAGGAGTAATTTCCACATACCTTGATTCCTTTAAGAAAAGAGGTAGGATAGGAAGGAGGAATAAAGGTAGGGGAACTAGGTTTTATAGGGGCATGGACATGGATGATTTGTCCAATTGCCTTGCAAAATATGTAAACCCTTAGTATGGGTGTTGAGGAGGTTTCTTTGGTTTTATCATTATTTAGGCTCCTTTGGAGGAGGGAGAAGTATTGGACAATGTGTTGGTGAGTAGCAAATTCAACCCTAGCTAATGCAACCTCATTATCAAAGTGGTCATCATTAGGAGGCATATGGGATGGGACATCCTAGTGGTTTGATGAAAAGAGAGGATGATAAGAAGGGGAATCAATGGAAGAGGTGGGTATAATCATAGTTGGAATTAAGAAATGGATCTAATGAGGAAAGGTGGATGAGGAGAGGATACTAAATGAGGGAAGACTCATTATTTTCACAGAGAAACAAATTATTAGGTTATAGGAAATTGACCAAAATATAACAAATTTACACTTTTATATAAAAATAGTGACATTGATACTTACATAATTGCACTAAAGTCTAACTTTTGTGGTTGCATCTAGTTTTACCTAAAATAGTAAATTCTACTAGGGAGATAAGGAAATGACATATTATAACAAGAAGAAATAGAAATAACTATAAACCAAATTACTTGAAGAAAATTCATTGGTTTGAAATAGAGATCTTACTTGATGAGAATTCTGAAGGTTAGGTTCATGTTAGGTTAACCAAAATGTAGATAAGAAATAGATAACCTACTTACTTTACTAGGGTAAATCATTTTTAGTCATCCACCTTAAGGAAGAGGTTACGTTAGTTTATATTAAATAAGGCGAGAAGAAATAAATATTTTATCAACTAAGTTTAAGTTATTTTATTTAAGCTACTAAAGGTGTCCTAATTAGACTAGATTCCTAAATTAAATAGAACTAACATAAAATGAGAAGTGAGACATGAAAAAAATTACTAGGATATTTGAAATTATATGTACATTAGAAGATTTGATAATTGAAAGATGGAACTTGGATAAGTTGCTTAAAGGAGAAGATCTAAAGTATCATGTAGAATGAATTGAAGTTACTGTTAGAAGAAAGATGTATTAATTTTGATCAGGAATCTAGCACACCCATAATGATGTTAGTGTGAATATGCTTGTTATGTATACATCAAAAATAAGAAAACTTGACATTATGATTAAAAAAAATCTATAGAAAATTAAAAAGCTAAAATAAATAAAATATTATAGAAAATGGAAAGCTCTTATATAGAACTTTTACAAATGAATGTTAAAAGAAAAACAAAGGAGGTAAGAAAGAGAAAACCACCAAATTTTTTTAGTGGAGATTCCCATTGAAGTATAAATGTTGGTTTTGGATAGAGATCTCATGAGCTAGAAAAGTTGTTAAAATTGCCGGATAGCTTGCCAAGGTGGTCAAACCCCTAATTTAGCCTTTCAACTCAATGATAATCAAAAGAGAGAGCATGCATTTAGTTTTGTGATAGGTTAGAAAAATAAAAATAAATTTGTAGCTATATAATATTTTATGCAATATGCTAATTACTATTGGAAACAAAGGGAAGTGAGTAATACACATGAGCGTCAAATGTGAGAAATATGTAAATATATAAAAATATATTTACATGTTTTTGGAAATAATTTTATGCTAATGAAAATACAACAAGAGTGAAAGGGCCATCTTGATTTAATAAAGGACTACAAAGGGAGTCTTTTTATATATTTTATAATTTCTCAAAAAGGAAGAAATTCACCACAAGAGAGAACCTCCATAAATCAAGCTTGAAACAATAGGATGGAAACCTTTGGGAAGAGAAGGAGATATAGGAGGAAAATGGAGGTGCTCAAGAGGGGAGCTTCAAATCCACATGCTTTTCTGGAGAAGAAAAGGAAAAATATTTTTAATGTAGAATTTGTAAACCATAATAATAAAATACATATAAATAAGGAAAATTAAAAAAATGGAGAAAATAAATTTTTTTAATAAATTTGGATTAAAAAACTACAAATGATTAATTTCTAAATAATACAAATAAAAAATAAAAATGAAGGGTATGTGCATAGAAATGGGGGATCAAAAGGGGGTCAAAAGTGGCCACTTTTTTTTAGATCAATAAAAATTGATCTTGGATTAGAAATTGAAGATAGATAGCCACATTCAAAATTTGAAGATGTGAAAAGAACATGATTTGTAATGCTAAAATTCTAGTATCTAAGCTATTAATCTAAAAAATGATGGAGATTAAGAGGTTCAAATAGGGGGGAACACAAAGTGCTCCTTATTTGGTCAAAAAATATAACATAATGTCTAATGTGCTCCCTATAAAATGTTTATTTTTTATAGTATTACAAAAATCACTTGAGTAGAAAATTAGCTAACATTATATTTTTTTGCTAATTTTTTAATGAATATATGATATTTTTACTAATTTTCAAATTGTACACATCCTAAAAAATAAAAAATTGAGTGTGCTCCCTCCTAGTTTTTTTGGAAACTAATCAAAATTCACTTTTTTTGGAAACTAATAAAAAAAAAATTTAGAAACTAATCGAAAGTCATTTTTTTAATGTGTATAGAATAAAGTATAGAATGTAAAAATGTAATTTATTTCAAATATGGATGAATAGATAAAAATGACGCCAAGAATACTATACATAGGTTTTCAAAAAAAAAAGACATTAGCAAAAGAAATTAAAGATCAAAACCTTAACATAAATGGGGGGTAGAGGGAAGGTGCACTAGGGTATAACGCATAAAGACTAACCCTACCCCTACCTAAGGCCCAAATGGGTACCCTCCACCCTTCTTTTTTCTCTCTATATAGCTAGGGTCGGTTCCAAACAGACAGAGTGGGGGATTCCTCCTGACCAAAGGAAGGAGGGGTTCCACATCTCTGGGAGTGGGGTGGGGATGGGGGGTTAGGGGGGAGCGGTTAGGTTCACATGCATGGAGTAAAAATAACACACACCTACCCCCATTCCTACCCACACCCATAGGCAGGCACGTGCATGTGTGCTCACACACACATTGTGAGAGCCACAAAGTTGGGAGTTTAGGGGGGCTAATGATGGATCCATCATCAGGGACCCTAAACATTGGATTATGTGAATATAAAAGGCTTGGAAAAATACATTGTTAGAAAGGTAAGAGAGATGTTGACATTGTTATGGTATTTTTTTAGATCAACATTGAAAGGCATGCAAACTTGATGGAGAGAATGCTTAACATTTAGGTGTTTTCTATATCTTATAAAAAACACACATTTGGGCATTGACAAGAAAGTCAAACCTAAGGTAAATCCAACCCTAAGGGTTTGTAGTTTCCAAGGAAAGTTATGACTTGAGTTTGTTATAATGCACTTGTGTTATAAAAAAATAAAAAACCTAATCACATGATTTTAAATTATTTTTTATATGTTTAACAATGCATGTGTGTTAAGAAAAACATAAAAATAGTTTAAAATCGATATTTTTTATTTTATTCATATAATACACTCACATTGTGGATCAATAATGATCAAGCCAATACTGAGCCATAACATGATCACCTTATAGTGCATTCACGTTATATGGACAAGGGACCAAAAAGTATGTTTGGCCATGTTTTGGTTCCTTGTCTTTGTGCACTTAACTTGAAAGATATTTTACCAAAGGAATCCCCAAAATGAGTTATCTCAAGGAGGATTTTTGCAAATATGAACAACTTTGATACTTATGTATTTCCAATGGCATATAAAATATCCCCAACCTCTTGTAGAAGAAATATTCAAAGCCTAGAATATTGTAGAATATGGTGTGAATGAAAAAATATCAATGAGATGACAAATATTGAGATAAAATTGTAATCTAAATCTTCTTTAAAAACATAGTATGTAGTAAAAATGACAAGACAAGACTGAAGAAATAATATTATGGTCAATTTTGAGAGAGATAAAGGGGATAAAATTTTGAAAATGAGAGAATAAATTGGAGGAGTTTTGGTGCCAACATAGAAGCCAATGAGAAATCACCTTTGAGAATTCACAACATTAATTTGTAGCTAACGGTCGATGCGAGGATACCGGTTATGGGTTGAATTACACTTGATTTATGAAGAATCAAAGCATAATGGAGCCACCAATACTCGAATCTCAACAAGATCAGTCAATCAAAATTGAAACTAAACATTTTATCAAAAAATCTAACATGCTAAATTTATGAAAGCTTTAAAGAAAATATCTACTCTAATATATTGAAATTTATCTTGTTGTGGAATTGGTGTCGCGTTGATGTGGACTGATGACCTTTCCCAATCTCGTGATAGTGAGCTTGTTTTAGTCGATTCTATGGAAGAGAATCGATGAAACCATGGTGTTTGATGTATGAAAAACCTAAATTAAGTTAAAATGAACATGATGCAAGCTAGGTTACCATGATTTTATGCTATAAATGATCTAATTATGTAATTTCTAAGCTAATCTAAGCTAAAATGATGTGAAAAGATGGAAACCCTAATTTATTTACAAACTAAGATGGATGCATAGAAGCCATTAATCGATGATCTAAGTTATTATGCAACTAAAACAAACTAAAAATAAGCTAAATGTGTGCAAATTAAGAGTATGGATGTGAGTAAATTTAACAGCATAAGTTTGCAATAAAGATGGGATCTATTTGTCTCCAAATAGTGATCTATTTATAGGAGAGCAAATGAGGAATGGATGGTTAAGATACAAAAGCTTAATCAACGGTTCAGGATGAAGGAGATGAGAGGCATGGATCATGGATTCTCATCAATGGATGAGAATGCAAGATGCAGTTTAATCAAAGGCTCACAATTACCTCAAACAAACACACTTTTGACCTACTCACACAAGTCAAAGGTAACTTGCTAAAGAGGTTGAAGGGTTAACTTACTTTTGAAGCTAAGTGAGTAGATTAGAGGAGAGGGAGTATTCCTTTGAATATTCCATTTGGATGAGGAAAAAGGTTAATTTACAAATTAAAACAAAGTTTTAGTTGTGCAAAAAGGATAAAGAATATTACATGGGAACATTCCCTTTGATTAGAAGAAAATTAGTTTAATTGCTAATTAAACAAGGTTTAATTTATGCAATTAGGGGATTAGAAGAATTAGGAGATATTTATTAAATTAGATGATTTAATAAATAAGGGAGGGGTGAAATGATATTTAATTAAACAACTTAGGGCTATTTAATTAAATAAGATGACTTTGGAGATTAAATTAAATATTTTGATTTATTTAATTTAATGAGATGAAGTGTTAGTGCAAAAAGAGGTGAATTAACCCAATTTTTAAATTAATTAGTCTAAATAGATGAAAATGATGAAATTAATTAATTAGCTAGGCTAATTGAATTAATTAAGTGAAAAGAGGATGGATAAAGAAGAAATGATGTTAATAAACCTATTTTGAGCATATGACATTGATTAGGACATTTTTTCAGTGTCTATATTTTGCCCCTCTTTGAAGCGAGGTACCTACTGCTTCGGTTCAAAGAACAACGCTTTTCAGATTAAAATTGTTGCATAAATCAAAAAATAATTTTTTTTCTAATTTTTTAGATGCCCTAACGGAAGGATAAAACTGACTCCCTGCCCCCTCAAGAAATCGAGCAGAAATTTCAAATTTTGGGTTGATTTCTTGATAAAGGTTCAAAAACTGCCCCAAGGGTTCAGAAAGGTTCTGAGATGTAAGAATAATGCCAAAAATGCAAAAAACGATGCAAAATTAGGTCCATATTGGAAAAATTGGTGAAAATGATAATAAACCCCATCAAAAAGGTTAAATTAGGGTAAAAGACCTAATTTTCTAGCTTAAATAGATCAAAAGGGATCATTTTCCATTCATTTGTGCATTCACACTTCAGAAATTCTTGCAATTTGAGCTCTGACCCTTCGATGAAATGGTGCACCATGAGCTTCCCTGACATATTTCTAATCGAGTTCGTGAGTTCCAACGGCTTCCAGGTGTAGGACCACTAGTATGTGATTTGAAAGTTGATTTGAAATTTGAAATTTTGATGCATTTATTAGGCATTAGAATTTATAATTGGGGGGTATCACTATATAGCGATGCCCAAACTTCAATCGATGACACCCAAATGATATATAACGATGCATATGTTTGGGGTGACACTTTTCCAGATTTGAATTTAGGGTCCTAAATTTTAAATGGCAACACGTTTATGTTTGGCGATGCACTTGCCAAGTTGAAAGTTAGGGTTAGGTTAGGCCAAATTCTAAATCGTGATGCCATATTGTATGGCAATGCATTTTCCAATTTGAATTTTGAAATGCATTGGGCGTCGTTGTTTGGATTTTGAATATAGTGATGCATTTATGATTTCTGAGCTAGAAATTCCAAATAACTTCAAATTTTGATGATTTCTTGATGTTGTGGTCTTCATGGGTGCAAGAGAGTTTCCTACCATTGATGTCAAGAGAGCACAAGCCCATAATACTTCAAATTTTGGGTGATCTGTCAAAGTTGCGCTAGGAGCACCTGGGAGAGATCGAATTGTGGTATATCTCTTATGCACTTGTTGTGAGGACACATTTGGCCATGATGACAGCGTTGTGCGAGAGATGGCACAATGAGACTTGATGATGGGAGAGGCAGCAGTGACCTTGGAGGATGTGTGGTGGATATTGTGGTTGCCTATCCATGGTGATTGTGTGATCTATGATCCTGATGCCAGATTGGATGCCTACTTTGAGGTGATGGGGATGGACCATATTGCTTTGGTCACATCTTAGATTGATTTAGAGACATATACAGGGGTCACGTGTTGACATTCAAATTGATTGTCGCAGCCATCATTTCAGGTTTGGTGGCTCCAAACAGACGCGACCGATTCTTTAGTCTAGGTTGGGGCTTGGCTTGGCAGAGGATGCTTTATCAGAGGACTCTTTTTGCATGGGGGTTCCTCATGCTAGCCTACTTATACCATGATTTTCATGATTTTGTGTATTGCGACGAGAGAGCTATTGGTGTAGGGGTGACCCTCCTTCATATTTGGGCATGGGAGCACATTACAGTGCTTCATCCAATTGTACAGATGGAAGATGTGGAGCCAGATGATCCCATCATATGGAGATATCAAGGTGCCATCACACTTAGGCACACATGAAAGATTGAGCTCCCATACTAGTGACGAGTGAAAGATGATATGACTATGTTCCAGTGGTGGCCATGGCTTCAGATGTCGCCATGGTTTGATGATATTTAATAGTTATGCTTCACCATACAGACTCGTTATATGCAAGGTCAAGAGCATACCATGGTTGAGTGGTGCCTTCTGGATAGAGTGGCCAGACAGTTTGGCAATGTTGAGGACATGCCTGATGATGCTTACTGCAGAGCCATTTTTGCATGATTGACAAGAGAGGTTCCCACCTGGGGACTAACGATTCCAGCACCAGAGGTCATTGAGAGTTTCCGCCAGTTGGTTGCCCAACCTTGGGCATATGATCAGGTTCAGCGTATTGCGTAGACCACTCTAGCTTATGATGCATGGTTCGTCCCTTCGAGATGGCTCATAGATCCTATAGGTGCTCCTACCAAAGGGAGGTTGCAAGGCAAAGTAGTCAGGGGCAGAGGACAAAGCGGCTAGGATGGTCAGGATGGATAGGTTCTAGGGGCTCCTCCAGTGGGACAATAGCCTCCTCAGTATCCTCCAATAGTGCAACAATAGCCAATACCACCACCACCACCCCTAGATGCCAAAGATGCATAGATACAACAGTTGCAGTAGCAGGTGTAGGTTTTGACGAGTGAGTGGGACCAAGCTCACCAACAGATTTTGGTTTTGACAGTTGAGAAAGACCAAGCTTGGCAGCAGGTGGTTGTTGTAACAACTACGAGAGATGTAGTGTTGTAGAGAGTTCAGGCTATCACCGGGGAGAGGGATCAGGAGGTGGCTCAACATCAATAGATTAAGATCCTTATGACATCCACCCATGGTCGGATAGTTTCAGTGCGGTTGTATAGAGAGGCTATTATAGAGGTTGTGTATTACAGGAAACACTATCACAGGGATGTCCCACAGGCATTGAGACAACCTGATTTCTCACAGCAGAGCGATGCACGCCCTCCAGCAGAGGATCATCCTGAGTCGCAAGCTGGAGAGGGTAGAAGCCACTAGGGCTAGCTCTTTTGATGTATAGACACTTTTTGATTTTACCCCATTCTTTATACTGATATACATTCATGGGCTCCTTTTTATAGCCTCGTGGATATTGTACTTATGATCAATGTACATACACTGATCCAAATTTTGTACCATTACATATTTTTTTATATATATATGATACGAATACAGATGATTCATGCCATGATGTGTTGACTTTATTTCATGATGATGTATGGATGCACTTTATTTATGTCTATGTGATGTGCAATGATTATGCTATGGATGGATGAAATGATATGTTCCTTTTTATTATCTTTTCACGATATTACATGGATAAATGATTATGATATGCAGATGTTATGGATGTAAATGATGTGGACGCATTTCTTTTTGTATATTTTCTATGCATGTTTTAATGATAATGTATGCATATGGATGAATGAATGCAAATGCTTATGATATGCAACGATTTAAGATGCTTAGAATAACAAATCTATATTATTCATCACAACTTAAATGATAATGCATAATGTATGATGTGATATGCAAATGATTATGAGATGCATGTATGTTGATGGTTTGTGGATGCAGGGTGGATGCATTGATGATGTTTTTGTGTGTCATGATACCAGGTTAGCACAGAGAGAAGATAGAAGAATAAAGAATGAATAACTGTTGTTGATGATGATTGCTTTAAAAGATTCAACAAGTCCTTGATCCATCGATACTTTATTAGAGATGGTGATGAGACAATGCAAAATGCAGGATGTGATGCTCATAGTTTGGGATTGGGATTTTTCGTCATTCCTTATTGTTTGATATAACACATAGACACAATGCATCAAGGTATTGATAACCAAGATAACGTTGTATCTAGTGTAATGGACTTTGACTCGATAAGCATATAGGATAGTTTTGTTCACATCTTGACATACAAAAACATCATTGGAATGTAAGTTAGAAGCATAGAATATATTGGACCAAAGCATATGCAATAGTCAACAACATACTCCAAATGACCTTCCTACACACAACTAAGCAAGTATGCACCAAGATTATTTTACAAGAGTATCCACAAGCACAAAAAATGAAAGATAATGATCGATGCCCCATTGCTTTCTCTCTAAATCGTTTTAGATAGACATTTTCGAGAGGTCCTCGGAATGGGTCATTAAGATAAATCATAAGAAAAGATCAAAGACAAATAGTCAATGTTATCTATAGCTCCTTCCTAGTTTAAGTTTAGCTAAAGTGATACCTTATATTGATGTCCATCGTAGGAAGGATACATCCTAGGACATGTTGACTAGAGGGTTGTTTGATGTTGGGACGATGATGCTAAGATGAGCCATTGCTATAAACTTCACTGATGCATTTACCTATGATTTTGACTTTAGATTTTGACTTTTGGGTTTGCACTTTACGACTTGCTATACTTGTTTCGCCAAAGGGTGAAGGTGACGATCGTTTCTTATGGGTGAAAATTTATTGCAGGTGAAAGTGAGATGGGATGGATGGAATTTGTATTTTTCTAGAATATTTTAATGTTTTTGGTATTCTAAAAATGTTTTGAGGTTGTTTTTGGTCTTTTCAAAAGTTTATATGAATGTTTAGGATTTTTTGATTTTATGAGGTTGTTTAGGATTTTTTGAATATTTGAAGCTTTTTAGGTCTTTTTGAATGTTTTCTACTGTTTTTGTGTTTTCAATTTTCTGATTTTTTTTGTGTTTCTTGAATATTTGGATGTTTTTGGATTTTCCAAAATATTTGGATTTTTTTGGATTTTTTGAAATATTTGGATGTTTTGGGTTTTTTTGAGAGTTTTTGAAATGTTTAGGGGTTTTATGAGAATTATTTGGATGTTTTTTTAATTTTTGTGAGAGTTTCTAAGTTTCGACCAAGAACCTAACTTAAAATACCTATCCTAGGGGCCTCGGGGCTAATCATAGATTAGCCTTGCCTATGTTATACACACAGAGACCACGTAGTTCAACTGACTCGACTGATTTACAGGATCAATATATGAATAGATGAGAGACGACAACTAATTATAATGGACTGCTAAAGGACTGACCTAGGGTGTCTCGAGGGCACATCAGTGATGGCCTTGCCTACATTAAAGCTCAGAGACAATGTAGTTCAATAAGAGACATATTTTTTTGGATTTTTGATGTTTGACCTTTTTAGGGTTTTTGATGTTTTCTGGATGTTTTTGGATTTTTCCTTTACAATTTTCTGAATGTTTTTATATTTTCGTTGTACAGGATTTTGCAAATGTTTTTGGATTTTCTGGATAAGATTTTATGAATGTTTTTGGTGTTTTCTGATAAAATGTTCCATGACCTCAGGATATACAAGAACTCAATTGTGACGCATAACGAAATTCCCCCAATGTGATATGTTAGCCTACTTCGATAAAGGCAGGACAAACTGACCTTGGTAATATGCCAAGTAGTGCTAAAGAGTTCATGATACCTTACAGTGACAAGCCATGATAAGAAAATGGATGGGGGATGAATGGCGATGCAAAGAATGATAGGTCAAAAGAGCCAAATAATAGATGGAGATACCTTATTTATGCGAGGCACCTATTTGCCAGGTTTTCACCAAGGTACTTTCCAAAAGCGCCATCGAAGTGGTTTTCACTAGAGGACGATTTTTTTCTTTACTTTTTTCAATCCTTTTTCTCATTTTTTTGGATTTTGATTATTTTTTGATTTTTTTGTTTTTTCTGATTTACACCCTTCATGTTTAGGCATAAAAATTTTTGAGATGCAAGTTGTTGATTCGTTCCTGCAAGGGTTCACCTTCAAGGGTTGACAGTTGGTATGCTCCTGATTTGTAGGTTGTTGTGATGACAAAGGGACCCAATCAGTTAGGCTCAAACATTCCTTTGTTGTCTTGATTTTGAAGGTTCTTCTGATTTTGATTTAAGATGAGATCACCTATCTGGAATGATCGACATTTGATTTTCTTGTTATAGCTTTGTTTCAGTCGGTTTTGATACACTTGCAAGTGATTAAGGGTGTTAAGACGACGTTCATCTAGGAGTTCTAGCTCATTCAGTCGAGACACTTTGTACTCTTCCTCAATTATCAGATTCTTTAGTGATACTCGCAATTATGGGAGCTCAACCTCAATAGGAAAGATGGATTCTGATCCATAGACCATGGAGAAAGGGGTTGCTCCTGTAGGTGTGCAGATACTGGATTGATAAGCCCAAAGAGCGGGATTTAGCTATAGATGCCAGTCACAACCAACTTCATTAACTATTTTCTTTAGGATTTTCAGGATAGTTTTGTTTGTTGCTTCTGCTTGGCCATTTCCTTTTGGATAGTACGGTGTAGAGAATCGGTGTTGGATATTGAATCTTTGGCACAACTCTTTCACATCCTGATTTTTGAATGGGGTTCCATTGTCTGAGATGAGGGTTTATGGTAAACCATAACGATAAATTAGGTAATTCAGGATAAACTTGGCTATTTTCTTCCCCATTATTTAGGTCATAGGAATGGCTTCAACCCACTTAGTGAAGTACTCAATGGTGGTTATGATAAAGTTATGGTCATTAGATGAATTTGGAGTGATTTTTCCTATGAGGTCAAGTCCCCACTACGAAAAAGGCCATGGTGTCATCATTGTTTGCAATTCTTGAGTTGGAGCATGAATCAAATCCCCATGCTATTGACACTGGATGCATTTTCGCATGTACTGATGAGCTTCTTTTTCCATGGTTGGCCAATAGTACCCCGTCCTCAACAGTTTCTTAGCTAATGTCATACTGCTAGAATGAGACCCACATATGTCATTGTGCACTTCTATTAAGGAATTTAAGACTTCCTCTTGGTTAATACATCTTAGTAATGTCCCTTTGATGCTTCGACGATAAAGGGTATCACCTAGGATCATGAATTGGGACGCCTTTTTGACAAAGGTCTTTTTAAGGTTCAGGTGATGTTTGATGGAAGGGTTCCTCTATTAAGGTAAGTAAAAATGTCATGGTGCCAAGGGGATCTGGGACCAACAATGACACATGCGAATTCAGATTTAGGGATTTTGAAAGTCGGTATGAGAAGTTGTTCTACCAAGAATTCACATTGAAGAATGTTGTTCGGCATGTCTAGTAGTGATCCAATGGTTACCATGGCGTCTGCTACTCTATTGTTCATGTGAGGAATCTATTCAAAGATTATGTCTATAAAAATATCTTTGAGATTCTCCACCATCTTCTTATAAGGAGTGAGCTTGTCATCTTTGGTTTGATAATCATCATTAACTTGGTTGATAACCAGTTGTGAGTCTCCATAGACTTTCATCTATTGTATCTGCCACTAAACTACTATCCTAAGATTTGTTATCAAGGCTTCGTACTCAACAATGTTATTGGTACATTGGAATGATAGCCTGTAATACTTTGGGATGCAATCACCTTGGGGGGTGATGAAAATAATGCCAGCTCCTAATCCATGTTGGTTGACAATCCATAAAAGTACATCTTCCACTGAGTTGTTAGATTAATAAGGAACATTGATTCATCAAGGAACTTAGTTATTAAAGGGTTCTCATCGTAGATGGGTGCTTCTGCTAGCTAGTCTACAATCACTTTTCCTTTGATTTCCTTGTGCTCCACATACTCTATGTCAAACTCTATCAAGATCATTACCCATTTAGCCATTTTCCCCGTGAGGGTAGATTTGGATAACAAATATTTTAATGGATCAATCTTTGCGATGAGCTTGAATTGGTGTGACAACATGTAATGCTTGAACTTTTGTGAAGCGAAAACTATCACTAGGCATGTTTTCTCAATGGGTGAATAGTTCATCTCATAGCCTACCAAGGTTTTGTTGATGTAGTATATGGCTCTTTCTTTTTTGTTTTCATCATGTTGTGCTAAAAGAGATCCTAGTGTTTCTAATGTTGTTGAGATGTATAAGATTAGTGACTTGTTTGGTATTGGAGACATGAGCACTAGAGGTGTTAGTAGATAATCCTTGATCTACTAGATAGCTTTATCACATTTTCCATGTCCCATTTGTAGGTTATCCCTTTATGGAGAAGATGTGAAAAGGGGTGAGTCTTATCTGATAGTTGAGCTATGAACCTCTTGATGGACTACAACCTTCCTTGTAATCCTCTCACTTGTTTCAATGTCTGTGGTGGTTCCATGTATAGGATGAATTTTACTTTTACTAGATCAATTTATATCCCTCTTTGTGAAATGATGAAGCCAAGAAGTTTCCCTGATGTGACCCCGAACACACATTTTTTTGGATTCAATCGTACCTTGTATTCTTCAAGCCTGTTAAAGATAGGTCCTAAGACTTGTATGTGTTCACTTCTCTTCTTTGATTTTTCCAAAATATCATCCACATAATCTTCAACTATTTTTTGGATCATGTCGTGAAAGATAAGGGTCGTTGCTCTTTGATAGGTAGCTCCTACATTCTTCAATTGAAATGATATCACATTCCAGCAATAGGTTCCCCATGGACAAGTAAAGGAATTTTTATGTTGATCTTCTTTGGTGATTATGATTTTGTTGTAGCCTGAAAATCCATCCATGAGTGACAATATTCCATGCCCAATTGTTAAATCCATAATGAAATCAATGTTGGGAAGAGGGAAATCATCCTTCAGACATGCCTTGTTTAGATCTCTAAAATTAGTGCATATTCTAATGCCCCCAGTGGGTTTTGAGACTAGTACCAGGTTTGAAACCCACTTAGGATAATCTATCAGTCAAATGAATCCAACGTTAAGAATCTTTTGTAGTTCTAGTTTTACCAAGAGTGCTATCTAAGGGTACATCTTCCTTGATTTCTACTTGACTAGTTTTGCTTCAAGATAAACTACTAAGTGATGCACAACTACTTCTGGATCAAGGCCTGGCATATCTGTGTATGACCATGCAAAGTTATATTTTCTCTCTTTAAGGAATGTTGCAAGGTTCTTCTATTCTTCATCTAATAAGGATTCAACATAGAAGGTGATCTTAGGTTCTTCCTTTGTTCCTACATTGACTGGTGTAGCCTTTTCTACGAATACTGTTGAATTCTCTGGATGCATTGCACTAAGGGGGAGATTGAATCCCTCATCCTTGGGCACCTCAGAGAGGTTTTCACCATCGGATGTGTCCTTTGTTTTTACTATTTTGGGATCAGAGAGTGCCATGAGGTGGTTTTCACTCAAGGATTTGCATGTTAATTACATTTCATTTATTTTGTGACTGAAGGATTCAATCATCTCCCCATAGTATGCCCCTATATCAAGCTCTATTTCAAAGCCCGCTTTGTAATTTTTCCATCATAATTTGTCTCGGAGTCCCATGAATTATTAGATTGCTTCATTGTTTTTGAGTAAATCTAGAATTGGTGGTCCTTGTTGGTCCATTTCAATGAGTTGTGGGTATACCAGGTGTATTTCAGTTGGTTGGTTGTTTGAGACAAAGGATGTTATGGATATCATGAAGAGGGTGTTGTTCTCAAATAGGTCGGCAACGTCAAGAAGAAAATCATCTAAGGTAGTATCACATGATGTAGGTGACCAATAGGAAGCCTCAACTCGTTTAACAGAAATACCTTTGCTAATAAGTGTGACCTTGCTAGTAGTACAACCTAAGCCAAGATTTTTTAGTCATTTCTCAGGAATGATGGGTTCTAGTAAACCATTGGCATTCTATCCTAGCTTCTCATTCTTGTTATACCCCATGCTCTGCATTCACTGTAGACCTTTGTTGTCATCTTCCATAGGAAGAACAAGAATAGGTTGTTCATCTTGATATAGGATTTTAGAGATATCTTGCTCATGGATGTCTTCTTGATTCAAATCTCCCCATTTGGTGAAGGTAGTAGCTTCCATCTTGATTATTCTAGTTCTTTGGTGCTAGATGTTGGTTTCACATGAGTTTGAGGAGAAATAGGCAACTCTCCTAAGACAAAGGTGTCTTTCAATATTTTGTAGCTTCCACAACCGTCATCTTGGATTACTGCTTTGACATTGGGTATGATTTTCACAATTGGTACTTGGGATGCTGAGGTAGAGGCTAGAGATGATGGATCAAAAAATGAGCTTGTTGGTGTAGGTCCTTCATCATTTTTTGGTATTTGTGGGATCTTGTAAAATTTGGCCTCAAGACTCTTGCAGTAGTAGAGAGGCTCAGGATCTTCATGGATAGTGATTTCTCTACCCTCAAAAGGAAACTTCACACACTAATGATAGGTTGAGGCTATGAATTTCAAAGCATGGATCCATGGTCGACCAAGTAGAATTTTATAGGGAAGATCAAGTACTTGGCATGTAGTTTATACAATAAGAGGTCCCACATGGATAGGGAGTGCAATGATTCCTTGTGATACTCGTTCTTGATTGTCGTATGCTCTGATGGTGGTACTCTTTGTCTTCTCAATAGTATCTTTTGAATAGCCTAGATGCTTGATCAACTGTAGGGCACAAATGTTTAGACCAGAACCTCCATCTACCAAGACTCTCTTGACCTTGTTTTGATGAATGACAGCCTCAAGGTGTAAAGCATGGTTATGAGATGGTTGTGATGATAAATCTTGTTCGGATAAGGTGAGAAGATGGCTGGAAATATGCCCTACCATAGCTTGAAACTGATTGGTATCATTTTTCTTGGGAACAGATGACTTAGACAAGGATTTTTCTAGTATTTCTCTGTGTGCATGAGATAATTTTAGGAGTTCCAAAATTGATATTTGAGCGGGGGTTTGCTTAAGTTGATCTACAAGATTGTACTTAATAGGATTAGATGTAGGAAAAGTAGGTTGTGTCCTAGATTGAGCTGGGACAACTCCTTGAATGGTTATTTTGCCACATCGTGTGGTGAATCCACATTATGTACTAGCTCCTTTGATGGTGACAACAGTGATAACGCTATCATAGGAAGCAACTACATTGGAATAAGTATGTTGAACATTGGTGTAATCCTTAGCTTTTCCATTGTTGTTAGCTTTGTTATGATCAGGAATAGGGTTCTTGTATATCTTGAGATCCTGGTTTCCAGCTCGTACCTCAACATATATGGTATCGTTCTCTATGAGATCTTGGATAATATTATTGAGTTTCATGAAATTTTTTATTTTATGTCCTTTGATTTTATAAAAGTCACAGAGATCATGCTCATTGTACTAGGATGGCTTTTCTTGTGGTTCTTGGTAGTATTCAAAGTTAGGAAGTGTTATCAAATTCGACTCTACCAGTTTCTTCATGATTTTTTTGATGGTTTCTAATAACTGTGTGTACTTGCGTTTGGGATAGTTGTTCCTATTACCGGTTTTCCTTGGTTGCATGTTGGTGTTATTGATCTGATTGTTTTGAGGTAGTACCATTTGTTGCACAGGTGGTTTGATGTTAGAAACTTGATTTTTATTGGGTCTAGGAGCATTTAGTATGACCTTAGCATCTACTACACCGTCATTTGTTATGTTTTTGTTTTTGGCCCATACACCAAGTTTCTTATTTGAACTCGTTGAAGGACGGTTGTCTTTGTAAGCTTGAGTATTTCCTTGTGACATTAGGGCTCTTTCAATGTTAAGGGCTCTTGGAACAAGCTCATCATATAATGTGATGCATTGTATTTTCAAGCGGAATGATAGATTTGGATCAAGGTTGGCTATGATGATTCCCACTTGTTGTTCGTCAAGAAGAGGCCACTTGTTTTTACTAGCTCTTTGTCTCCATCGTTGTAAGAAATTTGTGAAGGTTTCTCCTAGATTTTGTTTGAGAGTATACAACTCTTCTAGACTAACATCCATGTTAAGATTGAAGGAGAAGTGATCGATGAATTTGTCAGTGATTTCTTGAAAAAAATTGATACCAAGAGGCAAATGAGAAAACCAATCCATAGCAGTACTTGTTAAAATTTGAGGGAAGAGGCGCATTAGATATGAATCATTGTAAGCCACTTCCATGCACATGACATTGAATTCTTTGATATGGTCCATAGGACTTCCTCTCCCTTTGTATTTTTCAAACTTGGGGATTTCAAAACTAGGAGGGAATGGTATCATTACTATGTTTCAATTAAATGGGTAAGGAAACAAGTTATGTTTATGTGGTTTCTTTGTCTTGCCTATATGAAGGTCCTGCATTTCTTATGAGAGTACTTTTAATTGTGATGCGAGATCATCTTGCCGATTGGGTGGAGGAACATATGGTGGGATGAGAGATGAGTTATATGGGGTGTATGGTGCGAGATTCTATGAAAGTAATGAATATGTTCCTGATGCGTTTGGATTGATGATGTTCATATGAGGAAAATAGGATCCTTGTTGCTATTGTTGGGCATATTGTTGAGCTAGTAAGGCTTGTTGTTGAGCTTGGTGTTGTTGTTGCACCACTAGGGCTTGTTGTTGGGCCTGTTGTTGTTGTTGTGATAATAAAGCTGCTTGTTGTGCTTGTTGTTGTTGTGTGTTTTGTTGTGCTGCTAAAGTTGCTTGTTGAGCTTGTTGGGAAATGGCCACTTGTTGCTGTTGTGCTAAGGTTTCTTGCTGATCTTGATGTTGTTGTTGTGCTAAGGTTGCTTGCTAAGCTTGATGTTTTTGTTGTGCTAAGGTTTCTTGTGCTTGTTGTTTTTGTTGTTGTTGTTGTTGTATGACTTGTTGGTAAGTTTTTTGTGCTTGTTGTAGAGCTAGGGCATGTGCTTGCAATGTGGGATCAGGTGGTTTTTCAGACATCTACGAAGGATTGGGTATATTGATGTTTTGAGTGGTTAGTGGATTGGTAGTGAAAGGTGGAGGATTCCCTTGGTTTAACATTCCTTGCAATATGCTAGAATGAGGTGGAGGAACATATGTTTGAGGTCCTAATTGATTTGGTATAGAAAAGGGAGCTATTGGAAAAGATGATGTCATTAAGTTTTTAAATGGAAATGACACACTAGGACCTTGAGTCCATTGATTGAAAATATTCCCTTGTCCTATGTTTGGAGGACTGCATTGTGCAAAAGATGTGAACAAAGGATTTGTGATCAAGGTACTCCCATAATTGATAGAACTTGTAACCAAGGGATTGCTTTCAGGTGGATTGATAGGATATGCTGTGGTAATGATAGATGGAATGGATGAACTCACCATAGGGTTGGATAAAGATGTCCCTAGTTGCATTGACGGTTGATTCAGTGATATGGTATTGGCATGCCCTTGTGTGCTGATATGAGATTTTTGGTTTGTATCGCTCTACATGATGGTAGGTACACTTGGGGTACTCATAGGTATGGATGAAGAAGGGTGTCCCCAAAATGTTGAAGTGGTGGTGGAATAGTGAAGTTCAAGCAAAGTGTGTATTTGCTTTGGACCTTTGAGAATGGGAGGAGAACCAAAGGTAGGTGTCCAAAAGGTGGTGGGAGGTGGAGGATTAGTTTCAAGAGTACCCACAAGTGTATTAATTTTGAATGGTAAAGTGTGACCAAAATATTTAGCAAGGCTGGTTGCAAGACTAGGTATGTAAGTTTGACTTAGCCCTTGTGATGGAGTTGTGAAATCCTATGTGAAACTTTGTGCTACAAATGTTGGGGATATAGGACCTACACTTTCAAAATATTGACGTTCTAAAAGTTCTTCTCTAGTGAGATCAAATGATTTGTTGGTAACGTCTTCAATTTCATATGGTCCTGAAGGAGATGATGGTTGTTGTGATGGTGTAAAATGACTTGTAGGATCAAATTCTAAAGGATTTGGATCACTTGAGATAAATGTGACTTTTTCCTTTTCCATGATTCTCTTGTGTTGTGATCTCATCTTTACCATAAATTTGGTGTTAGCTATGGGAGAGTTGTGTTGGGTTTTGTAATGTTTGAACTCTCTAGTTGACTCAAACCCAAGTAAAATGGGAACTCTAAGTCTTTTGGTAGCAATGATGATAATGTGGGATGAAAAGATGGGTAATGTGGGAAGTGATCTTTGCAAGTGTTTTGGGACAACACTTTTGACTTAAGTTTGTGATGTTGTGATGTTGGGATAAAGGTTGTTAATGAACTTAGAAATATTTAGGGTATACTAATGACCTTCAAGATGAACTAGTTCAAAGATGATAACTATCTCAACTAAGTGCATGGAAAAGGATACATTTCACATACAAAGTAGCTAAGGTAGCAAGTTGGTTTGATGTTTTAAGTCCCAAAGTGTTGGTGTAGTTGAAACTTTGCAAAGATGGATGAGGTGAAGGATGGAATGTGATGAAAGGGGTGAATGAAATGTTGGACCCAATGTTGAACTAAAGTGAACCTTTTTTTTTGAAAAAATCATGGTAGTGAGAATGATGTTAGACCTCTAAAATGTTCAAATCCTAAAGACTCAATGATTTTAAAAAATCTAGTGAATCTTCAAAAAGTTGAATGTCTTGGCTTGAAGAACGTGTATAGGTCAAGATTTCTTCTTATAGTGCATACATAAAATTTTATCAACAATTTTTTTTTGTTTTCGTAGAGTGCCTCAATGTGGTTGTTGATTGTTGATGCACTACAATGTCTAAGTTTATGGTGATGACCAGTTGACTTTCGTTTGGGGATCTTTATTTTGCATGAGATCATTTGGTAAAGTGAGCTTTTGTTTTGAAAGATCAAAGTAGTGAAAATGATGCTAGACCCCTAAAAATGTTCAAGTCCTAGAAAATGAGAGGAATTATGGGAATGTTCAAAGATGTTTTAGCTTGTGCATAAAATTTTCTCAACAAAGTGTAACGGTTGCGGTAAAAGATTGAAGCCCACTTTTGACCATACTCTGTTTTAAAATTCCTATGTCTAAAATTGCGGGTTGGAGAGTTTCATCTATGGAGTTTGACCTTTTGGTGAATCATTTAGAGGAGTTGAGTATCATGAAAAAGACCAGGATTTTGACTCCAAAAGAATGCATACAATTTTGGACTATACCTTGAAGCATGTCTATAAAAATTTTCTACCAATTTGTTTTTGTTTTTGTGAACTGCTCGAAGGTGTTTCTTAAGAGATTTTGGAGTGAGATGCCTAAGTCTAAAATGAGGTCTTGTAGACTTTGGCTTAGGAATCCCAATTTTTTGTGAGATCATGTGGGAATAGTTTATGTTTATGGAAAAAAGGAAGATATTTATTGCCACGCAGGTGGTGGTAATAGGGGCCTTCTAGCCTCAATATCAGCATATTCCTCTTCTTCATCTAAAATGGTTCTTGTGTTTCTCCACTGTGAGATTGTTTCCTTGTTTTCAAAAGTGAAGCTTCTCAAACTACTAATGAGATCTATTTGTTCACCATTTATGAATTCAAATTTTGGTTGAATTATAGCACCTAAAATATTAGGTTGTTCAATGGGAGCAATCGGTCTCCAAATAGTCATGTGGGGTTCATTTCTCAATTTATCTTTTCTTAAATGAATTTATTTTACCACAAACACTTATCTTTTGATTATGTTTTCAAACTAGATGGTTATGTCAAAAACATCATAACTTTCACAATGTCCATTTCATGAAAATCATGAGATTAAAGCCACAATTTCCTACGTTATCTTTGGTAAATATGGGTTTGAGATTAATGTCAAGATATTTAGAAATCGCTAAGGATAAATCCTTAGGACAAGTAGTAATATCGAGGTTAACTCAAGAAGTCCATATTTAAGCCAAAGTGTTTGAAATTTTAGATAGTGAATGTTTGTTTTTGGAACGTTTTGAAACCAAGCAAAGTGTTAAACTGACTCACAAGCATTACAACCCTAGGATGGAAATGGATATATTTTTTGTATTCCCACTTGGATTTCTCCAGTTGCGCTTATTCAAAGCGGATGATTAGAAGCTTGACCACACTGGCTCCCCTCCACAACACTCACTTCTATGGGTCATCCAAGCTTCAAGTTCTCATGAATCTCCCATGACAAACTTTTCATCTCCACTAAGAACCGCAAATATGTGGGAAGGCTTTAGAGGTCCGACCTCCTGACATCAACAAATATTAGGGATTTTTGGCTACTACACAAAGGTTCATAATAAGGGCATCCAATTTAGGGGGTGCAATGATAAACTCCTTGTGAGAGGTCTCCCAACCCTTAGAACAATGGTTTTACACATCATAAAAATACTAGGGGAGAGCTATCATGCACCGCTTCCCATTGATTATGATTTTCATTGAAACCACAAATTTATATAGCGGTTTGGAAGAGCTTGGCTTTAGCTCGTTACCGCTTGGGTCATTCCCTTGGGGTGAGTATTTTTTCCCACCAAGGCAGGCCCTCTAAAGGTGAAAAATAGTGAGTAATTACATCCGTAGTTTGCTCATCTTTGTTTGCATGCACAAAGAGAGAACAAACGCTATGCCTTTTCTCACACTAGCATGGTTGTTCAATTTTAAACCAAAATTTGAAGTGTGGAGGTGATTTTGCAATGTGACAGAGAATATTTCTATTTCTCAAGATCTCCAAATGGAATGAGAGAATTGCATACACATTCACTAGCAAATTCTAAAACCACCAAACAAAACAAACAATTGTCAATTTTATCCTTCAAAGCAATAATGAGTTAATTTTAAGCATCAATTGAAGGATGAGTGTTCCTTGTTCAATTTTAGGCCTAATTGAAAGATGTGATTTGAGGGTTCATTTTTATCCAACTTTGAATGTTCATTTTAAATCCAATTGAAAACTAGTGCATTGCCTAAAACTGAAAGCAATAAAGTATGAAATTGGGTTATAATTGCCCCAAAGTGTTGAACACTAGTTACAATTATAAAATGTTTAGATAGAAGAGAAGTTCTTCAATTTCACTCCATGCCTTAAAACCTGCAAAACCCTATTAGTCTAATAATGAAAACATAGTCAGACATCGTAGTGATCAGATAATCAAAAGAAATTAAGTTACATGTCAAAAAACAAATGTGAAGTTTCTTACCCTGGTTGAGCGTTGTTGCACACGATGGCGTTGCGATTTGAAATTTGAGTCACTCTAGTGAATTTGAGTGTTGCTCTGCAAAAAGGACAGTGAGCATGATTACGTCATTATTTTGATGGGTGTCATTGTAAATGAGTGTGATGCAATTTGAAATTTAAAAGCATCGATTTGTTGAGGGTGAGCATCGTCGTTTTCGTTCCACGATATTTAAAATTTAAATAAGTGTCACTATATTTAAATCAGCGTTGGCCAATTAAATGTGTCATATCAAATTTCTTAGGTGTTGCTATATGGCGACACTATTGAAATAGAGTCATTGTTTATGTTTTAAGCTTCACTGTAACTTGCAAAACAACAAAAACATGTATTTTGAGCTAAAAAATAACTAAATGATCGGTTTTCCCTCCTTCTAGAGCTAGAATGTTGATGTGAGGATATTGATTATGGGTTGAATTATGCTTGATCCATGAAGAATCGAAGCATAATGGAGCCACCAATACTCAAATCTCAACAAGATCAGTCAATCAAAATTGAAAGTAAACATTTTATCAAAAATCCTAACATGCTAAATTTATGAAAGCTTTAAAGAAAACATCTACTCTAATCTATTTAAATTTATCTTGTTGTGGAATTGGTGTCGCGTTGATGTGGACTGACAACCCTTTCCCAATCCCATGATAGTGAGCTTGTTTCAATCGATTCTATGGAAGAGAATCGATGAAACCATGGTGTTTGATGTATGAAAAACCTAAATTAAGCTAAAATGAACATGATGCAAGCTAAGTTACCATGATTTTATGCTATAAATGATCTAATTGTGCAATTTCTAAGCTAATCTAAGCTAATCTAAGTTAAAATGATATGAAAAGATGAAAACCCTAATTTATTTACAAACTAAGATGGATGCATGTAAACCATTAATGGATGCTCTAAGCTATTATGCAACTAAAACAAACTGAAAATAAGCTAAATGTGTACAAATTGAGAGTATGGATGTGAGTAAATTTAACATCATAAGTTTGCAATAAAGATGGGATCCATTTGTCTCCAAATAGTGATCTATTTATAGAAGAGCAAATGAGGAATGGATGTTAAGATCAAAAAGCTTAATCAACGATTTAGGATGAAGAAGATTAGAGGCGTGGGTCATGGATTCTCATCAACAGATGAGAATGCAAGATGAAGTTTAATCAAAGGTTCACAATTACCTCAAACAAACACACTTTTGACCTGCTCGCATAGGTCAAAGGTAACTTGCTAAAGAGGTTGAAGGGTTAACTTACTTTTGAAGCTAAGTGAGTTGATTGGAGAGAGAATATTCCATTTAGATGAGGAAAAAAGGTTAATTTACAAATTTAAACAATTTTTTAATTGTGCAAAAAGGATAAAGAATATTCCCTTTGATTAGAAGAAAATTAGTTTAACTGCTAATTAAACAAGGTTTAATTGCTAATTAAACAAGGTTTAATTTATGCAATTAGGGGATTAGAAGAATTAGGAGATATTTATTAAATTAGATGATTTAATAAATAAGGGAGGCGTGAAATTATATTTAATTAAACAACTTAGGGTTATTTAATTAAATAAGATGACTTAGGATATTAAATTAAATATTTTGATTTATTTAATTTAATGAGATGAAGTGTTAGTGTGAAAAGAGGTGAATTAACCCAATTTAATTAATTAGTCCAAATAGATGAAAATGATGAAATTAATTAATTAGCTAGGCTAATTGAATTAATTAAGTGAAAAGAGGATGGATAAAGAAGAAATAATGTTAATAAACTTGTTTCGAGTATATGACATCGATTAGGACATTTTTCAGTGTCTACATTAACAAAATTTTTGAGAGTCAGAGTATGCTACCATGACTTTTCTTGATCTTTTATTTTTTTGTCTTTTCCATGGATACTAGCATGGAAGCATTGATGGTCATGTTGAAGTCCAAGAGCTAATATTAAAAAATATCAATGAAAAATTAGAAAATGATGCAAAGTGTTGAAGAGAGCTCCAATTCAACAATTTATTGTTAGAATTAACACAATTTAGCACTTTGGATTTGATACAAAATTAATGGAATTGGTTGAGTGAAATCTAGAACATTCTATGGGAGTGGACACTAAAGTGAGTGCAATTTATAATGTATAAATTATAGAGGGTACACAATTTTTGACACTATAGTAGCTAGTTATCTTATATTATATCTTATTACTATATCAATATCTTCATTATTAGTTGCTACAACTACCACTATTATTTATGAATGATTTGATTAGTTTTTTTAGAAATAAATTCAAGCTCTCTCTACTCCTTATTCATATAATATTGGTTTTGAAACTTGCCACAATGGAAAGGGCATAACACGGATGAAAGCCTAATGCACAAGCGGCTAGGACTTAAGATTTTTTTGCAATATTAGATTGATTCCCAATATTAGCTCTGGTTAAAAACATGTGTCTCTTGTAGGAAAAAAAAATAATAATTCATTTATCTTTATGGTCAAGCCATATAAATGGATAAAAAGGAGGAGACTAGAGTAATTACACTTCAACATGACCAACAAGGGTTACAATTGCATAAAGACAAAACATACACAATATAATATATACAAGGAAAAATCATAACTTACAAGAAGTAATTCTTAAACCATAATTTCATGAGCCAACATGTCCATGAAATATTTAGCTAAAATTTTGAGGTAGCATGCACTATGACTATACTCCTCAAAAAATGTATATGGCCATGCCACAAGCCTTATTTTTTCCTTGACCAAGAATTTAAGTGGTAGATCAATATGATATTTCCATATTAAACCTTTAGGATTCTCAACTTCTTAAACACTTTCTAGTTGCATAGAATATTCAATATATTTGGTCTCTTGAGAGCTTCAATATTAGGTTGAAAATGATTAGAGACCATCTTCAATTTAGGATTAAGTGCTTTAATAGTGGAAGCATTAGTTGTAACACTTTTTAACCCATCATTTCCTAAGAAGATTAGGTCACTATCTTTGAAATCTCCTTGAAGAGACTTATTTTTAAATAGATCATTTTTTCCTCATGTGATAAGATTTTACCATGTGCATCTATTCCATCATAATTTGCTTTTGTTAGCTTTAATACTATTTGAGGGATATATTTTATTTTTCTTCTTTATCCTTGTGCATCAACATATGTGCTAGTAACCCTAATATGATTGACACCTTCACTTGTATTCATGAATTGATTCAAATAATTTCTTACCAATATATTCCTTATAATTCATCTTATAAATCTATGGTGCATGCCTACATTTATCATCTTGTAAATATTTTTTTATAAGTGCAATAGGTTGTTTATGCCCATCCTTGTCCTCATACAGAAAAATAATCAACACTATAGAGTAAAACAAAGGGGAGCAGTTGGAAAATCTCAAAATAATCTAGACTTACCAATATTGATGCTTCTTGAAGAGTTTCCTTTATTTCCACATATGATTCAATTGGAGACTCACTCCATGTGACTAATTCAAAATTCATATTCTCAACATGAGTAGGGAAATGAGATAATCAACTATTTCTTGATCTAGTTCATTATGATATTTCAAGATAAAGTTAGGACCAATATATAAGGATGACACTTCATTTGTAGTATTGTATTTATCATAGAAACAAGGTGTTGGATCAGTTAATGAAATTATGATTAAACACTTCTCTATAATAAACTATACCAACTACATAGTGTATCCCAATACTTGTGTCATAATATACCTATGTGCTAGTTTGGACATGCAAGGTTTAACACCATATTCAATAGATGGTCTTCCATATAAGCATCTGAGAATGGGTTTATGATAACCCCTTATGTTGTTATACATTCAGACATGGAAATTGGAATAAACACACAAACAAAACTAAAAAGATGTATAAATTGATGTATTTTTAGTGTGTTGTAGATGATGGGGAGAGAAATACAGTCATAGCCTAGTGCCTTTATCCATTTTGAAATAGAGTTTTGAATTTGATCAAACATGTAACAAATGAAACCAAGGTAATGCCTTAACCAACAAACTGCAAAAGACTATACCTTTCAAAATGCACATGCAAGGTAGACTCTACACATACATTCAAAGAAACGATAAATGGTTGAGAAATATTAATTGAGTATACTTATTAATCCATGAATATACCCATACATTTATCTTATTATGCTAAAAAGATACCTTACAAAATCTTTGCAAAGATTTTAAAACTTCTAGTCAACTGAAAAACTAAAAAAATACATACCATACACAAGGAGACACACAATTGAGGTTGATTTTTCCTTTAATAATTTTATCTTCAAGATTTACAAGATGCTATTACATATTTTGGATAAATCCATATCATTACAATACAAAAATCAGACTACCTAGAAAATAGAAAATGAAACCCTAAGGCTTCCTCTATATATCTCTCTTTTATTTGTTATGTAATTGCTCCTTCTGCTTCTAAGTATTGTTCTTCGATATCTTATGTATATATCTTCAATTTTTTGACCAAGATAGATATACCCACTGTCAAATGGTGTGTGGAATGTCACAAGGCCATACCACACAAAAAACTCTAATTGCAAGTATAACCAACACCTAGGAAACATGTGTCTACTATAAATTGACTTGGCCTCATAGAGGCACAAGTAAAAAACATTCTTATAATGGTGACCATATCTACACATTGATGATTTATGGGTTTGAGTGTGAAATTGAGTGAACTCGACCATGAAATCATGCCCTAGAGGTGCTTCTCTAGCAAAATAAAGTTTACAAATAATAAATGGAGACATGGACATGGTCACTCCTCAATCCATGCCAAAATACATTTAAGACCCTTTTTTAGCTTCCTTGGATCTATATTTGGTGGTTGTAGGTGATGGTTGAGTATTAATGACACTTCCTCATCAAAATCATGCCTTCTAGAGTCTATCAAGGATGATCCCGTAAAGCTAGTTTACAATTTTTGGGAGATTCTGATTTTTGTTGAAATCACATATTTTTAGAAAATATAATGATTTAAGCCTTAAAAAGTTCCATTTAAAGCATTCCAATCAAATAGGTTTTGATCAAACTGCCTTATATCAAACCCCCTTGGATAGAACCCCGCTAGTTTTAAACCATACCTATAATAGAGTCTCCTTTACACCTATCAGAATGCTGATAAAAAACCACTTTTGATTTACCTTTTGGGGGGTCAAATGAATTCATTTAATTTTTATTTTTTTAAGTATGTAGTCCTTATTATAAGCTTCCCAAAAAGTATAATTGTAAATAAGTTTAATTTTGTTATTATATTTATTTTTTATTTCTTATGAATGTAGGTTTTTCACTGAAAACCAAGCTCTTTGTTCTGCACATGTGGAAAAATAAAAGAGTATCAAAAAAAAAATGATTATACTAGATATTGAAGTCCTTGATCCAACAAAAAAAAATTGAATTTCGATACATACAAAAAAAGTTGTGTTATATAGTTCGCCTATGTCTGAATTGTAATTGGTTTGACTTTGAAACTTGATTAAGGAAAAAAATTAATAAAACACTATGAAACCAATTGAAGCACTAGATATCATAGTTACAAATCTAAATTAAAAAAAATAGAATTTTATCCTTCATGGAAAAAAAGTTGTGTTATACGATGAGTGTCACTCCTTAAAAATAGTGTTTACTAAAAAAATTAGTTTTTGAAGGAGATGGGAAAAGAAGTGCAATCTGATTCCAAATTTTTTTTAAAATATATTTTTTGAATCTACATACAAAATTTTTCAAATCACTAGTTTGCATCATCTTCAAATTCCTCACGGTTTAGCCGCTATAAGTTCCTGAAAGTGAAGATTTAGTTAGAAAAAATCAATTCAGTGTCCAGTTTGCCCAAAAATTGTAAACCAATATTGTGGGGTCACCCTCAATGGAGTATCGAGCTTGGGCCTATGATCATGCCAAAGAGAAAAGGAATTAAATCATGCACAACCTTGAAGAGTCTTGTCTATTTGATATTAGGCCTTGGGCATCCCTCATCTTGCATGCCAATGAGGAAGAGGGGGAAGAGAAATTATGAAATGCTGAAAGGAAAAAGAAAAAGACCAACCAAGAAGTTGGGAGATAGGAGGAAGCTTGTTTATGTACCAAGTTAAGGGAAAGGTTGAAGGTTTGACCCCCAAAATATTTAGTAAAATTCTTGAAAAGGGGGGAGAATGGAAGTGGCAGGGATCAAGGATCAGTGATACCTCTTGAAAAATGACAAAAAGGTAGAAGGGAAGTGAAAAAACTATACTCTAAAAATAAGGTAAACTTCAAGGAATCAAGAATTGATGGAAAGTAGGAATGAAAGTGAAATCTAAAAATTATAATGAAATAAATTAGAATCATTTGGAATGAGAAAAGGGAAACATTCGAGGATTGAGAGTTGGGAAGGATTCATACCACATGCCAAGGTGGTATCGAGGGAAGAATATTTTTTAAAATCTGACAAGTTGAAAACTTTGGTACTTTATGAAGGGAAAGCTTCGTGCTTCAAGGAGGTGAAGGGAAACATGCAAAAAAGAGATGAAGGTAGGGAATACGTCAACATCTTAAAATTACAATGAGGGGAACACTTAGGCATTTTAGGCCTCAAATTTCAAGGATTGGGGAGATTTCATGAAGGGTAATAGGAACTTTTTCAAATTTTCCCATGGTTTCAAGAACCATGGGAAGCTCTGACACTTCATCTTTTCCCTTATTATCTTCCCCAACATTATCCTTTTATTTCTTGGCTCCTTTTATTTTTATATTTCTCTTGGCAGAGGAAACACTAGGAACAAGAACCTTGTTGGATGTTCCTATGGTTCTGGGAACCATAGGAAACTCTGAAAAATACTTAGCACTTTTTCTTAGCTTATTTTCTCTACTTCTACCTTAATGAATCCCCCTCTATTGCTTCATCTTTGGCCCAATCCTACTACGAATCAAGAACTTCATTAAAGTTTCCCATGGTTTCAATAACCATGGGAAAATTTTACTCTTCTTTGCACCTTCGTTGCTTCATTGAGCCTTTATTCTTCCCTTATTAGGGTTTCACCTAGAACCATGAATTATCAGAGGTTTCGATGGTTCCAAGAACCAATGAAATATTTGAATTCTTCCAAAATTAGCCATTTTACTCTAAACTTAACCAAATTGAAAATGCAAGCACCATTTTAGCCCATCCTTCCCTTTATCAATGATTTTGACCTTATTAGGAATTATTAACACCTTTACTAGGAACAAGAACTGTTGGAGGTTCACAAGGTTTCTAGAACACTTGAAACCTCTTATTTGATTTTCAACAAGGTAAAAGCTCCAATTTGCAATAAATTCCCAATTTCTTTCCTAATTTCTTTCAAAGTTGAAATGGAGATACCCTTATGGGAATTTTATATGGTGGGAATCTCGAATAACCCCCATACTTAGTCAATTTTTGGATTTTCAATTTGGATAATTAGGCCTAAAGAAAAAATGGACACAATGACAAAAAACACATCCTAAACATAACAAACCCATGCAAACTATCTCAAGTTGGTTATAAATGATGTCAAATTAAATGGGTGCAAACAAAAAGCAAAGAGCAAACCAAAATTGCAAAACAAGGAGAATGAGACACTAAAACATGAGGTGACAATAGATTCAATGGGAAACAACCTTCCAATGGCTCAAGGAAATATACAAGAATATCTTGCCGGTAAATAATTAAAAGATGATGCTAATTTTGGGTGTAGTACCAAATCTTCATGTCTTGAGGATAAAACATGGTTTGAAAGGTGGGGTGATGTTAGTAGGTAAAAAAGCAAGGTGATAGTGACATGTACAAACCACCACATATAACCATAAGATAAATTTGGACCTCTAAGTAAACTCCCATAGTAGTTAGGAGGAATAAGAATCATAAGGGACACATCCCTATTGTAATAACAAACACATAATAGAAAAGTAGAAAGAAGAGGGGGAGATAGGAGATAAGGAGATTGAGAACAAGTAAGAAAAAAGGGAAAAGATATAATATGTCAAGGACTAAGCATTGAATAATGTGATATATCAAGACTAATAAATGAATATATATCAAAGATTGGATTAATATTTAATGAGTTATATATCATAAATAAATTATGTTTTGTTATTTATAACTCTCTTACCTTACTACAATTTGAAATAAGTTATTACAAAACATTTATTCTTATATTGTAAGTATTGGGGTATTATTACAACTTGTAGAATGTTAGGACTTAGAAATTCAATCTATGAATCTATTTTCCTTCCCAACACATTTTCTAGCCAATTTCCTACTCCTTGGGTATCCTTAATGTGGTGGTTGTATCCTTGGATACCCTTGATCTATGCAAGATCCAAGTCATCCATTCTAGGTGAAATTCATAACCGACCATAGATTTGAAAGGGTTCCAAGGATTTCAAAAGGTATGTTCTTGGAGGATTCATTAAGCTTTCTACCATAGAAACCCTAACTGAAAACCTTGTTTTGAGAACTTATGTTTGAAGCCAAGATTTGAGGACAAAAACTCTTTGGTTTTCTTGAGATCGGAGGACAAAAACCCTTTGATCTCATGAGTCAAAGGATGAAAATCCTTTCACCCAAAAGGGTAAATCTCATGCAAAGTCATGGAGATATTTCATGGTATCAGATCTTCAGTTATATCAAGCATATTCGATTTGTAGAGAGTCATGGGTGTGAGAGTCACATTTATGGCTTGTTATTGCTATTGGAGCAACATAGTTTAAGGAATCCTATACCTATTTATTATAACTCAAAATGCATGAAATTTATACTATGGTTGTTATTGTGGGTTTGAGTATAATCATTTACAATAACTTTGTATTTTCTAATGTGTAGTATTTTGTAAATAGACCCATGTAGTGAATAAATGTTTGTGATTTATTTTTCATCTTTGTGGGTAATATTTTGATTTGGGTAATTTGTGTTAAGACATTAATTGCGTTTGTAATTTGGGTTTAGTAGAGTTTAAATAAATAAAAAATCATTGCCTCTATTATATTTGTGGACCCAACTTGCAATACTAGGGTTTTCTAAATTATTTATGTGAATGTAATAAGAAACTTCTAGTTTTGCTAGATCCAGACACAATAGATTAAGGTTTGTTAGTTTAGTGTTAAATAATGAAGTACGGAGCATAATACTAAGTCGTTAGGGCTATTTTGTAAATATTAATATAATCTAGGGTTTCTAAAGTTATAATTTTAAATCTTTAACCCAACATGTGTTTGTCTAATATAAAGTTAATTTTCTAGAGATTTTAATTAAATATTTCAAATAATTTTTTTCCCAAGATATTACAAAGGTATTTCCCAAATTAAAACCTACATATTATTCTATTTCATTACAAAAAGTGTTGATGGTTGTGTGGTAATATTACTAGTTTCTTTCCATAATAAAGTAAAAGTATAGATGGAGTTATAAATATGAATGCCTACATACTAAGGAATGCACACTTACAAAATATAATAAGAATAAATTTTCTTTTTTGCATATCTACAAACACAATTACAAACATTTTTATTGAAGACAATATATAAGCACAACATAATAGAAAACATGAAATTTAAAACTTGATTTTGAAGAAAATAAGTGCATAAAGAGATAATCAAGAAGAATGGAAATATGCACGTCTATAATTTGTCTGACTTCTAGAGATATTACAATCTAAGGTTAAAAGATTACATGTAACAAAAAAAAAATTGTTACACATTGAATTTAATCATGACTATCTAACATGTACCAAAAAGATATTGTGAAATCACATGTATCTTTTAGCAACTTATAGGTAGAATAAGACACCTAAAAATTAAACCTTGAATTCTCAAAAGTCACAATAGTCAACAATAACTACATTTCCAACCCCAAAAAATGGTTTTACAATGAGCACTGAGTTTCTTATTAAACTAGTTTAAAAAAAAACAATCTTACCAATTAAAACTATTGTTCTTACCATTAGACTATTTGAAATGATAAAAATGTTAGGTCTTTATTATTTTTATAAAAAAATTGTCACAATTGTAGGACAAAGTACCTTGAATGTTGTTTTTTAAATAATAATAAGAAACACTACATAAGATACTAAACCCTTATTTAGAAAGTAACATATATGGTATAAGAATATAGTAATAATTTAGATGAATATGGCGGAAACTCGTTACTTAATGAGTATGGGTGTGAGTGGGAAGAGATAGGAGCTAAATTGAATGTTGACTTGATCCAAACAACATCCATAGAGTTGCACAACGTTTATAGTTAGGTTATAACAAAAATATTTAGAAGGGAAAACCAATTAAATGAGTTCACAAGCCCATTCAATTTATGAGGAGTTGTTATATCAACATCTTGTATCCCAAGTTGAGAACATTTAGAGTACAATACCATTACCCTTAAAGTAGACTAGTCTCATAGAAGGATACTTTTCACTTGATTGGGAGGATATGTATAATCATCAAAAGAAGTGTGGAATATTTAAAAGAATATGAAAAACCCAAGGACACTTGAGTCATTGAGGATCTTCAAAGAAATGACTTTTATTGTATTAGGATTAAACATAATACAATTATAGTATGAGTATAGCTATAAATCTTCTACAACAATTTTAATTGTATATTTATTTTTATAAAAAGATGGATCTCTACAATCCATACAAAAAATTTATAAAGAAAGTTAAAAATCAAAGAAGAAAATGTTAGAAAAATACATAAGTGAAAGTTAATTTTTTTATAAAATTCATACTTATTGCAACATTTGAGGAGAGAAAGTACAACACATGTGATATTTCATAAGTTAAGAAAGCAAATAACTCAAAGAAATGTTTTAGAAAAACTTGGCATTATTCACTCTAATATCTAAAAGAAATCTAAAAATCCTTTTAATAAGACAAGCTATCCAATTTTCTTAAAGCAACAATTCCTACAAGAACACACAATGAAAATATCGTACCACTAATATAAATTATAGATTTTATCTAATTGAAAAATAAGGTACAAGGTAAGAAATATCCTTTAACAACCTTATATTTATTCTAGACATCTTTGGCATTAAAAGGAGAGGAAAATTTGGTCATATCTTGTAATTAAGAATTAAAATTAAAACAACACATCAATGATTATGAATCATCCCTTTAATTACAAGTGTGAATTAGTCCTAATTGTTTTCATCGAAGAAATATTTTCTTAAATACCTTATAATAGGTTAAAGATCAACTTCATTGGCTAATTTATCTATTTTGTCTACTTTGCTTTAAAACCATTCTAAAAGTGGTGAGAAGCTTCAATATACTAATGTAGACACCTAAAATAGTCTCTAGGACTATTCATCACCTAATCCCTAATCGATAAATTTCATCACCTAAACCTACATCCTAGATCATCTGGCCTAATTAACCTAGGACATATATCTTTCACCTAAAGTCCATAATTAACTATCATTTTCTCATCTCATCATAATAAATAAATAATTAATTGCATATTCTACCTATTATCCACCTCACCCATGTGGCTAAAGTAATTAAATAATACTATTATTTAATTAATTCATTATCCTCTCAACACTTTCCAAAAATAATGGGGACCTAAGAACACTTGTCCTTGTGCTCCCATTATTCTCTCAACACATCCCAAACTTATAGCCCTTTTCAAATGCACATGTCCCTAATTTCCATCATCCTCACAACTACTTACTAAATTTGGTAAGTTAATCCTAACCATGCATATTCTAATTACCTGTATCTCCACCCTTCATCCTCTCCGAGATCCTAAGGAATTCCTCTCAACTATTCTCCACTCTTCATCTCACAATCGGATATTGGCTATCCATTCCCTCACTAATTGATTTTGTAATTTTTTAAGTGGGTTTTAGGTCTTATTTCATATGTGCATTTGGGGAAAAGCAAACTACACCGCTTGCGTCCGGAGCAGTCAAGAAATGAATTTTGATATATAACACTCAATATTTTGCTTACTAAAAAAAATTTAATGTTTTGCAGGCACTGAAAAGTACACTATACAAATTTGTGTGTGTTTGTATGCATGTCATTCCATCCATAATGTACAGACAACATAGTGTGTAGAGAAGAAAATGTCGAGCAGTAAGTATACATAGAGGCGATCGAGTTAGAAGCACTATAAAGTTTGTGTATAAGTCTAAATTTTATATGTTTAATATGAATTATGGGATCCGTAGATCTGATTAAAATGTACACAGTATGTTCTTTTTAATATATACACAGTTTCTCTTAGCATATATCCATCTGAGGGATATCTGCATATAGGGTTTTCATGCCTCTAAAATCCATCATTAAAATATTTTTGGTAACATGTTTTGTGTTCATAGGGTTTGGAGGTGACGTCGTTAATATTTAGAAGATTTAACTTGCATAATGGATAACAAGTTTCTTTGGCATAGATGGGTTCTTATGAACCACTACTCATGAAATATGGGTCAATGAGTTTGACTCGTAAAACTACACGGTTGAATCTTGATAGCAATATCACAATTTGACACGATGTAGAAAATACCTCTCACTTATCAATTGATGAGATAAAGGGGCTCTATAATGAATGGTTCAGAAGGCATGACATTTGCTAAATGTTTTGCAAATGGGGTTGCAAGCTAAGTGAGCTTAACCTTGCGAAAAAATTTGTGGTTAAGTGCACTTGAGCTAGAGTAGTACTGGGATGGGTGGCCTCCCAGGAAAGCTCAATGCTTCACCTCTGTGAGCATCACGTAGATGCAATGAGTGCTAATTGGACCATTCACTATCATGAGATATGGGTTCCTATGAACCACTACTCACTACTCATGAAACATGGGTCAATGAGTTTGACTCATAAAACTACACGGTTGAATCCTGATAGCAATATCACAATTTGACACACTGTGGTCAATTGATGAGCTAAATGGGCTCTATAATTAATGGTTTCATAAGGCACAACACTTGTTGAAGGTTTTGCAAATGGGGTTACAAGCTAAGTGGGCTTAACCTTGGGAAAAACTTTGTGGTTAAGCACACTTGAGCTGGAGTAGTATAGGGATGGGTGACCTCCCAGGAAAGCCCAGTGCTTCACCTATGTGAGCATCACCTAGATGCAATGAGTGCTAAGTGGACCATTAACTATCATGAGAGATGGGTTCCTATGAACCACTACTCATGAAACATGGGTTAATGAGTTTGACTCATAAAACTACACGGTTGAATCCTGATAGCAATATCACAATTTGACATGCTGCAGAAAATACCTCCTACTTATCAATTGATGAGATAAAGAGGCTCTATAATGAAGGGTTCATGTAAGGCACAACACTTGTTGAAGGATTTTATAATGGAGTTGCAAGCTAAGTGGGCTTAACCTTGGGGAAAACTATGTGGTTAAGCACACTTGAGTTGGAGTAGTACTGGGATGGGTGTTGGGAAAGCCCAGTGCTTCACCTCTATGAGCATCACCTAGATACAATGAGTGCTTAGTGGACCATTCACTATCATGAGAGCTCGGTTACTATGAACCACTACTCATAAAACATGGGTCAACGAGTTTGACTCATAAAACTAATGCAGGAGCATCCAGGGTGTAAGCAATATTGCATCACCCAAAAAAATGTTGTTTCTTTTTAATAAGGACTAAATTTAGAGGGTTACTATTTTTAGTAAGTTTGCATTTATGCACAGTTGGGCACAAAATATTACACAAACCTCCAAAATGGTAAATTGAAGCCAATGACAAAGAAATCACTTCAATATCTTTTGTAATTTGAGAGATTAAAATTTCAATTTCTGAAAAATCTTGTTAAAGTATTTGAAGTCAATTTTGAAGCACCTAGAGGCTCTGGATGGACCTAAAAATTGGCAAAAAATCCATGTTTCAAGGGAATGGTAGATGTGTACAAATTCTAGAGCCATCAACAAGATCACCATCAAGTATAGATTTACCTTGCCAAGGATGGATGACATCATGGATTGTTTAAGTGGAGCTGAGTACTTCACGAAGATAAATCTGAAGAGTGGTTATCACTAGATATGGATTAGAGAAGGAGATGAGTGGAAGATAGCCTTCAAGACCAAAGAGGGTTTGTATGAGTGGTTAGTCATTCCTTTTGGGCTAACCAATGCACTGAGCACATTCATGCAACTCATGAATGAGGTAATGAAGGGACATATAGAAGACCTGAGGGTAATGCACGAGTTGCACATGTAGATGAAGATGTTGAGTCTTCCCACTCTGAAGGCGTTGAAAGAGGAGAGGCCCTTGTTTTCAGAAGAGCCTTGTTGAATGAGAAGGAACCATATCAAAGAAAGAATCTATTCCACACTCGATATAAGTGTGAAGGTAAAGTTTGTAATGTTATCATTGATGGAGGTAGCACTTATAATCTTGTTTCAGAGGAAATGGTTACTAAGTTACAACTGGAGAGGAGAAGGCATCCAAATCCATATTAGATCGCTTGGTTGCAAAAGGACCATAAAGCTTTAGTCAATAAGAAATGTTTGGTAAAGTTTAAGATTGGTAACTATCAAGATGAGGTTTTGTGTGATATTATACCTATGGATGTTTGTCACATGTTGTTGGGCAGACTATGACAGTTTGATCGACGATTGGTGCATGATGGACATGCTAACACCTATTCCTTGACAAAGGATGGCATTCGTCATAAGTTGAAACCCCTGAAGGAGGAAGAAGAAAAGGTATGTAGTAATGCAAGGATTTGTTTGGTTGATGGAAGAAAGTTCCTAGAAGGTATGAGACATGAGCATATGTATTTTTCATTGATCCCTATAGTTGATAAAAAAGATACTAATGAGGCACCTATAGAGGTTTCAGATTTGTTGAATGAGTTTCAGGACATTGTTTTTGATAATGTGCTTGAAGTTTTTCCTCCAGTAAGGAAGATTATCCAGCAGATGGACCTAATTCCTAGAGCCAATTCTCCAAATAAGGAATCTCATCATATTACTCCAACAAAGAGTGAAGAGTTGAATAGACAAGTGCAAGAGTTATTGCGAAAGGGATTGATCAAAGAGAGTTTGAGTCTGTGTGTAGTACTTGCAATACTAGCACCAAAGAAGGATGGAGAATGGCGGATGTGTACAGATTCTAGAGCCATCAACAAGATCACCATCAAGTATATATTTCCCTTGCCAATGATGGATGACATCAAGGATTGTTTGAGTGGAGTTGAGTACTTCATGAAGATAGATTTGAAGAGTGGTTATCACCAGATATGGGTTAGAAAAGGAGATGAGTGGAAGATGACCTTCAAGATCAAAGAGGGTTTGTACGAGTGGATGGTCATGCCTTATTGGCTAACCAATGCACCGAGCACATTCATGCGGCTCATGAACAAGGTATTGAAAGAATTTTTGGGTAAATTTGTCATTTTTTATTTGGATGGCATTTTAATTTTTAGTAAGACATTGGAGGAGCATTTGATGCATACCATATTTTTTTTTGAGAAGCATAGAGAGAAGTTGTTGATCAATTTGAAGAAGTACAGTTTTGTGAAGAGAGAGTTAGTGTACCTGGATTTTGTTATCTCAATAGAGGGTCTTAGGATGGATTCAGAGAAGGTGAAAGCTATTATTGAATGGCCTACACCAAGGAGTGCTATAGAGGTGAGTTCTTTCCATGGTTTGAAAAGTTTTTATATAAAGTTTATCAAAAGGTTTCAGTAGTATTTTTGCACCTCTAACTAAAACAATGAGAGGGGATAGAAAAGAGTTTAAGTGGACTACATGAGTAGTAAAAAGGTTTGATACATTGAAGAAGAAAGTTATAGAGCAACATGTTTTGGCACTTCCAGATTTCAATAAGGTATTTCCAGTAGATTGTGATGCTAGTGGCAATACCATTAGAGTCATTTTGAGTCAAGAAGGTAAACCCGTTGCCTATTTTAGTGAAAAATTGAATGATGCAAAGAAGTATTCTATTTATGATTAGGAGTTTTATTCTATAGTTTAGGCTTTGAAGAAATGGAGACACTATTTGTTGCCAAAAGAGCATTTTATTTACTGACCATCAAGCTCTACAATATTTGAATAGTCAAGGGAAGTTGAATCAAAGACATTTGAAATGGGTTGAATTTTTGCAAATTTATACATTTGTTTTGAAACATAGGAGTGGAAGATCTAAATGAGTTGCAGATGCCTTAAGTAGGAGGAAAAATTTGTTAAGAGAAATGCAAATTGATGTTGTTGGGTTCAATGAACTTAAGAGCTTATATCTTGATGATCTTAATTTTGCATAGGCTTGGAGAGCTTGCAAAGATCCTATCACTTTGGATAGGATGAGATGGTTGGATTTTACAATCCAAGATGGTATGTTGTTTCGAGGGAATCAGTTGTGCATTCTAAGGAGTTCTATGAGAGAGAACCTAATCAAGGAGAAACACAGTGGAGGATTAGCTGGACACTTTGGTTGTGATAAGTCCATTGCTATTGTTGGTGAGCAATACTATTGGTTGTAGTTGCAACATGATGTGAAGAAGTTTGTATAGAGTTGTAGAGTATGTCAAATGGCAAAAGGAACAAGTCAAAATATTGGATTGTATCAGCCACTATCTATATTTGAGAGGCCATGAGAGGACATTAGCATGGATTTTATTCTTGGTTTTTTTAGGATACGGAGAGGGCATGATTCCATATTTGTGGTGGTGGATAGATTTTCAAAGATGGAACACTTCATTTTTTTTCATAAGACCAGTGATTTTGTTCATGTTGTAGAGTTATTTTTCAGAGAGGTGGTAAGACTACATGGTCTACCCAAGAGCATAGTTTTAGATCAAGATACCAAGTTTGTTGGTATTTCTGGAGGACCTTATGGAATAAGTTGAAGACTTATTTGAAGTTTAGTTCTACACATCATCCACAAATTGATGAACAAATAGAGGTGGTGAATAGGAGTTTGGGTAACCTACTAAGATGCTTAATAGGAGACAAACCCAAGGGATGGGATTTGATTTTACCATAGGTAGAATTTTCTTACAACAATTTTGTCAAGAGGAGCACTGGTAAATAGCCATTCTAGATTGTGTATGGAAGTAGCCCAAGAATTTCTTTTGAATTGAGAAAGATGGATAAGGGAGAGAAGAGTAGTGTCAAGGCTAAGGATTTTTCTAAGAACCTGAAGAATTTGCATGAAGAGGTGAAGAAACATATCAATAAGATGAACTAATAGTATAAGGCTAAGGCAAATCAAAAAAGGAGGTATAAGGAGTTCCAAGTAGGAGATGAATTCATGGTTCATTTGCAAAAGGAGAGGCTTCTAGTTGGTACATGCAACAAGTTAAAGATGAAGAATTTTGGACCATGTAGAATCTTGAAGAGACACGATTTAGGAAATGCATATGAGGTAGAGTTATCTAATGAAATTCATATTTCACCTATGTTTAATATTTCAAATTTAGTAGAATATCATGAAGAAGGAATTGATGAAGAAATAATAGAAGCATAGTGGAATACTCCAACACCTACTTCAGAAAAGGATGAGATAGAAGAAATTTTGGATAGTCATGTGGGTAGAAGCACAAGAAACATGCAATATGTAGCGTATTTTGTGAAATGGAGAGGAAGGCCTATTGAAGATTCATCATGGTTATCTAAGGCTAAGGTTAATAGTCTTGGATTCCTTTTAACTCCTGAGAAGTGATAGGGTTAGTTTTCAAATTACTTTGGGTGTCTGATGCAGGAGCATCCAAGGTGTATGAGCAATCTTGTATCACCCAAAAAAAAATGTTTATTTTCAATAAGGGATAAATTTGGAGGGTTACTATTTTTACTAAGTTTTCATTTATGCACAGTTGGGCACGAAATGTTACACAAACCTCGAGAATGGTAGATTAAATCCAATGGCGAACAAATCACTTCAATATCATTTGTCATTTGAGAGATATTAAAATTTGCTCTAGATGGGCCTCAAAATTGGAAAAAAATGAAAGTAGTTTACCTTTAGGTACTACTGTTTTGGGATGCACCTTCTTGAGAGCTTTCTGAAAAGGTATTATAATTGAAAATCCAAGGGTCGGATTAAAAGTTATGACCCCACGAAGTTGCACTACCAAAATGAATAAAATTTCAAAATATCTTCTTGAGGAAGTTACACATTCCAGAAGATTCTAGGGCAATTACACCTTCCAAATAAATGATGAATGGGGGTTACAGAGGGGAGGTAGAGCAGCATAGATGGTGGCTTTGATTTGTAGATTTGTAGACTTATGTAATCAGAAATCCCATGTGATGGCAATTGTAATGTAATTTCATTTTCATTTTAGTGATAATAAAAAATCTTTGCTTCCTTCTTGCATTTTGTTTGTGCAATTCTTTGTTGTTGTTGTGAGTTTCAGATTGTAAGGAGAGTACCCTTCATAAAAAACTACACGATTGAATCTTGATAGCAATATCACAAATTGACACATTGTGGAAAATACCTCCTACTTATCAATTGATGAGCTAAAGGGGCTCTATAATGAATGGTTCATAAGGAACAACACTTGCTGAAGGTTTTACAAATGGGGTGGCAAGCTAAGTGGGCCTAACCTTATGGAAAACTTTTTGGTTAAGCACACTTGATCTGGGGTAATATTGGGATGGGCACGACCTCCCAAGAAATCCCAATGCTTCACCTCTATGAGCATAACCTAGATGCAATGAGTGCTAAGTGGACCATTCACTATCATGAGAGATGGGTTCCTATGAACCAATACTCATGAAAAATGGGTCAATGAGTTTTACTCGTAAAACTACATGGTTGAATCTTGATAGCAATATCACAATTTGACACGTGGAAAATACCTCCTACTTATCAATCTATTTAATAAGTTGATTGGAAAATAATTTTACTATTTCTTTTGTAACTTGTCTTTTGGAGACCAATCATACAATTGTACGTCATTTTAACATATATACTTACATGTTAAATATCGATGTCGATCCCCCGATAACATTGGGTATTCCACAGGAATGTGAATGATAATGGGGCACAAATCCAATATTAACGATTTTTCATATGCCCTTCAAATCCGTCGTGTTTGTTTTAAAATTCATGATCATGAATCTCTTTGAAATGCATTTGTAAGTCTGCATATAACTATTTTGAATTCCCTGCTAAGTCTATAGTTCTAAGGTGGAGACACAAATTTAGTTATATTTTAACTACCCTTTGAGATCCATATGGTTCACAATCCATCTCAGAGTCTTTAAATCAAGTTTTAAATCCAGTCAAACACATAAAAAAGCCCAAAAACACCATGTTTTTTTAGGAGTAAACAGCCACACTTATGCACAATACCATGAATTCCTAGATAAATCCACCTTACAGAGCCCAAAATCACACATTCTTGTTAAGAAATTCCATCAAAAAAGGAAAAACCATGAATCTCAACCAAAACTGCCTTTCAAAAGGCTAAAACCATGCAATTGAGGCTAAAACCACCTTTTAAAAGGTTAAAACCACAAGTTCTTTTAAGAAAACCGCCCTTGGAAAATATTAAAAACCATGAATTTAAAGATCTATTGCCTAAAAAGCAAGTCGCATGCCATCATCCTGTGGTCATATTGATGACCAAGGGCTCTCATGCCTAAGGCCCTCAGTCACTTGCGGTTTAAGCTCATGGTCATACGCAGGACTCAAGTACTGAGCTCTAGCCCCCATGACTTATCCCCCCTACACGTGGCTTGCAGTCACTTGGGAAACTAGGTGCTAGGAAAAAGGGGCTTAAGCCCTTTGAACACCATTGAAACTTCATAACAAGCACCCCTCAATCATCATAACTTTTCCATTTTTTAACAGATTTTCAAAATTTTATGGGTGTTTGAAAGCTGACTCTGCCACACATGCAATGGTAAAGGTAAAATTAAAAAACAATTCTCCAAAATTTGGGTAAGCTCGTTCAAAATCAAAATTTTATTATAAAACTTCATTTGATCATAACTTTTGTGTTTTTATCCATTTTTAGTGTTTTTTTTTTTAAACTTATCAAAAAAATCCAAAAAATATGTTTTTGCAATTTATTTCTTAATTGTAGGACTTAGTATTTTTTTTATTTTTGATTGAATTTTGTGTACAAGCCTTTTCATGATTTCAATACACCGATCTTGCAAACTACCAACTCAAGTGGTTTTGTAGGATGTTTCATTGAAGACATTGTTTATAAACACTTTTATTTCATGTGTGCTTTTTCTTCTTCTGTTTTCTCACACTTGAAATTGGGTTAAAATTCACTTCACATTTTGATTCAGGTTAATAATTTACAAGTGTATTTCAAACCTCAAACACACTTACATATGCTCTCCTCTTGCACCTCAAGGTGATCTTAGGGATTAGAAATAACTATTTTCTTGTTTTATTTTTAGGGTCCTTGCTTGGGGATTTCATCATCCCAAGGAACAACCTCAATTCTAATGTTTCGATAGAGTATAAATAGTAGGTGTGAATTGAAAAACACACCTCTTAGAAGTTTTTTTGTCATTCGAGCTAAGCCCCTAAGAACTTTATACCTTGGGGAAGTGAAGGAGAAGGGTGGGTTACCCTCTTCTCCCGACTATTTAACTTTATTTCACTTTAAAATTCACAGATTAGGCCTCACGTACCCTTGAGGTATCTAGAGGATACCCTTAGATAAGCCTTGCATGCCTAGTTTAAGACCTTTTGATTGTTGCTTAATTGTGATGCAAGGTGTAGTATCATGCATGAAGGTACTCCCCATGTACCTTCTTGTGTTGAGATACTAGCTATTCCTTGACTGGGTCTTATCCTTTCAAAGTAAGGGGTGTAGAGGTGGTACATGACCATTGCATACCCTAGTTATCCACTCACTTGAAGATATTTTATTGTGTGGGCCAACATTAAGTTAACACACCATTTTATTTAATAAATTTAGGATTGTTATTGTGTATTCTTGTTTGAGTGTTGTACACACCAAGTGCTTGTATTTAAAAAAATTCACTACCAAGTTTGAGTCAAATCTAATTTGAAGTCCTTTTTGCTTGTTTGAAAACACATTACCCATTGTTATCCTTGAAACATAAATGTTGAAGTCAAACCTAAGATAGCCATCATTTAGTGCAAAACCTATTTATATGTGTTCATTATCAAAATCATTTCCCAACATCTCCCACATCACACCAATACCTTATTTGCTTCATATTTATCCATTTTTTCATACCTTTTAGTCCTTCATACATTGTCCATTTTTGTCTTATCCCATCATCCAATCATCCACAATACACCTTGATTGCAAAGTACACATCCCTTTATCATTCATTATCCCCTTGGTCATAATCCTAATCATATTTGAGTCACATCCAGGATAACATTAGGATATCCTTGATCATCATATTGTCATCATCATATTTTGTCCACATCATCCATCTAGTCCACACCAATCATCAATCCAAATCAAATCCTTGGACATAGTTGAAAGTTATCACTTTTTCTCATGCCCATTTTTCTCGAGTGACTTAACCATTAACCAATTACTCTATGTTATCTATTTAATTCTATCCCTTATTCTATTTTTTTATGATGAACATCAAGATACAATAAGAATATTATAGATAATAAGAAAATCCTTTCATACATGAATCATGAAGTTCATGTAGTTCCTCTCCTCCTACATACATAAGATAATGTTTTATTTTATCGAATAATGTTGATTTATTTTGGTGTAAAGAAGAAAGGTATAAGGTTTTGGAAAGATACTATATGTGTATTAAAATGTGTATATGTGGTTCCACATGAATAATGATTAGAGATCAAGATAAATGGTTGATTTCATGTTGCTACGCATTGTATATGTTGACTTAAGGTCGTGAAGTTATATCAAATAGATTGTGCTTGTGGAATATTTTTCCTTTATTAAAAAGCACATGATGTAGAATATTCTATTGCACGTTATGTTGCAAGTAAATAGTTTTGTAGAAAGGGGTATCCTTTATGTATGTAGGAGGATAAGAATTACATGAACTTCATGATTCCTGTATGAAAGGATTTTATTATTATCTAGAATATTCTTATTGTATCTTGATGTTCATCATAAAAACATAGAATAAGGGATAGAATTAAATAGATAACATTTCAATTGTAATATAACGTTTCATTAAGTGGTGTCAACCTATCAAGATATTGGCTTAAGATGGTGAGTGAGAGGTTGGAAAAATCATAACCTGGATGTAGTCCTTAAGTTAATAAACCTTAAACTTTTCCCATTATTGTTTGATCTTCTCTTAAAGCTATATTAGAAGATGAGATGAATTTTGAAGGATGGTTTGGAAGATGCTTATATAATAGTCATGCATTATAATCCATCATACAGATAGTGTTGGATGCATGACTTGATGAAGAAATGACTATGCTAATTCATTCAAAACAAATTGAATCTCATACTTATGAATTATTGATTGTGTTCTCCTATGTAAGATAGGTAATGCTTGTTCATATAAACATCAAACATGTTTTCTCATGATAGTCAAATATGAGAAAGTGTGGTAATGAAAATCTCTTTGCTTAAGAATGTATACTCATATATATACCCATATGTATATACATACATACATGAGCTATACCTTTTTTATTTAATATTTCATTTTAATTACTTCCATGCTAATACTTGCATGTTCTTACATTAGATCCACATAATTACTTGATATGCACTCATGAAAATATTGTTGAAAGGTTTGCATGCATGTAGACCTTTTATCATGTTATCAAACTATTACTTGCATAGATTTTCCTTGTTTCCTTTAAGAAATGATCATAGTCATCTTAATCATCCAAGTTATCCATCCACATATTCCATCCAAGTCATTTATCAACCCCACCTAGGGTTGTCCTTTTTACATAGTCACCATAATTCAAAGCAATCCAAAATCTGAATCACCCTTAAAGTTGACAATCCAAGGACCTAGCTAAAATGATGGATCCATATCCTACACAAGTAAAGACCAAAATCATCATCAAATAAATACATAAGATCATAATCAAGGGAAAATCCAACACCATGAGCATTTTAGATGAAATCATTTTCCCAAATCAAGCCAAAAGTAATGAATATGATCCTTATGATATTAAGGATGGTATCTATCAACCTGAATATGATTCTTATGATGATGAATATGGTCTTTTCTACCAACCTAAATATGATCCCTATGAAAAATAGGATGATCTTATCAATCAACCTAAATATGACCCTTATGATGATGATGATGATGATAGCATTAACCAATAAACCATTGATGAGATCCTTATGGACCATCTTGTCATAGATTCCATATACCCTACCATCAAATCTAATATCCCCCAAAAACAAGACCTCCCAAGCACTAGCTACTTTTTGAACCAACAACACACATCCATTACTCATCCTTATCCCACATTTGGCAAGGAAGACATCCTAGAACAATATCCACCATAACCCCAGTCCATGTCATTTGATTCCTCTTCACCTAACCCATTTAGATCATTCATATATTCCAAATCATGATCACCTAAGTCCTTTAATTCATCCCAATCTACTAAATATTTTTCCCAAAAACTACTCACATGGGATAAACAACAAAACAACCAATCTAAGAAATCCATGTCCACAACAATTATCCATGATTCCCTGACCACTATGTCTATCCAAGATCAAATACCATCAAATACTACCATGTCTATGAGTCTACCCACATGGGAAGATAAGCCTAAACACTTCATGAAATCTATAAAATCCAAAAATTCCAAAATCCATAAGAGTCATTAAATCCAAAAGTATCCCACTAGCCCAAGAATATCATTAAATATGACATTAGGAACATATATCAAAGGCTTAGTTGACATAGGCAATATCCAAGAAACGTAAAGTGCATATATCTTGTATAGGAAGGAATTAAGGCTATGCCAAGAGATCGTTCTAAAGCATTTCACAACTTTCTCCCAATCTAATCAAGATAAAGTTATTGAGAAATTCCATATAAATGATCCTAATATTCATGTTAATCCAATATTTGACCAAGAACCAATAGACCATGATGAATCCCATGAAAATCCCATCTTTTATCAAGATCCTATCTATGATAATGACACCCAAAATCTAATATTTGATCATTATCTTACCTTTGATCCAAAAATTCAAGATGATTTAATCTACTTTTATCCCAGCCATGACCATGAAATCAAAGATGAGAACATCCATACTCTTGAAACTTCCATTTCCCAAGATGAGATACTTGCCTCCCTTGGACACATAGATAGTCAAACAAATTATATGAATCCCAATATGCATAAGGATTCACAAGACAAAATTGATCATGTTGAGCAAATCATTGATAAAGATATCATGATGGAAAATAAAGAGAAAATACAATCATCCTATAATTTAGGTTCAACCACATTCATACGATTTGGCCTTCTTATAGAAGAGAACATAGATCTTTCTCGTAAGCCATAGTTGCCTAATGATGGATTCACATCCTATTTCAAAAGTGAAAAATATCCTATGGAAAATAAAATTTGTCAAAGCATGGGTTATAATGGAAAATTCTTAGGCCTTCATGAGTAAGGAATTCTAGAACTAGTATTAGTATATGAAAATTATGGACATCAAGGTCTTAGCTACAAATCTCCAAGTGAGAAATCTAATGGTGAAAACTCAATGATAGTTGGGGAAACCTCATCAAATGAAAGCGTCAAAATAGAGGTCATTCATAACTCTTCTAAGAATCCTCCATCCACCCATCTTCTACCTACTTCATCCATCCATAATTACATCCCACATCCGCAACATCCTCGGTGTTTTAATTGGGATCAACATCATCCATCATACACAGTGAAGCATTCCCATGAAGTAAAATATTTCTATAAACTACCACAAAAAAACAATTGCAGATTCTATCTCAAAATTAAAATGAATTTAGAAAACATGTATATCCAAAGTTGAGAAGCAAGAAAAAAAATATGGATCCCAAAACAAATTAAATTGATGAACCTAATCAAAAAAACTCATCAAAAGAAATCCAGATACCCAGAAGCGTATTACATACAATAGGTGTGTACCACCTTCACAATTATCATGAAAAACTTCACTATCAAAAAATAATGTTGGTCTCAATCCTAAGTTTAATCCCAAATCCAAATCCATATTTACCACCCAATCCCATTATCTCTCATGTCAATCAAAACCTCAAATCTCTAAGTCTAAAATCCATTAATCCACATCCCCACCTCTAAAGCACTAGTTAGGTCATCCACAATCCAAATCCCAATCCTCACCTCCACCATCAAAATCTATCCAACTTCATCCTAAATCTAATCCAAAACCTAAAATCCACCATAGCCTTGTGGCCACACTTTACCATAAGAGTTATGATGGCACTCTATCAAGATGTTTACATTTGGACAAGGCCAACCCAACTATCAAAGAGCATCATCATAATTGTGTATTGCATACTAGTGCAACAATCCTATTGAAACAACTCTATAAGGAAAGATATTATTGGCATGTCATGACCAAAGCATCCAGATCAATTACATAAACTATCCATGCATGTGATACCTAAAGTCAAAAATTCCAAAAAATAGAAAAAAATATAAAATAAAAATAAATATTAAAGAAAAATAAATATGTCCAATCGTGAAAACCACTTTTTTTGCATCTTGGGTAAGTACCATGATGAAAACCCATTCGTGGGCATCATGTGTAAGTCACTTATTTATGTGAACCTTGAAATTGTGGGAAATTTGTCTCATCCATTTCACGCTACCTATCCATCCTATCATGTCATTCAGTCATACCCATCCACCATGTCCATTTATCCATACCTTATCCATTCTCATAATCACCTGGATCTTAATAATGATTAGGGGCACACAATGCATACTTTTGGAAAAATCTTGACCTAGTCGTCCCTTGGCCACACACCATGTACCATCACTTAATTTCCTTCATAGTACTACCTAAATCATTATCTTGGATCAAGACATGTTAATCCTATGTGATGTAGTCTTTGAGAGTCTCTTAAATTCCTCCATCAAAATCCATGTCCTCTCCATCCCATCCAATTCATTAACCATTCCATTCAAATCATGTTTATCCTTGTCTTTAGGCTTGGATTATCCCTTGTCATTGGTTCCACCATCAAAATGACTAAAACAAAGAAAAATAGGATAGGTTGGTGATGAGGTAGGTTCACCAAAATGAAATGATGATCTAGGACACCCTCACATTTCCTAGTTTTATTAGAAAAAGAGATCTCCCAAGGATAGAATTGACTTTCAACCTTGAGGTGAGTCAACTCTATGGGGATGGGGATCTGTTGTTTCCTAATGATAGAAATGACTGAAATGCACTTTTGGGAGATAAAAATAAAATACTTAATGAACTCAATTGTATGATGTAAAACTTGAAATGCAGAGTATAAGGATAGCACAAACAAAAATAGTAAGTTTCAGGAAGATCTAAGAAGGGTAGAATGATATGTACTTGGCACCAAAAGCAATTTTTGAACACTGTTGAAGGACAAATTCTCCCTAGGGTGAATGGGTCTTTATACAAGGGTCTAAAATCTAGTTTCACAATCCTCTAATATTCGATCTTAGCTCCTGATTTCTCTAGATCCCACTTTCGGAAAGTCAAAAATAAATTTTGTAGGTGAGTTTTTGTGGCTTGAAAAATTTGATGATAACTTTGCAAAATTTCTCTTTTGATCTAAGTTAAGTGCTTCACCGACAAATTTACACACACAAAGAGAGGGAAAAAATATTTTTGGGTGAATAGGAGTTTTCCTTGGTCAAACCCCAGTTTGGTAAACCTTAATAATGACAAAATGGAAAGAATTTGATGAATGAACAATGCTATGTCACAACTCACCAAACCCTCAATGGCTGCCCTCAAAGGACTGAAGTCTAACACATCTCTGTAAGGATTGGATCTTGTTTGAATTAGCTTGAATGATTGCTCAATTTAATGCTTGATTGCTTGAAACCTACATCACAATGTTAGCTCCAAAACATAATATGAACACACATGAATCTTGACATGATGATATGATCTTGATTGTTGTTATAGATGACTGATAAATCTACTCTTGGATGATCTTGACAATAATATTTTCTCTTGTAAAAGTTTCCTTAATGCTATATAATTTTGCTTAGATTTGAATTGATAAAATAACAATGTATTTCTAGGTGTTTATCTAATTTCCTAAAAATTATATTCCACAAGCCGACATTTGAAACTTGAATTTGAATCATTAAAATGCCACCAAAACCATATTAAAAACTGGGACTTGGCACTTAAGGAGGACCTATTTTCCCTTTGGGTGAATGGGTCTTGGGACCTAAATCCAAGACACACAATTTCCAAGGTGTTTAAATTAATGTTAGCATTTGTTTAATATAAGCTTCCCTTTCAGAAAATGAGAATAATAAGGTTTAAGAATGCATAATTTGGAAAATTAGAAGCTTAATTAAGTCCAATTAATTAAGGGGATGCAAACATAGTGTGAAAATGTAAAGGAGTACATTTTTTTACACTACATTGAGCCCCCAATTTAGTGAGTATGAGCCCATGCTCAAACTCACACTAAAGTAGACAAATAAGTCAAGTGAGGTCTAATTGTACAATTGTTAGAAAGATGAGATGAAAAGAATCAAGAAGGATGATCAAGCCACAAGGATCAAAGATCCCATGGAAAACCAACAAAGGTACAAAGAGACACACATGCAGTAGTGACACAAGATACAACATCATACAATTTCAAAATTAATGCAAAGATGAAAAAAAAATGGATAAAGCATTGACTATTTTTCCAAACAATATGGATCAAGCCTAGGTTGTTTGTCCAAATATATGCTCACACAGGCTAGTGTAGTTTGATATACACTAGGTGAGCCCCAAGAAAAAGTGAGAAATACACAATGGTCTAGTGCAGTATGATATACACCAAGTGTGTACCCATAACCATACCAAAAGTTATACTCCCTGATAATTTTGATAAGGTGCCACACATGACAATCACAAGGCTAGAAAGTTGCATTGTGATAGACACTCATGAGATAAAGGCACCACAAAGCAAGTTGTGTTATGCTTGGTGGCCAAGTATTTTTTTTATGATAGTCAAAGGGTTTTGGTTCAATCATGGTTTCATCAATGATAGGAGACTTAAGCATGGGTTGAGGGATATTTCTAAGAGATAATTATGCTATGTGTTTTTCCTTGAACTTTTGATAAGATTTGAAAAAGTCCTCACGAGGCTTAAAATAGGTTCAATAGGTTTGGGCCAAAATAAATCCAATGAGAAATTTCCACGAGAGGACACATGATCAAAACCACTATGATGCACAATGAAGATTTCATTTCCAAGTGGAAATTTTAAGAATTTATGCACTACCAATGAGACGACATTCATGGAGCATAGCCATGGATAGCCTAGCTTCACACAAAATTGGTCCAATGACGAGATGATGGAAAATGAGACATCTAATTGCTTCAGTCCAAATTTTAAGGGGAGAGTAATCAAACCTATCGTAGGGAAAACAAAACCACTACATGTTTTGATCCATGCTTTCTATTTTTCATAAGAATCTTGATAAATTTCATGCACAAACAAGAATTTCTCAATGTTCACATTCTCTACACACATGGGATCAATTAATATCCCACTAGTAGGCTTGTAATTGATTCTTCCAACTATGTAAAGAGGACCATCAAGTACATGTTTAATTATGTCATTTTGTGAGAAAGTAATGTCAAGAGATATTTTGGTTTGGCCCTTACGAGGTTGAACATCAATGAGGTTGATCATAGTTCTTATATCATCCCTGTTGGAGTTGACAACCCAAGATCTTCAATCTGCAACACCAAAGAACCTCCACAAGAGATAGAGAGAAGCAACAATGGAAGATGCTATTCCACCAAACAAGGATTACAATATGATACAATATGATCAATGCAATACAATACAATGCTATATGCAATTCTTACAAAATATGCTAGAGATGCCTTGCTTATAAAGGCAAGGATGAGAGATAGGATAAGACAAGATGATGACAAGTGTATTAATCCTATCACATGAGACAACTAACTCATAACTACCTAGGAAAGTGGAAATTCTAGATAAGACAACTAATACTTATCTAGATATGACAACTAAAATCCTAAGTAAACTTAACATGTGAATTAAGTCCCCTAAGTCCTTAGTAAAGGAATAAACTAGGTACAAGACTTATTCACACCAACACCCCCCCTTAAGTGCAACTTAGGGAGGTTCAAACCAATGCATAAAGAAAAGGATGGGTCCCGGCAACTAGGCCTGATGAGGTACCCATGTACAAAACAAAAACCTCTCATAAGCGGAGAAAAGGAGAAAAACCCTATGGGAGAAAACTCCTCTCCAAAAGAGAGAAAAGAAACAAGAAAACTAATGAAGGAAGGAGGACTCCTCAAGACCCTCCAAGGACAACTTCCTTCACCCCAAGCATCGATCGCAACTGAAGATAACGAGGTGATGCCAAAGGTTTAGTGAAGATGTCTGCAACCTGTTGATCTGTAGGCAAATACTCCAAGCTGAGAACACCATCCTGGATGAGTTGCCTGATGAAGTGCATGTGGATCTCAATATGCTTAGTCCGCTGATGCTCCACTGGGTTGCATGAAATATGAATGGCACTCTGATTGTCACACCAAAGATTAGTGGGCTAAGTGGAAGGGAATCCAAACTCAGTCATCAACTGACGAAGCCACAAAACCTCCTAACTAGCCAACACTGCACCTCGATACTTAGCCTCTGTCGATGATAATGCAATAGCAGTCTGCTTCTTGCATGACCATGCAATCGGACCAGAACCAAGGCAAAAGACAAAGCCAGAAGTAGACTTCCGATCATTGACATCACCAGCCCAATCTGAGTCAGTGAAGCCCACAATCTGAGATGCACCTAAAGTGTAGTGAATGCCAAAATGAGTAGTGCCCTGAATGTATCTCAAGATACACTTGGCGGCCTTCCAATGACTCTCATGAGGCTCTTGTGAGAAGCGAGAGACAAGTCCAACCGCAAAGGAAATATCAGGACGACTATGTGTCAAGTACAAAAGACTGCCAACCAACTGCCGATACAAGGTAGGATCAACTGTAGGAGTAGTGCAACTGGAAGATAGTACAACACCTAACTGGAATGGAGTAGGGGCAGGCTTGCAATCAGCCATGCCAAATCTCTGAAGCAAATCAAGAGCATACTTTTGCTGGAAAATGAAGATCCCCTCAGAAATCTGATGAACCTAAAGACCAAGGAAGTAATGCAAAAAACCAAGGTCAGTCATATCAAATCACTCCATCAATGCTCGCTGTGTACTCTAAATCATGGAAGTAGAACTCCCTGTAAGAATCAAATCATCCACGTAGAGCACAAGTATAAGTATATCCTCTCCATGTCTCTGTGTATAAATTGTGGGATCAGAATGGCAACTAGTGTAGCCAGAAGCAAGCAAGAAACTATCCATCTTCTCATACCAAGCCCGAGGGGCCTATTTGAGACCATACAATGAACGTCAAATCCTGCAAACAAGTGAAGAGTCCTGCACAAAACCTGGTGGCTACTCCATATAGATCTCTTCATGAAGATCCCCATGCAAGAAAGCACTCTTCACATCCATCTGAAATACTGACCATCCCTGTGATGCAACTATAGCAAGGGTAAGGTGAATAGAATCCATCTTGGCAATAGGAGCAAAGGTCTCAGAATAGTCAATTCCTTCAACCTGAGAAAACCCCTTTGCAACAAGACGAGCCTTATACTTGTCAATGGAACCATCTGCTGCATACTTGGTACGATACACCCACTTGCACCGAACCAACTTTCTTGCCTTAGGAAGAGGCACAAGATCCCAAGTATGATTCTTCATCAAAGAAGAATACTCATCATCCATAGCACTATCCCATTCTGGAATACCTGAAGCATCTAAAAACTTCTGAGGATCATCTGAAACTGCATGACTCAAAAGACTAATTCCAGAAGTCTGAGAATGAGTACGACGAGTGTCTATGGGATCACCAACAAGAGGACCAGCCTCCTCAAGAGTAACTCGAGCCCATCGTGGCCTAGTGGGTGAATGAGGAGGAGGTTCAGCAAGACCATCATCAAAATCTTCCTCAAGTAGCAAAGTATCATCAACTGAAGAAGACTGAGTAGGTTGTGATGAAGAAGAAGTCAAAGGAGGATCTGGCTGGGTGAAGGTCTCAGAAAATTGAACATCACGTCAGAAATGTACTTCTCGTGTGTCAGGATCAAACAATTTGTATGCCTTCACATCCTCACAATAGCCAACAAAGATGTAACGCTGACTCTTCTTCTCCATGGATTTACGCCGACCATTCAGAATGAATGCCCAAGCCTCACTACCAAATACTCTGAAGAAGGATACATTAGGCTTGCGATGAGTCCAAGCCTCCTTAGGGGTCATATTTCGCACTGCCTTGTGGGGCATACGATTCTGAATATAGTTGGCACAATTGACAGCTTCAGCCCAAAAGGCGAGAGCCATGGACCTAGACTGAATCATACAATTGGCCATTTCCCTGAGAGTCCTATTCTTTCTCTCCGCCACACCATTCTGCTGAGGAGTGTAAGGAACTGAGTGCTGATGAAGAATACCATGCGCACTACAAAAATCCTGAAATGCCTAATTGACATACTCCCCCCCATTATCTGTGTGTATCTTTTGAAGAGAAAAACTTGACTGCTTCTCCACAAATGTTTTGAAGGTCTTGAAGTTGGTGAGGACTTCACTCTTGAGCTTCAGAAAATAGACCCATGTCCGGTGGGAAAAATCATCAATGAATGTTAGCACATACTTAGCCCCCGAAAAAGAAGGAGTTGGGAAGGACATGAGATCACTATGGACCAACTCAAGGGGTGTGGTTGCACGTGTAGCTTGACCCTTAGGAAAAGGATCTTGATGTTACTTTCCAAGAACACATCCTTGACAAACTCCATCTATGCAAGTGATCTTTGGAAGACCAACCACTAAGTTATGTGCTTTCATTTGCTAAAGATATCTATAATTCAAGTGCCCAAATCTCTCATGTCAAAGCTTGCTCATTGAATCAGCATGAGCAACAAAACATGAACCCGATGAAGACTCAAATCCATCAAATTGATACAAATGATTCTCATGATCAACTACCCCTATAGCAATAACCTTCTCATGATCCTGCAACTGTCTAATAGTCACATTCTCTGGAGTAAACTCAACTGACTTCCCATCTCCAAAATGACAAATCTGATATATGGAAAGTAGATTCGCTGAAATATCAGGAACAAGTAGAACATCCTCAATGCACCCATCTAGCATCTGAACGGAGCCTGTCCCCAAAACTGGAATCTTTGAAGAGTTCCCAACTGCAATCTGAGAAGTAGAAGTATGAACTATGGAATCAAGAAGATCACGTGAATTGGTCATGTGATGTGAAGCACCTGAATCAAGAATCCAACTATCTGAAGGTGAATGCATAGCTCGTGCTGAAAGAGCTTGCCCTTTTCCCATGGAAGAAGGCTTAGCCACTAAAATATTGTGCTTCTTCATAGCTTCCTCCAAGGCCTCTAATCTCTTAAAGCAATGAGATGCATCATGCCCAGTTTTGCCACAAAATGAACAAGGATCTCCTTTCTTTTTCTTGGACTTGGAAGAAGAATCTCCAGAGGTAGAAGAAGAAGGAGATTGAGTGGACTTCTGATTGTTCTTCGGCTTCGGTTTGGAGGGATTCTCACTACCAGAAGATGATTCTGCTTTGGGCTTCTTCTTGTTCTTTCCTTTACCCTTGGATGATTGAGCCATTAGAGCATGATTCTTAGAATTAGGTAAGGCATCCAACTGAATTAACTTGGCCTCCTCCCTAGTAAGACGCTCACAAAACAACTCAAATGTAGGCATTTTGTAATCTTTCCCTATTGCATCCATAGTTGAATAGAAAGTAGAAGAAAACACTTGATAAGGGCCCTTTAACTTAGACAGAATCAAGAAGATACATTCATCACTAGATACATCGTGTCCACATCCTTTCAACTGTGACAAAATCATCTTGAATTGTGCAAGAAAATCCTGAATTGAAGGAAATGCATCTGGAGAGAGGTGTTTTGCACTTCTTCAATTCTTCAAGTTTATCCCAAACATTCTTAGGTGTTTTGCACTCCGTAATATGAAACAACAAATTATTAGATACATGTAAGCCAATGAGCCCTTTTGCTTCATCCATTTTACATCTATGGACAAACTTTTCATAATCCCTTGTAAATTCAAGTTGTTCTGCATCTAACATTGGCCATAGACCCTTAGATTGTAACAATTGAGTCATTTTTAGCTTCCATGTATGATAATTGTGTGGAGTGAGTGGGTCAATTTGCCTTAGATCCGCCATGAACACCAAAAGAAAGAAGACAATGTGGCACTAAAATTGTGCCTTTCACCCCCCCAGAATGTATTAAAACTCAATTTGCAACCCCCCCAGCAAATTACAATGAACAAATTTTGCAATTTTTACAAGTGACAAGCTCAAATCAACCGTTTATAACACACGGTGATTTTTACAATTTTTAGAAAAAAGAGCTTGCAAAAACTGAAAACTGAGGTTACAAACAGATTCCTTGCAATTTTCTGATCAATTTCAAAAAAAAAGTTTGCCAAATTTTGACTTCGTTTGCAAAAGTTACACAAGCAAGAACAAGCAAAAATATCAAAATCTAGAAAATGACCTGCACCACTACGAAGTTCGTCGAACCAGCTTTTCGACAATATCTCATTTGCGAAAATTCAACTCTGTGGTGAAAAGTTATGCAAAAATGAAAAAAATGCCTATTTTAGGCACTGTGAACACTAAACAGGAGCAAAAAATTGGCCCTCGGGGGCTGGCGGTCGGTCACCCACGTGACCAAGGGCTGGGCTTAAGCAAAAAATTCCGCCGGTTTGAGTTACCCGCTAGCGGTTTCGGACTGGCGGTTAGCGGCTCCTGTGGCGGTTTGAAGACCGCCAAGGCTCAAGGAGGCGCTACCGCTAGCGTGGCTTGCCGCGGGCGATGGCGCAAGCATTAACCGCCTCCCAGCGTTTACCGCTGCTTAGCAAGGTCGTTCGCCGTGGATTCCGCTGGCAAAGGAGCTCCGGGGCTTAACGATGCCCGCCTGGGCGTCTGGGAACCGCGTAAGCTCTGAATACCGCACTATTAGGGTCTCATGGGTTTTATTAGTATCGACAAATGGGGCTTTAAAGCTTAAAACTTGATATTTTTTTTTTGAAATTTTTTTAAATAAAATAAAATGCCGACCGAAAAAATTCAAAATATAATAATTTTTTTTTGAAAAAAAATTCTGACGACGTCGTACCTGCGCGGGGGGTCGTACGGCTCCTCGGCTAAAAAAATTTGCTCCGAAGACAACTTTTGCCGAATATAGGAAAATTATATATCAAAAAAATTGAAAACGGCCACCCGGACGCAATGGAAGACTTATTTTTGCTCAAAGTGCCCTGTAAAAAGTTGTTCACCAGATCTGAGCTCCAAACCCTTCTTTCCAAAGTTGCAAATAGTGACGAAATTGAGTGAAACAAAAGCCAGATCTAACTTTTTCGAGCCTCCTGGACACAATGGGACAGCCTAAAATACTGCCACTATAGCCAAAAGCGCTGCAATCACCAGATCTCACCAAAATGCAAGCATGCAATATAGGATACAAGAAACTCAAAAATCACAATAGAAATTGATGGAAACTCTCTAATAAAGAAATGGAAGGGGCTTGCCAGATTCAAAGCTCTGATACCATGTTGGAGTTGACAACCCAAGATCTTCAATCTGCAACACCAAAGAACCTCCACAAGAGATAGAGAGAAGCAACAATGGAAGATGCTATTCCACCAAACAAGGATTGCAATATGATACAATATGATCAATGCAATACAATACAATGCTATATGCAATTCTTACAAAATATGCTAGAGATGCCTTGCTTATAAAGGCAAGGATGAGAGATAGGATAAGACAAGATCATGACAAGTGTCTTAATCCTATCACATGAGACAACTAACTCATAACTACCTAGGAAAGTGGAAATTCTAGATAAGACAACTAATACTTATCTAGATATGACAACTAATATCCTAAGTAAACTTAACATGTGAATTAAGTCCCCTAAGTCCCTAGTAAAGGAATAAACTAGGTACAAGACTTATTCACACCAACAATCCCAATTATCACTCATGTTATCATTATTCATGGCTTGTATATCATCAACATTCACCACATCATTATTGGTGTCACTAGCTTTAACAAATGAGATGTTATGATTTGGCATTGGATTAGTAAATATTTGCAAATTTTGGTTGGGTAGGGCAGCTGACTTATTTCCTTGATCATTAACACCACCAATCTAGATGTGATTAGAATCAACGAGGTCTTGCACAATGTTTTTAAGACGCATACATCATTTTGTATCATGTCCATTTTGTCGGTAATAATGGAAAAAGGAATTTGGATTATAGTTCAAGGGTAAAGGCTTAGTAGGATCAAGTGGTTCTAATAGGAGGTAAGGTAATTAAGTTCTTACCCAAGAGTTGTAACATGATGGAATGAAGGGTATCAAGTAATAAAGTAAATTGTCTATTCTTGTCCCTGAATTGATATGGATTTGTTGTTTTTATAGCGGCCACTTGAGATTGAAATTGTTGATTTGGTTGAGTCATATTTATTTGTATAGATCCCTTATTTTGTTTCTTGAGTGGTTGGAAGTTATTATGAGGCATGGACTTAGATTTTTCAAGATGGTTGTAGGAAGTTTTCCCTTCACGATGCCTAACCGAATTCTAATAGTCACAGAGGTTCATGCACAAGTGAGTGAAGGAAGGGAATCTCATCATCCCAAGCTTATATTGAATATTGGTTTGTAATTTTTAAATGAACATTCTTTGAAGATTGACATCAGGAATCTTAATGTTAATTTGTGAGTAAAGCAATTGATATCATGCTATGAAATTAGTGACCTTTTCATCTTTTTTTCTTTACATTGCATTAAATTGGGTAAGGCCATCTTAGGACCAATATGCACTTGAAAATGGTTGAGGAATGCATCAACAAGTTCATTGAATGAGCTAATTAATTTTTTTGGTATGGAGAAAAACCATTCCAAGGTTGTGTCTTTCAAGGATCTAGGAAAAAGCTTAGCCAAGAGCTTGTCTTCAAAGATGAAGTCACTACATAAGGTTGTGTATTCTGAGACATAGTTGCTAGGATCTCCTTTACCACCATATTTTTCAAATCTAGGAATCTCTATGCCTTGTGGCATTTGTGCTTTCAATATCTCCAATGATAATGGGTTGTGTTTGACATATTGTGAAGGTTGGACATTTTGATTTTGGTTTAATGTGGAAATTTTTTGTTGGAGGGATGACACATTTTGAAAATTTTGGTTGACAAAATCATTGGTTGTGTTTGGAGATGGAGGTGAATAAGGTGGAGGTGTATATGTTTTGGGAGGACAAGTTAATTGAAATTTTGTGAGAGGCGATGGGTTAGGAGATATGATGCTTGAATTCACAAAGCTAAAAGGATTCCTAGTGGACATACCCAAAGTTGGATTGGCGTTGCTAGTTGGTTGTCTTGTTGTAGTAATAGTTGAATGAGTGTATGTAGGAATAAAGGCCATAGTTGTAGGGGGAAGAATTGAATTCCCACATTGACTTTGAGTGTATCCCAAAGTTTGAGCACAACTAGCCACTATAGGAACATGATCATCAATAATTATATGAGCTAAGATTTGCACAATTTCTATTCCCAATTCATTATCAAGCATTCTTATCATGTTATCTATGACAAGAACCACAATATATTCAACACTCACAAAGTTTTGAAGTTTTGAATTTTTTCTAAGGCTTTATCCATTTTTTGCAAGTTTTCTTGAGGAACATGAGCAACAATGGTTTCAACATCAACAGGATTGGAGGTCATGGGACATGTTATTTCAAGTATGGATTCCAATATGGGTTGACTAGTGTCAACACTATGAGAAAGAGTTAGAAAATCCAAGATCCACAATGGATGTACCAGAATGGGATGCCATGAGTCTCGAACTATGTCTCACTGAAGTATTAGCAATAGGACACCAGGTTGCAATACTCATACAAGTTTCACCAAAACAAAAGTGTACCCAAAATGGAAAAAATCACTAAACAAATGTAGAAAAGATCCAAAAATAGGAAGCACAATGCAAGTATGTAAAAGGATATTGCAATTTTTAGATATGGCATGCAAGAATTTTCTGATTTTTGAATGCAGGAAATTGAAAATGATGAATTTTGAATGTAAATTTTATGTTTGAACCATGTACTTGTTTTGACCAATTAACTTGAATGCAATATTTTTTAAAAGCTACAATTCTAGAAACTAAAACTGAGACCTACAAACAACCAAAAATAAAGAAAACAAAGATAGATTAATGCCCAAAAAAATCTAGAAAATGACCTATATAAGGATAGATTTTCCCTAGGATGAATGGATCCTTGCACAGGGGTTTGAAAAATTAAGTTCTAAGTTTTTTAGTTAATGTTTAAGGTTGTTGTTTCAGGTTGTAAACAGATACTTCAATTGCAAATTTCCATATTTTTATGAGTAGATGTAAATGCAATTTGATGACAAATAACAAGAAAAATTATAACTTTTTAGATACAATTTTGTTTTAATTTTTTGATGTAAATGATTAAAAAATACTAATATGCGGACTACTATGTAAAGTGAATGCAATATGTATGTAAATTTTTGGATTTTTGAGATTTTTCAAGGATGCAAAATGTACTTTTAAAACCCTCAATCAAATGAAAACTAGTGCAATTTTGAAAAAATCTAAATGAGATGCAATGCAAACTAATGTAAATCCTAGATCTAGGGTTTTGAAAGAATACCAAATTAGAAAGTTTATAGTGTAAGAATGTCAGGTTCACTAGAATGAAACAAATGAAAAGAGGATAGGTTGGTGATGAGGTAGGCTCACCAAAATGAAATGATGATCTAGGACACCCTCGCCTTTCCTAGTTTCATTAGAAAAAGAGATCTCCCAAAGATAGAATGCACTTTCAACCTTGAGGTGAGTCAACTCTATGGGGTTGGGGATTTGTTGTTTCCTAATGACATAAATGATTGAAATACACTTTTGGGAGATAAAAATAAAATACTTAAAGAACTCAATTATATGATGTAAAACTTGAAATGCAAAGTATAAGGATAGCACAAATAGAAATAGTAACTTTTAGGCAGATCTAAGAAGGGCGAAATGATATGTACCTGGCACCAAAGTGGGTTTTGAACACTGTTGAAGGAAAAATTCACCCTAGATCGAATGGGTCTATGTACAGGGGTCCAAAATTTAATTTCACAATCCATTGATCCCAGATCTTAGCTCCTAATTTCTCCAAATCCTATTGTCAGAAAGTTAGAAATAAATTTTGTAGGTGAGTTTTTGTGGCTTGATAACTTTGATGACAACTTTGCAAAATTAATCTTTTGATTCAATTTCAACCCTTCTTCACATGCAAATCTGCACATACGAAGAGAGGGGATTTTTTTTTTGGGTGAATAGGGGTTTGCCTTGGTCAAACCCCAATTTGGTAATTAAACCTTAATAATGAAATAGTGACAAAATGGAAAGAAATTGATGAATGAACAATGATATGTCACAACTCACCAAACCATCAATGGCTACCCTTAGAGGACCGAAGTCTAACACATCTCTCTAAGGATTGGATCTTACTTGAATTGGCTTGAAGGATTGTTTGATTTAATGCTTGAATGCTTGAAACCTACATCACAATGTTAGCTCCAAAACATAATTTGAACACACATGAATCTTGACATGATGATATGATCTTGATTGATGTTGTAGATGACTAATAAATATGCTCTTCAATGCTCTTAACAATAATATTTTCTCTTGTGAAAATTGCCTTAATGCTATATAATGTTTCTTATATTTGAATTGATAAAATAACTATGTATTTATAGGTGTTTATCTAATTTCCCAAAAATTAGATTTCACAAGCCGACATTTGAAACTTGAATTTGAATCATTAAAATACTGTCAAAAACATATTAAAAATTGGGTCTTGTAACCTAAGGAGGAACTATTCACCCTTGGGTGAAGGGGTCCTAGGACCCAAATCCAAGACATACAATTTCCAATGCATTTAAATTAATGTTAGAGTTTGTTCAATATAAGTTTCCCTTTTTAGAAAACAGGATTAATGAGGCTTAGGAATGCATAATTTGGGAAATTAGAAGCTTAATTAAGTCCAATTAATTAAGGGGATGCAAACATAGTGTGAAAATGTAAAGTACATTTTTCTACACTACAATGACAAACAAAATAAAATATTTATCCAAACATATTCCCAAATTACAAGCATGCTCCAAAAAAATTATCCATGTTCAAGCCCTTAAATCTAAACATACCCCATCCAAAATATTGCATCAATTCAAAAAACATCCATAAGATTTATTCCTTATAGTTCTATAAGATGTGTTTAATCTATTGTAACGCCCCGCCGTGTGAACCCCAAAGGACAAATAAACAATAATCACTGCAAATTTATTTTATTTTATTTTTTTAAAGATAACATAATATACATGTAATACACATTAAGTGATGACATGAATTTCATTTAAGAAGATTCACTAACACCTACATCCCTTGGGGTACATGAGGAGTCATTACGAGACTTAGATCCACACAACGACAATAAAGAATAAAAGCCAAAGATATAATCCATAACAAAATAAACATTAACAAATATAACACATACATGATAATCATTGATAAGAAACCATTTGAGTAAGTACAACATATACATAATTAACTCAACACAATGAATAACAGCTGCCATGGCCAATAACCACACCGAGTTTAACATTACATTACAGTACAATGTTCTAGAGATACAATGATACAAAAGTGTTTCCAACCATGAACGGAAACCATACAACAAGAATCATGATACAAATGAAAAGATGACTACAAAGTATCATAACTGGCTCCAAGACAAATACAACTCTGGAGTCGTTGCAACCGCACCAATCCACACCTCTTGATCCTCGACTGGGGACCCAATGGGGTGCTTAGCACGTTCCACCTGACCATGTGGGTCCGAAGACCCACCCCCCGTACTAAAGGGCTGACAAGAAAGAGACCACAACCAAGAACATCCAAACAGGGAACCACCAGACTCAACAACATACAAAAGTATCATAAAACTCAAGGATTACAAGAGTTAATATAATAACTTAAAGTCACAAATCCCATCACATAAATCAAAGCAATGACCAATAAACAAGTAACCAAAGGATGATCATGAACACTTCCAAATCAAACTGAATTAATAAACATAATACAATTTCAAATTGCAATCAAACAATACAATAACATCATATCACAGTACCAAAAGAGTACAAGGTCATAAGTCAAATATCAATGAGATCATACAAGACCACAAAGTACACCAAAGATGTATCAAAGCAATAATCCATAAATCAATATAAGTCCATTCAACTACAATCTAAACCAACTCCCATAACATACTTCCAGAGGAACACAATAAAGTAAAACACATGGGCAACTAGGGGAGAGTGTCATCACATAGTCCTACATGGGATGTCCTGTGCTCTTCCTCCCAACTCGAGGCGTCGGTCCCATCTATGGCTATCATGTGCCCTTCCTCCCAACTGGAGGCACCGGTCCATAGGGTGACTCATGCGGAGCCGTAGACCTCTCGTGAAGATGAGGTCACGACCTTGCCAACCATGGCCTTCTCAGCCTTCCATTAGTCTGCGGAAGCACTAATGAAGACGAGGCATCTATTTTTAAAATCTTATAATGATATTACTACCCAACCCTCTAAGTTAATTATTAGGTTTTCACTTGATTACCAACTCACTCGTAGGTTATCCTGTGCCCTTCCCCTTAAATGGGGCGCCGCTACGAGGAGCCACTCTCCCTATAGACCCAACAACATAAAAACCAAGGGTTGTACCATCATAATTTGAACAAAGAATCACAACATAAAAGCATGCGAGGCATTACCCATCTCGCTAACAAGTACAAAATCAGAGTCTCAACAATTCTCGTACAACCCTTTCAAAATCCTGATACCAAAACACTTGCCACTTCAAGGGCACATAAAAGAGACATTGACCAACAATAAAAATAAGCCTCTAGAAGATTCTCATAAAGTTTACACTAGGGTTTCCCCATCAAAGAACTGACAACAATAATTGCAAGGCCACAAGAACTATTTCCAATTCAAATATAATGAGTGAATACATCAAAATAAGATCAACAACTCCATTCAAACAACATCAACATATTTGATACGAACTAACTCAGAAATCCAAGGGAAACCTCTATTTTCTCCTCTCGGAATACCCATAACTCAAAGAACTTTTCAATTTGACTCATTAACAACTCAAGCAGAACCATCAATCTTGACAATGATAACATAAACCGATCTACCACTTAGGGTAAAGAACAAAAGAAAACATATGGGTTTCCAACGAATAGCAACATAAATTAAATGAGAGAAAATCTCCAACTCAAAATAAACTCACGAAAAGTCACATCAAAAGGGTCTATCAAAACAATCCATAAAACCACACATTCAAATACAATATAACCATTCATTCAATAAGAAGTAACTTGAAACAATCTAAAAAGAACATTATTTTAAAGATCAATCATTTCCAACCTTTAAGGATATCACAATATTGCGAAGTGAAGATATAATCTGATGTTTTTAAGCCATAAGACACTAATCACAAATCAACAATGGTGTCACCTCAAATAGGGAAACGCAAAAGAAAATCAACCTTTAATTCAACAAAATCACTTAATAAAACCTAAAGCCACCAACTAGGTATTCCACGGGAGACCTCAATTTTCTCCTCACAAGAACCCCCTTATAGTGGTACGCAAATCACCTTCATAGCAATGACAACAATTATCTATTCACAGTTCCAAATAAAAGAACCAACCTACTTAATGACTAAAACAATTACCATCTCAAGATTCTAAATAAGTATCCATAAAGAGAACTTACAAATCAACCACTAAATGAATATAAAGGAAGTCAATTTTCAAAAGATTAAAATCCCATTTCACCAATAACCTATCCAATTCAAGAATACCCTAATCAATCTCTAGTCATGCCCATACATTTAAATTTCTCCTTTCATCTATCAACATAATTGAAAACTACTTAATAGTTGGGTAGTTAACTCATTATTATTTCATAACTACTTATGTCCAAAACATTATTTCCATTTTCCTTTCATCATACTAACTTAACACTCACTTCCAATATTTAAATTAATTGTGAAAACCATTTAAGACCAATTGTCTATACTTTAAAATGACAATAATAACAATACTCTAAATACTTAAACTACATATTAGAACTTACCACCTTAAAATCTTAAATCTATCTAAATAATTCACACACATAAATACCTTTTAAAACCACTACATATTTATATATTTTAATTCTTTTTGAGGAGGAAATGTAAAAAGAGAATAGATCTTTTCTAAGAATCCAACAAGTCTACAAGACTCAACCTCATAAAAAGATAACTTATTTGATTCTATGTTAAATTCTATTTCCACCCTATACACATTTAAAAATAAGAATTAAACAATCAATGCTGATATATATATATATTTTCACAAATTGCCCTTCTACTATATTATCCTATCAAATTTCACAATTTAACAAATTAATAGGAATTCCTTTCTATTTCCATATCTTCACTATAATAAAATTTTATTTTGATCATACCAGAAAATTAACCAAACTGATTACAGACATAAATAATTGATAAAATTAACAGTTAAATTAATGAAATCTAATTAAATGAATTAATTAAATATATATAAATATAAATATAAATATAATATATATATATATATTCATAACAGTTTACACGCGCCTTAAAAATTATATGAAATTTTTGTTTTTAAACAACAATTAACATATACGGGTTTAAATGGGAATTAAATCCCATACAACACACGGACGAATGCCCGGCCGCGGACAGTCTGCGGACTGTCACAGCAGTCCGAAGAACTGTCGTGGACAGTATATGGACTGTCACAGCAGTCCAACGGACTGCTGTGGTAGCCCATAGGCTGCCACACCATCACCACTGTCGGCTAGGTGGTGGGTACGGCTGAGGCCAAACCATCACCTAGTCAACATTTTTAAATAAATTTCAACAATTTAATCCGACGAAATTTGAACTTTTAAAAAAAATTCATACTATATTTACATTTTTATATATATATATATCTGATATATATATACATATATATATCTGATATATATATACATATATATATCTGATATATATATACATATATATATTGTATATAAAAATATTTCGAATATAGAGAAATAGCACTCAATTGTACAAGTTACTGTTTCAACATAAATCTATACACAAAATAAATTTGTAAAATTTATCTACAAATGAGGATTTACACAACCCCGAATTCCCAGACAGGACATTATTCTTTTATTGCTTTATTATAATTTTGAACACAAAACTACAGTAACACTGTTCAATTCCATAATCCCAACAAAATTTCACTTTAAATCAATAACAGTCCCACCCCAGTAAAATTTTCCTGATTGAAAAATAGTCCAAAACATTTCTAAAGATTCGAGAATTTTCTACAAGCATTAAATTTCAAATCCAGGAGAAAATTTCATTCATAACAAAGAATTCTTATTTCGTTTGATGCTATAGAAAGAGAGATAATTTAAAAGAAGAAGGAGAACCTAGCGTCCTGCGCCTGGAGAAAACTGTAGAAGCTTTATCCTTCTTGCTGATCCAATCCTCCGCTAACAATTGTTTCCTGCCGTAGCTCCAAGATCCTCCCTCAACTTAAATCTTATTCCTCAATGAATTCTCCAGAATAATAATAGAAAAGAATGCAATACTACAATAGAAAAAAATGACTGCCAAAATTTCTCCAAAATCTATTGGAAAGAGAATGCCAACCCCCTACCAACCAAAAATCCCCTAAATAAAATCACACACAAAAAGTCTCTTCCATTTCCTCTTCCTGTGAATACCAAAAGTCACATCTCAAGAAATAACTCAAAATAATTATTAATCCTTTAATTCCTTTTGTTGCCTTTTCATGCATTTACATTTCATTTTCTTTTATCATGCATTTGATTAAAAATTAAATAAATTTAAATCCACAAAATTGAACTTTTATTTGTATATATATTCATTATCTCCACAATACATTATTAATTAATTACTTCCACATTAAAATAATTAAAATCAACCATTTGCAAGATTCAAAATAAATGTAATATTTTTACCACTACTACTAATATTTATCTATTGCTTTATTTATTTATTTTTCATATTCTCCAGTTCTCTTCGACTTCCAAATGCTCTATAGGTGAAGTTTCATTTCTTGCTTTAAAACACTTTAGCTTGCTATCTCCTTATCCACTTAAATTTCTTATTATAATAATTATCTTTTCAAGATTATTTTGTTCATTATTATTATTAACTTCAACAATTTAAATCAATTTATCTAATAATATCACTTTTACTTTTAACAAATTAGTTTAATTTGATCATTTGTTCTAAATCATTTGATTTAATTTAATTGATTATTATTTTAATTTCTAATCATATTTTAAATAACCTTGCAAATCACTTATGATTTGATTAATTATTTAAACATGACTACAAACATATGATATTTTTCACACAATCAAATAACACAGTAATCAATGAAGCACACACAGATACTCACACAAAAGTTCAGAACAACTGACATTGAGGGGCACTACATCTATAATCAATGAAATCAATCATCATTGGGATGTTTTTCCCAATCCTTTCATTGTTTTCAGGATGCGTTCTTCCCACATCAACAATGATATCATCATCAATCTATCAATTAATTAATCAATCAATTTTTAGCTTGAATAGGGGAAAATCTAATCCAATCCTCATCATTAATCCTTAGATTCAATCAATCCATCCCAATCCCATCCACGCATGGCTTCAACATTTCATTGGATACCAATTTGTGTATTTTTCATCTTTTTGATTGCTTTCTTTTATGGGTTTGTGTTTGTTTGTTGCTTCTAGTCTTAATGCTCCTACCATCACACCATCATAGTCACCTTCATCATTCATATGATGGCATGCCTATGATAACATATCTTTTGGATCACTATTCTATTTGCAACTTATTTGTTTTTGTGTTAGTCCATATGTACATGGCACATCATCATCATGGTCTCTTATATCATGGTGCATAATGCTTAAGTTCTATAGCAAAATAAAGGTTTCTCCTTGCACGTGAAGTTATTATGACATGTATTCCTCACCCATTACATCCTTTATCATTATCTCATCATTTATCCATAATCCCAATCATGTGTCAATTAGTTGCATTATATCATTGTGAGATTTCATTATTCAACATGTACACCCATGCCAATCCAATCAAATCATTCTAGTGATAATAGTCCAAATGTCAAATCCTTAATCAATAATTTAGTCCTATAGTCATGGCATGTACAACATCCCAACATGATCTCTCAAGTCATGTTTTAATCCTTTTATGACAAATTTTTATCACCCTTCATATGTTCAAGACGCCTATTAGGTTTCATTTCACCCAACACTTCTCTTGAGGGGGCATCACTTTCATCATCATCCCTAAGTGACCAGAGCAACTTGCCACTAAAGCTTGATTCTATTCCATCCTATTTTTTATTCTTATTTGACACATTACTACTTAGTTGCATTGTATCAAAGAGGGGAAAAATATAGAAACTTAAAATATTCTCTAAGATTATTCATTACCTAATCCCTAATCGATCAATTTCATCACCTAATCCTACCTCCCATCATCTAGTCCTAATTAACCTACGACATATACCTTTCACCTAAATTCCATGACTTAATTAAATAATAATAAACTATATTTTTCCCATCTCATCACAATAAATAATTAATTAATTACATATTCCACCTATTATCTACCTCACCCATGTGGCTAAAGTAATTAAATAATATTATTATTTAATTAAGTCACTATCCTCTCAACACTTTCCAAGAATAATGAGGACCTAAGAACACTTGTCCTTGTGCTCCCATTATTCTCTCAATACATTCCAAGAATATTGGGCATATAGGAACACTTTTCCTTATGGTCCCCTTATTCTCTCAACACATCCAAAAGTTATAGCCCTTTTAGGTGCACATGTCCCTAATTTCCCTCATCCTCACAACTACTTACTAAATTTGGTAAGTTTATTGTAGCCATTCACATTCTAATTGCCTTCATCTCCACCCTTCATACACTCTTAGATCATAGGTTACTCTCAACCATTCTCCACCCTTGATCTCACAATCAAATCTTGGCCATCCATTCCCCATTCCCAAAATCTATAAATTCAAACATCCTCTCATCCAAATCATAATCCATTAGCATTCAAGCTAGGTACATGTTGTCAATTTGGTGATATTCAAACAAAGAGAGCATCCATATTCCAATACATCAAGGAGCATGTCAAACACAATGGAGATTATGGTAATATATTATGTTGATTTTGATGTTATGTTTTGTTCAATTTCTCTTTTGTGTGCTCTATTTGAGGTTTGTAGAATTTGAGTCTCTTGCATTGCATTTGGTTCTATTTTGATTTGTAAATCATTTCTTACAACTAGTATTCAAATTACTTTTACACAACATGGATTGTCAATAAAAATAAATAAAAATTATTTGTAGTCATTGTCTTCTAGAAATTTAACTTTGAAATGTGCAACAGTAATTCAAACAAAGAATAGATAGTTAGTTGTAAAATACATGATTCTTTATGGTTTTTTCCATTTCCATTACATGGTCTACAACCAAATTTAGCTTTCCATCACATTTCCTTGTTTTAAGGATTGGATATTGAAAGGAAAATGTAACTCTAGCCCCAAAAAAGGTAAAAGCTACAAGAACAAAATCTAATATCATCCCCACTGCTGTACAACTTGCATGTAGTTCTCCCTCATGTTTTCTAGCATCAAACAGGTAAATTCATGTTTTTTCTCTTCACTCCTTAACAAAGAAAAATGTTACTCTAGGATTCTCGTCACATATTTTAGTGAGCTAGGTTAAAGTTGATCTACTTTCAAAAGAAAAAAATAAGGATTTATAAAGAGCATTCAAAAATGAAGATGCTTAATTTTATCCATATTATTAGTTAATTTATTTCACAAAATATATCTTCAATCAAAAAAATTTAATGAGTTATTTTCCTTTTCACACATTAAAATTTATATTTCTTCCATCAAAATCCAAGAATAAAGGAACCCTTAAATGCACTTGTTCCCCACATTTCTATGGTTGCAACAACTTGTTATTTTTAGTAAATGCAATTATATCCCTTCATTTTCAAATAAATTCCATCACAAACCTTTATTCTTTCATCAACATTAAGAAAGCCTTATCATTCATTCTCCACTATTAATCTTCTCATCACATCTCCACCGTTCATCTTCCCTCCAAAAAATCTATAAATAGACGCACTATCCTATATATTTCCTCCATCTACTTTATGTTTTTTATTAGATGAATTATTTTGACTGAAGGTATGAATTGGAACAAGGTTTTGAAAGGAACCCACAACCTTAAACAATAAAAGAGAGAAGAAATGACATGAAACCAAAATCTACAAATAAATAGGACTTGACTAGGCCCCTTGAAATAAACAACCAATCCATGGTAGAGGAATAATTGAACATGTTGTCAAGGAGGCTTGAATCTAAACCTTACCAATGTACTCTAAAGTGGAGTCAACACTTGACCCATAAGGGGAACCGACCTATCTTTTTTTGAAGAAGAACCAAGCTCAACCAAAGGACACAGAGGTATAGTATCTAGTTTCCTCTTGTCCATAATGGGAGATCCTCATGAAAACCTTATAAGATCCACCATAGTGGTGTTCAACTCCTTCCCTTATAACATAGTAGTAGAGTGCTTAATAATATTTTAAAGACCTTCAATTTGATTCCCTTTCCCATGAGTAGGAGAGGGAATATAACTCCTTGTTTGAAACTCTAAAACACCTTCATCAAACTAAATCCCTTTCCCTTGAGTGTGAGAGGGAATAGAACTTCTTGTTTGGATATGGCACTTTTTCTTTAAACCATGGAACAAATGGAAGAAGTGCATAGCTTTATGGAAAAGAAGGAAAACCTTTGAGGAGGACTCATAATGAATTCTTTACTCCTAAAACCCTAATTTGGACACAATTTTATGGCATTTGGTGACACCTTGTCCATATCAACACTCACATAATCTAGCAAAAACCAAACATTTCTTAGATTTCATGACAATCAATTGATAAAAATTGACCAAGAGCATTAGCAATTCCTCGTATGATCTCTTCATCCTAGTATTCTAAAGGAAGTTTTTGGAGCCTAACCTAGACTGAGAACCTATTAAATCTATTCCTAGTTGCTTCAAAATAAGTAGTCCATTTTTTAAGAAAAAAACTATTTTACCAAGAAACCAAGAACCTCCTTGAAAGATACTAGTACTATCCTCAAGGGGATATAAAGAGAATAATAAAAAAACATTGGCCATATAAACCACCCAGGAAATCACACACCATTTTTTAGAGCCCAAGTCCAAACAACATCAATATCCAAACAAAGTCTGAGAATCTCCTAATGAGGGAAAACTCCATGCTAGCAATAACTCTGTCAACAATGACATCTTGAATCCTTAGAAGAGAACCAATATTGACCAAGACAATAGAATCTTTATCCATTATACCAAGGTTAGGAACCTACAAACATGAAGAGGATCCACCCCTTGACTACATAGCGCAATAAATCCCAATCAACATGGTATTATGAGCAATAGACCTCCCAATATTCACCTCAACAATTGAATCAAAAAGGTTGACTTGTAGGGACACATAAGGATCTTGTAGAATCAAGCCATTAGGGGGATTTGAAGGACTTGAAGCTTCAAAATCATCATTTCCAAGAAAGGCTTAGCCTTAAAATCCTTTATAAAGCCTTTAGGATCAACAACCTCCTCCCCAACAATCACCTAGCCATAGGAAGAAGTTGAGATGAGAAGAGGCTCCACACAAGGGAAACCAACGCAAGCCCATAAATGATCATAGAATAAGGGGAAACCGTAGAGGAAAGAAAGCCCTTGTGAAGGCCCCAAGTCATAGACACCATAGTAGAGGCATCCCCATAAATGTTCAAATCAATGGATGAAGTAGTTTGTGAATACTATAGACAATCTTCAAGCCCCCTCCTCCTAGTCTTCATCATCTGAATCACTCTCAACCTCATCTTCATCTAATGATTTGAAAAATCAACAATCCTCACTCCCACTCATTTTTTTGTAATATTTCCATATACTTATGTTAATTATGTTATCAAAATAGATTTTTTTGTGCAAAGAGCATCCACGTCCAAAATAACTTGGAACAAATCAAAATTTACAATAGAGCTTCATGGTATCTTTTCTTTGTTTCATGTTTTTATTTAAATTTCATTTGCATGCTCTATCTAATATTTTTTGTAATTTAGAATAGGAAGCTTTTCATTTACTTTTGTTTCTTACTTTTGAATTCTAAACTATTACTCATATTAACTTGAAATATTTTTCTAAGATTTTCTCTATAAATAACCACATTACTATACATATGCCTATGATATGAGTAATAAAATTAGTCATCCATAAACTTAGGCTATAAATAAATTCAACTACAAGTGAGAAAACAAAATAAACACACTAATATAATTACGTTGAGAGGCGTTCTATAGTCATAGAATGAGAGTGAACGAGTGTGTACATAAAGTTAAAAAATCATGGATAAGGCCACTGTTGAAGATGAGAATGTAGTTTTTTTATCCTTTAAAGTTATGACTAGAATCGAAAACATTCCATTTTGAAACGGAATGGATGATTTCTCATTTAAGTATAGATGCAAAGAGAAGTTTCCCCAACCAAATGACTAATTTGACAAACCTCATCATTTTGTGGTGTGAGAATATGGCAAGCCTCTAGACTCGATTGTAGATTGGTTATGTAATAGGACAAGTCCCATTGCATGTCAAAACAATTGTGACCTTTGCTGAGCAATTTAAAATAGTGATAGAAACAAAACAAAAAAAGAAATAGTAGAATATACACATTGAAGTTTACATGGAAAAATGAATTACGTGGTTCACCAAAATGTGGCTACATCCATGGGAAAAGTAGGGTGATCTCTATTTTTATTATCTCTACTATATTAGCTTACAAAATTACACGTGTACTACATTATCCAAAATCTATTTTAAAGTCCAAAAATATGAAGTAACAATAGAAAAAGACAAAGACATGAGGGAAGACAAATGGTTGGATATCATTGGACTTCACACACTTGACAATATCCCACTTGAAGTCCAGCCACTACTACAAGTAAACACACTCAAAGATATCCCCACTTTTCCATGTTAGGAAAAAGGTGTGTTGTACACCTTGCATAATATATTTAATGTAATTATTCTTGGGGCCACTTAATGTTGCATGTAACATTGGGACATAAGTTAAGTTGTAAAAATGTAATTATTTGATATTGGGAAAATAAATAAATAAAGTACCTAATATTAAATAAGGGGACATGGTTTGTAATCTCATGGTTTTAGTCACATGGTTTTGTGTAATACCACTTAGTGCTTTTGTGGGAGCTTGCTTCTATAAAAGCAACCACAAAGGTAGTTATCGTGAGATGCAAGTTTGCATGTTAGCTCTCGTTAACATTTGTGAGGGTTTGAAGAATAGCACAGGATGTGTGGTTGCATGCTTGTTCGCATGGATTGCTTAAAGAGGGCTTGTTGCTTCAATGGTGTTCATGGAGACTCTAAAGATGTATTGTAATCTTTATTGTTGAATAATACATGAGAGATGGATGCTTTTGGAGGCTGGGTTTTTTCCCTCTTGAGGGTTTTCCCAGGGTATATCTTGTGTCATATTTTCATGTGTATGTTGTCTATTCTCTTGCATGTGGATTATGAATACTTAGATGCATAGATTTATTTTGGGTTATGTGGAAATTGTCTTTAATTGGCTGCAAGTTTCCAACATTCCAAGCTTATTGTCACAATCTTGACAAGGCCAAGAGAAGATCTGTAAAACTCGAGCTTCTCCATTGTGACTACCTTCGTAAGTGCATCAACAAGATTCACACTAGTATGTACGTTTCCCAACTTCAAATTTCCCTCTTTGACTTCATATGCACTTTCTTCTGTTGTTAAAGGAAACATTTTTTTCCATATGTATAACACTATTGTTGTCACTATACAAGGTGAAGACTTGTTGTTTACAACCTAATTCACCCAATAAATGTTAGAACCATAATATTTCCTTAGCACCTTCAATGAGAGAAAAGTATTATGCTTTGGTAGTAGAGAGTGCTAACACTTGTTGCAATATAGAAACACAATTGATTGCTACCCCTAGAAATGTGAACACATAACCGGTGGTAAACCACCTTTTGTCCAAGTCACTGACCATATTAGAATCAATAAAATCTTGCAATTGAGCCTCTTTCCCTCTAAATATCAAAATATGATTTGAAGTGCCCTTTAAATATCTCAAAATCCACTTCACTGCTTGTCAATGAATCTTCTTGGGATTACTCATATACCTACTAACCACTCCCACTGCATGAGCAATTGAGGAGTAAGGTACTCCTTTCATATATTTTTTATCTTCTTGTGTCTTAGGACACATTTCAGAGGATAACTTGAAATAATGAGCTAAAGGAGTACAGACTGGCTTGACATCCTTCATGTGAAATCTATCCAAAACCTTATCAATATACTTTTCTTGTGACAATTTCAATTCACATTTTTGCCTATCTCTTATAATCATCATTCCAAGAATTTTCTTTGTAGCTCCTCAATCCTTCATCAAAAATTTGTTATCCAATTGTTGTTTCAACTTGCTAACAACATGCATGTTATTTCTAGTTACTAGCACATCATCAACATATAATAACAACACAAATTCACCATTATCCAAAACCTTGTAATGAACACATAGATCATATTCACACCTGGAGAAGTTTTGCTTGGCCATGAAGGAATCGAACTTGAGGTAACATTATCACGAAGCTTGATTCAACCCATACAAGCTTCGTTTCAATCTACAAACTAGATTTTCATGTTCGTCTTTCTCAAAACCTTCTAGTTGTTGCATATATAACTCTTCTTCCAGATTGCCATGTAGAAATGTGGTCTTGACATAAAGCTACTCCAATTCAAGAGCATAAACAACAACTAAACCCAACACTACCCGAATAGTAGTTATTTTTACAAGCTATTTTTTTGTGAAATCAACACCCTTTTGTTGGTCATATCCTTTGACCACTAATTTGTCCATGTATCATTTCTTTCCACCATCTTCTTCTTTCAACTTGTATACCCACCTATATTTCAAAGCTTTACGATTTGGAGGAAGAGTCACTAGGTCCCAAGGTTATTTGTTATTAGTGATCCCATCTCCTCTCTCATTGCATCCATCCAAGGTTTGCAATCTTTATCATTACAATATTCTTCAAAATTAGTGGGCTGAATTTGATAAAAAATTAATAAATGATGAATAAAATCATCATATTTTGATGAGGCTCTATGCTCCCTAGTAGACCTCCTCAATTAAGGTTTGTACTTGTAAATTATATTGTACATTTCCCTATTCAGATGCACAAGGGGGATTATCCTATGAAATTCCCTATTGAGAAGTATGTGAAAGAGGCAGCCCATTTGAATTAATGGACGGTAGGTTGGATTTTGGTTGCAAGTCTATATTGGGAAACATAATTAAATTTGGCTGCTCGTGTGTTGGGTGTGGCATGTTCTATGATGATTTTTGTATGGGATTGTTATCTCCCACAACCCATGGTATCCCTGGTGATTCTTGCGTAGAGGATGGAGTAGTAGCATGCGACACATCATGAAGTGAAGGTTGTGCTTCATTTTGTGGCAATGTTGAATGTTGAACCCTCTTGTGCTAGCATAGGAATATGAGCCCCTTGTGCCTATGAGTGATGTAGTTGCTTATGTAACTATTGTTGGGTATATATTTGAGGTTGTTTAAAAGTATCAGTCTCATTTATAATATCATCTAATGGAACATATTGGTGTATAGAAGTCTCTTGTTTTTGAACTAGACAAGGTAATATTTTTCATTAAAGATTACTTTGTGATTTCATGTAACCTACTTAGCAACTAGATCCCATAATTTTTAGCCATGTTTCTCATCTTCATATCCAACGAAGATGCATCTCTTTGACTTTACATAAAATTTTGTTCTTTCTTGTGGGATGTGAACGAAGGCCTCACGTTCGAACACCCTTGGATGACTATATGAAATTCTCTTTCCCTCCCACTTCTCGGGAATTGCAAAATCCAACTGAGAAGATGGACTCCAATTTATTAAATATACTCTTGTGTTGACAACCTTTGCACAAAATTATTTTTCCAAACCTACATTCAAGAGCATGCTCTATGCTCTCTCCAAAATAGTCATTTTCATCCTCTCAACTACATTGTTCTCTTGAGGTGTAAAAGGAACAATTTTAATCCTTTTAGTGTCATTTTTTACATAAAACTAATCAAACTCTATAGAGTAAAATTTACCATCATTATTTGTTTTCAACTTAATTTTCTTTCCGGTTTGGTTTTCTACAAGTGCTTTAAAAGCTGTAAACGTGCTAAAACTTCAAATTTTCATTTTAGCATATAAACCCAAACCTTTCTAGTGTAATCATCCAAAAAAGTGAAAAAAAAAGTGACCCGCCAATAGAAGTTACCTCCATGGGACCAAAGGCATCCAAGTGCATGAGCTCCAACGGTCTTGCCTTCTTATCATGTCCTTTGGTAGAGAAGTTTATCATCCTTTTTTTCCATAGATACAATGCTTACACAACTCTAAATCAACTAATTTCAAAGCTAGAAATTGATTTCTTTTATGCAAAATCTCATGGCCCTTTTTTCTCATATGACCAAGCCTCTTATGCCAAATTTGTGTTGTATGCAACTAGCATCACAACTCCCAATTCAACATGACTTTCTAGCACATATAAAGTGCCTAATTTGTTGCCTCTAGCAATCACCAGGGCTCATTTTGTCACTTTCCATGTGATTGACTCAAAAGTGATGCTACAACCATGAGCACTCTATGCTCCCTGGTAGACCTCCTCAATTAAGGAATTTGCAGTTGCAAATTATCTTGTATATTTCCCTATTCAGATGTATAAGTGGGATGATCCTGTGAAATTCCCTGCTGAGAAGTATGTGAGAGAGGCAACCCATTTAAATTAATGGGCAGTAGGATAGATTTTGGCTGCAAGTCCATATTGAGTGGCATAATTAAATTTGGTCACTCGTGTGTTGGGTGTGACATGTTTTGTGATGATTGTTGCATGGGATTGTTATCTACCACAACCCATGGTATCCCTAGTGATTCATCCATAGAGGATGGAGTAGTAATAGGTGACACATCATGAAGTGAAGGTTGTGATTCATTTTGTGGCAGTGTTGAATGTTGAAGCCCCTTGTGCTAGCATAAGAATATGAGGCCCTTATTTCTATGAGTGGTGTAGTTACTTACGTACCTATTGTTGGGTATACATTTGAGGTTGTTTACAAATATTAGTCCCATTTAATATCATCTGATGGAACATATTTTTGTATAGAAGTCTCTTGTTTTTGAACTAGACAAGGTATTATTTTTCATTAAAGATTACTTTGTGACTTCATGTAACCTATTTAGCAATTGGATCCCATAATTTGTAGCCATATTTATCATCTTTGTATCCAACAAAGGTGCATCTCTTTGATTTGACATCAAGTTTTGTTCTTTCTTGTGGGATGTGAATGAAGGCCTCACATCCGAACACCCCCTAACTACTATATGAAATTCTCTTTTCCACCCACTCCTCCTTGGGAATTGCAAAATCCAACTGAGAAGATGGACTCCAATTGATTAAACATATTGTTGTGTTGACAGCCTCTGCCCAAAATTCACCACTGTTATCTATTTTCAAGAACTTAATTTTCTTTTCAGTTTGGTTTTCTACAAGTGCTTTAAAATTTGTAAACATGCTAAAAACTTCATATTTTTGTTTTAGCATATAAAGTCAAACCTTTCTAGTGCAATCATCCAAAAAAGTGACAAAAAAATTTGACCCGCCAATAGAAGTTACCTCTACGGGACCAAAGACATCTAAGTTCATGAGCTCCAATGGTCTAGCCTTCTTATCATGTCCTTTGGTAGAGAAGTTGATCATCCTTTGTTTTTCATAGATACAATGCTTACACAACTCTAAATCAACTAATGTCAAACCTAGAAGTTGATTTCTTTTATGCACAATCTCAAGGCCCTTTTTGCTCATATGACCGAGCCTCTTCTACCAAATTTTTATATTGTTGTATGCAACTGGCATCACAACTCCCACTTTAGCATGACTTTCTAGCACATATAAAGTGCCTATTTTTTGTCTTTAGCAATCACCAAGGTTCATTTTTCCACTTTCCATCTGATTGACTCAAAAGTGATGCTACAACCTTGAGCATCTAGTTGTCTTACAGAAATCGAGTTCTTTTTGAGTTGAGGGATGTTTTTAACATCCTGCAACAACCAACTATTTCCATTTTTTAATTGATAAAAACATCTCCTTTACTGACAATATCACAAGGTTCATCGTTACCAAGATAAACCTTACCAAAGTTACCCTCTTGATAGCTTTTAAAAAAGATGGTATGATGTGGCATGAAAAGAAGCTTCATAATCCAACATCCATACACCTATTGCAACTTCTCCCATAGAAAGAACTAGTGCATCAGCATTATCTACATAGGCTACATTTACCTTATTTTCCTTTGATTGACCTTTTGCCTTCTTGAATGACCAACAAGTTTTCTTTATGTAACATTTCTTGCCACAAAACCAACAACTTGTATTTTTTCCTCTAGATTTGGATCTCTTGATGTATTTAGATCTTCTTTTGTGGTTTTTTCGTCCTCTTTCTTGGGATTTCCCCTATTGTCGAATACCAAATCCTATATGGATGAGGTACCTTGATGTTTTCTTCTCATGTCTTCATTGAGAAGGGTTGCAGCAACATCATCAAACTTCAACATGCCTTTTTATCAGATCCTTTTTTTTTGGATACCAAGTTACTAATTGTCATGACAACTCCTTCCCAACTATTAGGAAGAGAACACAAAAGCAAGATGGCTTTGATTTCTTCTTCAAAATTAATATCAACAAAAATTAATTTGTTGATCAAGGTATTAAATTCTTTCAGGTGATTGGAAACATTGCTACCTTCCTTCATCTTCAAATTAAAATAAAATAAAAAATCTTCATTAAGAAAACTCTATTAGCTATGGAAGCCCTCTCATACATGTCATACAATCGATCCCATGATTGAAAATATTGCTACCTTCATCTTCAAATTAAGCAATTTCTTCATTAAGAAAACTCTATTAGCTATGGAAGCCTCTCATACATGTCGTGCAACCAATCCCATATATCTTTTTATGTCTTCTTTGTTGCAACATTAAACAAAACATTGTTGGATAGAGAGAGGATGATAGTTGTTGCAACCTTCTTGTCCAAAACATCCCAATCCTCATTAGATATTTTTTCAAGCTTATTTGACTTTCCCTCTAATGTAATTGGGAGATATTTTTGAATTAGGAGAGTTTGTAATTGTAGCTTCCATATCTTGAAATTTTGGCATGAGAATTTTTCAATTCGCTACTTATCCACCTCCTCCATCTCTATTAAAATTCACCTAGCTCCAATACCAATTATTGAGCAATTTAAAACAACGATAGAAACATAACAACAAAACGAATAATAGAATATACACTAAAGTTTACATAGACAAAACAAATTACATGATTCACCAAAATA